>CANJKZ010000034.1:585000-1052500 GCA_947471745.1 Closterium sp. Naga37s-1
CATTGGTCCCTCAAGCCGCGGGATTTTCGCGCTCTATACACGGCGTCGGCACGCCGCGCATGCGCTGGTGTATCGTCGATGTCGAGTTTCTGCTTTGGCGAACCTAAAACTAAAATAAATCTAAAAAAGTCGTTCTAGTCGCGCCCAAAGATCTAACCCTAAGCTGGACGAGCACCCTTCTTACATGCGAGGCGCGGCAAAGCATGCATCGCGAGGCGTCGTTTACATAAAAAAAAACAGCCGAAGTCGACTAAAAACGGGCGGTTCCAGCGGGATGGCGGGTTAAAGGGCGACGCCATGGCGGGCAACTAATGCCTGCTCTACGAGAAATACAAGCACTTCGAATGTGAGGGGGGAATGAAGGGGTTGGAGAGGAACGGCTACATGGTGCGTTCACCGCTTACAACTGCGCAAAAACCGTCTGCACCACTGATAATTCCGTCACGCCTAACTGCCACGGCGACACTGCCAAATGTTACGTGCGGATGTCGCACGTAACAGGGTGTGCGACTCCGTCGAAATTTAGGTCCAGCAGGAACTTTCGCGCGCTGAAAAGAGGCCGTCCGAACGGCACTCGCGATTTGGCCGTTAGTATCAATCGCTAACGGTAATCATTCTGGTAACCACTTGTGTCTACGTTTTATTTTTTCCTGTTTCAATGTCAACATGAAATTGCAGCCATGTGGTAACAAACTAAAAAAAACAGTTTATGTATAATTACGAATGCAATTGCAACCTTCTCCAATTATATTAATCAAAATAGGTTATAAAAAAGTGACCCTATTTCGTATTCAATCTAAACACATAATCCCATTGCGGGAGAAAAACACAATTGGAGACCTAAATATTAGTTTCGCGCAAACATTATAAATAATGGTAATGTAATACAAAGCAAACAATATAATGTAAAGTTTCAAAATATTAGTTGCGCGCTGAGTTTTCTAAACCACAGCACCGTATTTCACCGCGCGGTGTCCATCGCTCCAACGAATTGCGTTTTGCGCTGATTGCCCGCAAACTGCTCCGTGACAACACGAACCGAAATTAGGGTAACTGCGGGTGATCATTGGCAGCTCGGAAACAGATGGCAATTTGAAAAAAACACCGCACGCAAACTGCAGGGACACAATATCGCCGGGCTAACCACCGGCTGTTTCCCAGCCCACACCAGCAAAGTTGCGATGCAGATAGTTCCTCAACCTCCGCAACCTCCACTCGTACCCCCCCTATCCATGCTACCTCCTGCACATCCTCCGAGTCGTCTCGCTCTCCCTGCACTCTCGTCGACCGGGTCATGCGCATCGCCGGCTGGCATGAACGACTGACGCGCTTCCGCCTCGGCGCCATGACTCTCGACCGCTGTATGACTACTGCGGCGGGGTAGAGTTCCACACAAATCGATTTCTACGACATTAGGATACTCAGGATACTGCGAAGCACGAGAGCCTGAGCCTAAGGAGCAGCAGAGACTCATGTTTGTTCCCGCGAAGAGATTCCTAACTAACCAAAGGCATTGAGGTCTCTGGTGCGTAATTTATGTTCCTGGATTTGAGACACTTGGAGACTAGTCGTGACTCGTGTGTGCATGAGAGAAACTATCCCGAACCGCTATGTACCGCAATTGAGAGTGGTGCTTATCTCGAGAATATATCTTTCTCGTTAAAATATCTGTTTAACACACTCCTTTAAGTCATGATTGGTGTTCCTACCAATACAAGATGAAAATGATTACTCATCCATAAAAAAAAAAAAATCAAACTAAACAGCATGAGTGTGCGCATGTTGACACGAAAAAAAATCTGGGTATTCATGCACAAAGTGCATTTGCACTTGCTCGTTCAAGGGGGAACCCTTGATTTGCCCAACGGAATCGAGGCGCACATATTTTGCTGTAAAAAAATGAATGTCGCGTGGTAATGTCCCTATCCATCCGTCCAATCCATGGCCGGTCCATCATTTTGTTGCCCATCTAATTGTGGGCAACTTCCAACCTTGTGTTGGCAGCTCGTATTCGCTCGGTTCGGTAATAATAACGCCACCGATCCAAATTTGATCCCCATAATAAATGTATAGCTTATCGAATTCTCACCTAGTCAGACATCGTGTAGACGGTGTCGAATAATATGTTCATCGCGAAATTTCACGATCGATTCATCCCTACACCCCGTTGGCCAGGTTCAAAAGCAGGGTACATTGCAACTTGAGCAACATGGACAGGTGCTGATGCGATGACCAATTGCCCTGAGGGGCCATATACCGAATATTTCTCGCACTTCTCGTGCGTTACCATCGCCAATTGCGATCAATCAATATCACCCGCTTTCATATGTGAGTATGGCGATCATTGGGACGGTATGGTTACTATAGCCGTTGCCAGTGTTTATGCTAGTGCATGTGTAGATGGTGGAGCCAACCTTCCGATGCGAGTATGGTGATTTCTAACGAACAATTGAGCAACGCTAGATCAATGCGTCGAGACGTTCATGCATGATCTCGGCGAGATCACTTCGTTCTACAATTGACAAAAAGCACCGGCGTACTTAACGACTAACCGCATTCTGACTGTATGTATTGTCAACGCACACATACGTTTTTTTATGTATACTTTGTAGGCTAGCCAAGGTTGTACCATAGAGTGTATGAGATTGCATACACCCACTTGTATGTTCCTTTCTAGTCCATTCATTCTCTGGTTAACATGGTATCACGCACTTAGATTAGGTCACACGCTTCCGCCCCGCCTACCTACCTACTTCGTGCCCCCTAGCGCCCTAGCGCCGGTGGCCCCCTAGTGCCCTTGCGCCCGCTGCCCTCCCTAGCGCCCTGGCGCCTGCGGCTCCCTAACGCCCCGTCGGCCCCATGGCGCCCAAGCGTTTGTGGCCCTCCCTAGCGCTCCGTCGACCCTAGCGCCCCGTCGGCCCCCTAGCGCCCCGTCGGCCCCCTAGCGCCCCGTCGACCCCCTAGCTCCCCGTCGGCTTCCTAGCGCCCAGTCGACCCCCTAGCGCCCCGCCCTCTCCCCACCTCTCTCCCCCCCCCCCCCCCCCTCCCCTCCCCCCTCCCCAAGCGCCCCGCCCCCTCGCGCCCCGCACCCCATAAGCCCCGTCGGCCTCTGTCGCGCGCTTGCCGCTGGCATGCACGCCGCTGCCACCGTGTACCGTTTGCTGCACCCGCACCGTCGCCGCCCACGCCTTCCGCACCCTGGCCGCCGCCGCCCACGTCTGCTGCACACGTGCCTGCGCCTGCTGCCGCCCTCGTCTGCTGTGCAAGTACCTAATGCAAGCCTACCGCACTCCCTGCCCCCGCGCCTGTCGTGCGCCTGCAGTAGCACCTGCCGTTGAGCCTGCAAATGCGCCTGCCGACCGTGCCTTCTGCCGTCCTGCAGGTTAGTTTAGGGTTTATCTTTGCCTATCTCGTCCTCCACATGTGGCTGTCTCCTCTCATATACTGTAGTTGTGCATTTTGCTCCCTCCTGCTATGGCGAATGGGTTCGTGTTGTGGCTCGATGCAGAGAAACGAGCGATCGACTTTGCCACGTGGCTGCTCAACGTCAAGTTCCACCTTTGGGGCTAGCTTCAAAGTGACGTCCCCCTGTATGCCCACGCTTTCGGTGAGCTACTTGCCCCCCAGCGCCCTCCTGATCTTGCTGCTGAGGCCACGTTGGCGTAGAAGGAGGCTCACCGCGCGCTCCGACTGGCTCACACGTTTTGAGAGTCGCGTGGCGCTGCTGCGCACCTTGCTATTAGTCGCCTCCTCTCACCGGCCGAGCGGGTGCACTTTCGCCAGGTGGAGATGGCGAAGGAGTGTTTTGGTGGTATTATTTGTCGGGGCGCCTCCAATGCTACTCTGGGGCGCCTCGTCACGCCTTTCTCCTTCCCTGATCTCCATGCGTTCTCGTGTCGCTGACCTCATTACCCACCTGCGCTCGCTTGACTCCAGTTTCTGTGCCGCTCTTACTCATGCCTAGATTGCTAGGCACGCCTCCCCTATGTGTCTCACCCTGCACCTCCTCGCGACCCGCCTCTCTGGTCGCCTCGCACCTGCTCGCGATGCCCTCCTTGCCATGCACCCCAATGACCTCACTATCGAACTCTTTTAGACTAGTCTTGCTAAAACCAAGACCCGCCTCCGCACCATCGCCTCCAGCACTGGAGCGGTCCTCCCCCCCATCTTTGACGGGTGCGCTCCCCCCCATCTCCCTACCTCAGCTGCCTATGATGCTGTTGCTGAGCCTACTGCTACAGCGGAGGTCGCAGACGTCGCTTCCCCCTCTGGTGGGCGCGGACGGCACATGAGTGGTCGTATCCGTGGAGGAGGTGGAGGTGCTGGCACGTCGGAAGGTACTGAAGCTAAGAGTGATGGTCATAAGGGGTGCTGTCACGCGAATTGCTGGTAATAGGGGCGGCGATGACTCTGCAGCAGCAGCAGCAGCAGCAGCAGCAGCAGGTCAAATAGTGGGTCTCCCAGCGACATTGGGGACCTGCTGGCCCGGGGAGCGTTGGCTGTGGTGGCGGGTCGGACAGCTGGGCGTCGCGTGGGCCCCCCACTGGGCCATGCCAGTACCTGCTTTAGTCTGATCCGCGACGCGGCACGATCAGCGGGCATGCCAGCGGGCAGCGCGCTGCATCCATCGACTCGAGGACCTCGTGCCCAGTTCGGGCCTATGCCCCCTGTGAGAGTACGACGGCTCTGCCTACTCGGATTTACCGTATTGTGCTTTATCTTGCTTAGCCTTATTTTATTATGCATGCTTTTGCTCGTTTCCCTTAGAATCGTTGCTTTACTATATATATTATAGTTCTAGCATTGGTCTAGGTTGCGTGCACCGAATTCTAGGCTTTTTGGATGCCTCCGAATTGCTTCCACCGAATTCTGGAAGGACCCGTTCGGGACGCTTCGCAACCCGCGGAACCTTCTAGTAACACCCGGGTTACTGGCCTTGTGTCGAGCCTATATATAGCCTCGTGTTGTACCCAGGTGATCATAATCTCTCTTCTGAACCAGTTCTTTGATCCTCACACTTGGTAATCAGAGCTCGTTTACACGTGACAGTCTTCAACCGCTAAAACCTAGCCTAAAAAAAAACCGCGGGGGCGACAACGAACAGCGTCGATTATGGTACGTAAAATCAGTTCCGCGTATTTTTTCGGTCCCCCTCGACCTGGTTTCCGAACGCACCTCAGGTTCATTGACGAAAAAGTTGGAATTTCGACCATCCGATCGAATCGCATCTCAATGGCCCATAGAATTTCGCCCAAAAATGTTGGAATTTGGAGCGTCGGATCGAGTTTCTTCTCAACGGCCGAGATCGGACGCGAAACTACTAAGGGAGAATTGCGCGACATACAGAATCCGCGCTCGACTACTCTAAAATCGTTTCACTTCGCAGTAAGTCGACCAGCGCACAGAATGATTTATTTTCGTCGCAAAACTTCGTGCAAATCGCCGAATGGAGGAAATTGGCGACGATTTCGTTCAAGAAGTCGCAACCCTTCGTACCGACCTGGACCAGACGCGAGAAGCACTCCAACGAATTGAGGCTATGCTCGCGAACTGTTAGAATCACTAGCTAGGGAACGAGAAAAGGTGATGGTTAGGTGAAGATTGGGGTACAAGACTAGAGTGTCGAGACTATTTGTGTACCCCCTAAGGCTAGCCCCAATATAGCCTAGATACAATTATGCATATGTTTTGACACACCCCCATAGGCGAAATGGGGGATAGCCAGAGCAAGTAGTGGTCACAAGACCAGTCAGGAAGGGCAAAGCAAGCTCAGGGTGGATCTCGAGGAAACCACACAAATTCCGAGCACAAGCAAGTGGTCACAAGACCAGTTCACATGCAGTTTAATAATATAGCAAGGGGTACAGTGAGCACAACCTAGCAAGTGTAAGTATGCAGGTATATATATAGAGATCACAGTACAAACAGAGTCAAGAAGTAAGCAAGTGAGGCACAGTAGGCACAAGGCCTAGAACAGTACAGAAGCGCTGATGGTCACAAGGCTGAAGCGCCTTGGTGAACACATCAGCAGTGTTGGCCCGAGTGGCCACGTAACGCAGACGAAGCTGACCACGCTGCTGCAGCTCTCGAGCAAGGAAGTACCGTAGAGCGATATGCTTCGTTCTGTGCTCCAGTCTGTGCTCCTCACACAAGGCAATGGTAGCCTTGTTGTCGACGTACAGCACTGGAGGAGAACGAGGCCGCTCTCCCAAGTCGGTCAGCAGGTAGGTGAGCCAGCGTAACTCCTGTGCAGCCATGGCTGTGGCGTAGATCTCAGCCTCACAACTGGAGCTGAGAACGGAAGACGAGCGTGTAGAACGCCAAGAAACAGAACCAGAGCCAAGGCTGAAGGTGTAACCCTGAGACGACCGCTGAGTAGCCTGGTCGTCAGCCCAAGAAGCGTCTGAGTGCCCAGTGAGTACAACTCGGTCTCGTCCTCCAAGCACTAGCCCCATGCCCGACGTACTGCACAAGTAACGCAACACCCTCTTAGCGGCATCCATGTGCTCCTTCCGGTGACGACCAGGAGCGACATAGCGTGCAAGGATGCTAAGAGGGTATGCAAGGTCAGGTCGAGTGCAGGTCATCAGGTACATGAGGCAGCCCACAAGCTCTGGATACGGGCCACTCGGCTCTACGGACTCATCCGAAGGCAGAGCTGAGAGCGAGTGACCGGTAGGCAGAGGAGTGGGCTGAGGCGAGGAGTACGTGAAGCGGAAGCGCTGAAGGACCTGCTGCACCATGTGTGACTGAGTCAAGGTGATGGTGCGCCGTGCTCTGTCCCGGGTGATCCGCAAGCCAAGATAGCTTGTCAGTTCACCCAGGTCTGTGCACGTGTGTCTCTTCTGCAGCTCCGACTTCACGTGGGCGAGTGCCGTAGTGTCAGCAGTGGCAAAGACCAAGTCGTCGACGTACACGAGGATGTAGAACGGCGGCAGTGAAGTGTCGGTGCGTAGAAACAGCGACGGGTCAGCAGTAGAAGGAGCGAACCCAAGAGCCGCAAGTGTAGTCCTCAGTGTGTCGTGCCACTCACGCGGCGCCTGGCGGAGACCGTAGACTGGCCGTCGGAGGCTCCACTGGGTACCAGGAGGGAACGACCCAGTGAAGCCAGGTGGGCGGCGCAGCCAGATCTCCTCGTGCAGGCTGCCCTGCAAGAAAGCTGTGCTGAAGTCAAGAGAGTGGAGCTCGTAGTCACGCTGAGCGGCGACGTGCAGCAGAACCCGAAGAGTGGTCATCTTCGGGGTCGGGGAGAAGGTCTGGAAGAAGTCAACTCCCTCTTGCTGACTGAAACCTCGTGCAACGTAACGCGCCTTGAAGGCAGGCGGAGAACCCGGCGGCCGCTTCACCCTGAAAATCCACATGCCACTGACGATGTTCGCCCCAGGTGGGGGAACCTCGTCGACGTAGGTGCTTGTGGACTTCCAAGAAGCCATCTCTGCGTCCATGGCTGTCTGCCACTGAGAGGAGTACTCACCCGCGATCGCCTCAGCGTAAGAGCGCGGGGTCGGGATGTCTGGAGCATCCGGGTCTCCCTCAGGGGCAACCAGCATGGACACGAGATGAGGTAACGCAGCGGCAAAGCACTCAAACTCCCCCTGCCTGTCCTCAAGGACGTCCGTGCCAAGAGCACACTCACCCCCGACGGACGAAGGACAGACAGACTCAGACTCAGACTCAGCGACAAGGCTAGCGGCGTAGTCTAGACGACAAGCGGCAGCAAAGTCAACTAACTCAGCGACTAGAGCAGACGCAGCAGAGGACTCAAAGGAAGGGTCAGTGACAACTGTGGCGAGGAGACGCGTGACAGTAGGACTGGCAGCACGAAGGGAGTCAGACTCCGGGTCAGCAAGAGCAGGAAGAGAAGACGCAGGAGGAGACGGCAGAGGGACACGCTGAGGAGCAGTGGAAGGACGAAGTGCCATCTGGTGAGTGCCTGGGACAGCAGGAGGACGCTGACGCGGAACACGACGACCAGTGTGAGCAGCACGAACAGGTGACGCACGACGAGACTCTGGCGACGCAGGACGAGACTCAGGCTCACGACGCTCTGTAAGACCTCCAGTCGGACCAGTGTAAGGAGAAGGACCAGGGAGTGGCGAGGCAGGCGGTAACTGTGACTGCGACTGGACAGGCGGAGGACACTCTAAGGAGGGAGCAGGACTAGGGGGAGGCGGCTGACCAAGAACCTGCTGAAGGAGCGGAACGAAGTACGGCCGCGGCCGCGCAGCGCCTCCAGAACCAGCAGATGCACCACCAGTACCCTCAGCTCCCGGGTCTCCAGCTACACCAGCAGCACCAGCTCCCGGGTCCGCAGCACCAGCAGCAGCTCCAACTCCAGGGTCCTCAGCTCCAGCAGCAGCTCCAACTCCAGGGTCGGCAGCACCAGCAGCAGCTCCAACTCCAGGGTCCGCAGCACCAGCAGCAGCTCCAACACCCGGGTCCGCAGCACCAGCAGCAGCTCCAACACCCGGGTCCTCAGCACCAGCAGCAGCTCCAGTAGTAGGAGTACCTCTAGCAGCTCCAGCAGCACCAGCAGTACCACCAGTACCAGCAGTACCTCCAGCAGCGTCAGTAGCACCAGCACCAGCAGCACCTCCAGGAGCACCAGCAGCACCGCCAGCAGCAGTAGCACCTCCAGCACCAGGGTCCGCGACACTAGGAGCGCCACTCCGGAGACTGCAGCGCCGCGCGTACCACTCTCGGAGCCGCTGGGGAGAGGGCAGCTCCCGCCTAGGAGGGGAAGCACTAGCACCAGCTCCAGCAGCACTCCTAGCTCCAGAGGCACCTCTCCTGAGGCTGCAGTACTGTAAGTACCACTCACGCAGCTGCTGTGAGGAGAGAGCTCCTCCAGGTGTAGTACTCCCAGGCTCAGCACCTCCAGACTCAGCACCCCCAGACTCAGCACCCCCAGACGCAGCACCCCCAGACTCCGCAACCCCAGGCTCCGCACCCCCAGGCTCCGCACCCCCAGGCTCCGCACGCTCAGGCTCAGCACCCCTAGCAGGACGAGAGTCGACAGCTACCTCGACAGGCTCAACCGGGTCTACCTGGGACACACCTGAGGGAGCGGCACCCTGAGGGGGGAGGGGGTCTACCATAGCAGCACCTGGGGCGAGGAAGAGAGGCGGGGGGGGGAGCGGGGCAGTGCGGTAGGGGAAGAGGCGGTAGTAGGGCACGGACTCGTCAAAAGTGACGTCCTGTGAGGGCAGGACACGGCGCGAGGTGGCGTGGTAAAACTGCCAACCAGACGCGTCCGGGACAAAGCCAAGGAAGACACAAGGAACAGCGCAGGAGGAGAGCTTGTCCGCGGACGTATCGCGAACAAAAGCTCGAGATCCCCAGACCCGAAAACGCGACGCGTCGCCAACCTCTCCCGTCCAACGCAGTGTCGGGGAAGTCTCCGGCAAGGAGACACGGGGCCAGAGGTTGAGCTGATGCGCAGCGTATCGGACCGCAAACGGCCACAGAAAGTGGGGGGCAGCCGCATGGATCAAGGAGGTACGAGCGACCTCCATGACCAAGCCAATGCGGCGCTCAGCAACCCCATTCTGCTGTGGAGAGGCCGGAAGCGTGAACGACTGGCGGATGCCGTGCTCCGCACAGTAGGCTGCCAAGAGGTCGGAGGAGAACTCACCACCTCTGTCAGAGTGCAAGCGCAGGACAGGAAAGTCCGAGTGGAAACGCTCGCTGAGCTGGAGACGAGAAGCGCGGATCCAAGGGATCAAAACATCAGGGACCTCACCCTTGGTGCGCAAGGGGAAGACCGTGGTGTAGCGCGAGTAGTCGTCAACAACTATCAGGAAGTACCTTTCCTGACCCTGACCACGGACGCGGGCTGGGCCCCACACGTCCATGTGGAGCGTCTGCAAGGGAGCAGTCGTCGGGGGAAACGAGGAGGAGTGAGGAGCGGCGCGCTGCCGCCCCTCGACACAGGGAAGACAGGGAGGAGCAGGCGAGGGTGGGAGGGGAGGGAGAACCCTGGGAAGACCAGAGACAACCGTTTATGCATGGCACGAAGGCGCTGCACAGACGGGTGACCAAGTCGGTGGTGCCAGAGGACGGTCTCGTGCGCCAGAGAGCGACACGAGCAGGGGGCCGACAGCTGACCTGACGCAGACGCAGACGCAGCTACCTGAGGGGACTCAGTGGTCAGTGTGTACAGGTCCGACCCCGGCTGCCGAGTGAAGGTAGCCAGGTGACGGCCCGTCCGAGCACACGTGCAGTGTGTCACGCGCTCGTAGGCAGGGGTGAACTGGTGAACACCCCCGTCCTGGAGCGCACAACCCGCCACCAAGTTCGTAGAGAACGAGGGGAGGTGGAGACCTGACAGTGTGCCCGACGGGACCGCAGGACAAGGAAGGACAGTGGAGGAGGTCGCAATGACCGGACCCCCAGAGGGGTCAGCGAGGGAGACAGCAACTGGCCGAGCAAGCGGCTCAAGGGCAGTGCGGTCACGAAAGAAACAGCGAGAAGCACCTGAGTCCAGTGTGAAGGTGTGTAGTGCCTCAGTCGACTCAGTACCAGGGGGCGCAGACTCACTAGCACCTAGAGCAGCAGCCTCACCAGCACCTAGAGCGGTAGCCTCACTGGTCCGAATGCCCGGGTCGGGCGGAACACGCAGGTACTGAGCACTCTCTCCACTAGTAGACATCACATACGTAGCAGTGAGAATAGCATCAAAGTCTAGAGCATAGATATCAATGTTCCTTTTCATCAGATCAGCCCAGCGGGGCAGCTCAGTGGCATCAGGGAACTGAGTACGCCAAGCGTCGTCGAGGCGAGAGAAGCAGCGCTGCGTGGTGTGCGCCCTCCCACACGTCTGACCAGTGCGGTCACCAGTGCGGATGACGTACGTGCAGCTAAGGCCACCCCCCCCCCCCCCCGTGCTGAGAGTACCACTCACGGAGCTCCTGGGGCGACAGAGTGCGCTGCTGGCTCTGGCCACTGCCAGCGCCTCCACGGCCACCACCGCCGCCGCCACCTCCTCGACCACCCCCTCCCCTGCCGCCGCCACGACCACCGCCGCCCCCACCACCGCCCCCGCCCCTGCCACCTCCCCCGCCGCTGCCGCCACCACCCCCACCGCTGCCACTAGTCCCTCCAGCCCCACCACCACCCCCACCGCCTCCACCGCCCCCACCACCGCCTCCCCCGCCGTCACCTCCGCCTCCCTTGCCCCCTTTGCCCTTGCCGCTGCGGCGCCAGCTCGAAGTGGACGCAGTCCCGACCTTCTCAGCACCAAGGAGGTCGGCAGCAGAAGCAGAGGCTACAGAGGGAAGAAGGGGGGAAGGGGAACACCCCTCAAAGAAAGGGGTGCGGGGGTCGCCACGAGAGGCACCTACAGCGACTATGCTAGCCTCAGCTGCAAGGAGTTCCTTCTCGAGGAGGGCAATGGTGAGCTCAGTGGGGCAGCGAGATAGGAAGTGATCCCTGACTGCACGCAGAGTGTCAGGGAGGCGGGTGACTAGGTGGTAGAGAGTGAGCCAGAGCGGGGGGGGGTTCGTGGCAAGAAACTCATCGGGCATAGCGGCACGGAAGCGGGCCTCACTAGTACGGAGGTGCGTGATGAGGTCAGCGACTGTGTGGAAAGAGGCCAGGTCGGGGAACAGGTAGGGGAGTGAGAGACGGCCTAGCGCGGCAGAGGCAGGTGAGGAGTAGCGGGCAACGACAGCGGTGTACAGTGCCTGTGCAGTCTTGTGCTGGCCAAAGTGCTCGCGCTCATCTATCGGCAGGGAGTTGCGAATAGCAAAGCGAGCGTGGGCGTCACGAGTCTGCCACTGTGAGCGGGCAGTGCTGTCAGTAGTAGCAGCAGGGGCAGTGGCATGGCCTAAGGCGTGATCGTACAGTGAGATGTCTTCCTTGGCAGTGAGTTGTAGGAATAGGTGCAGGTCATCGAGCCAGGTGTCAAACTTCACTGGGCGGCCCTCAGCATCGAAAGCTAGCACAGGGGGGCTAGCCATAGCGACAGTAGGAGCAGTAGTAGTAGTAGTAGTAGCAGAAACATCAGTAGTGACAGTAGCAGTGACAGAATCAGGGGCGCGGCTCGGTAGGGCGGCGCGGCTCGGGCCGGGTGACGCGGTTCGGTGGGGCGGCTCGGCTCGGCTAGGCAGCGGCTACTTGAGGTGGGGCACGTGAGGGCGTGCAGGGCAGAGTGGGGCGGTCCGCACGGGGCACGAGGTGGCGAGCTAGCTAGGGCGGGGCCTGGTCGCACGAGGCCAGCAAGGGCGGGCTAGTGGGGCGGGGCCGGTACGCTAGGGGCACGCGAGGGCGTGCAAAGCGGCTGCTCTGGGTCCAGGGGCGGCTGCACCAGGGGCGGCTGCTTCAGGGGCCAGGGGCGGCTGCTCTAGGGTCCAGGGGCGGCTGCACCAGGGGCGGCTGCTTCAGGGGCTGTAGCAGCAGTAGCTTCAGTCAGGAGCAGCTGCAGTAAGCGCTGGAGTAGGAGCTGCAGCAGTAGCACTAGCTGTAGCAAGTGTAGTAGTAGGAGCTGCAGCAGTAGCACTAGCTGTAGCAAGTGTAGTAGTAGGAGCTGCAGCAGTAGCACTAGCTGTAGCAAGTGTAGTAGTAGGAGCTGCAGCAGTAGCACTAGCTGTAGCAAGTGTAGTAGTAGGAGCTGCAGCAGTAGCACTAGCTGTAGCAAGTGTAGTAGTAGGAGCTGCAGCAGTAGCACTAGCTGTAGCAAGTGTAGTAGTAGGAGCTGCAGCAGTAGCACTAGCTGTAGCAAGTGTAGTAGTAGGAGCTGCAGCAGTAGCACTAGCTGTAGCAAGTGTAGTAGTAGGAGCTGCAGCAGTAGCACTAGCTGTAGCTGGAGTAGTTTCAGACAATAGTAGCTGTAGCAAGTGCCGTAGTAGCAGTGGCAGCAGTAGCACTAGTTGTAGCAGCACTAGCTTCAGTAGCAGCAGCAGTGAGTAACAGTAACACGGGCCGCGTGCGGGCCAGTCGCGGGCTGTAAGGGCTGCGTGCGGGCCTGGCGCGGGCTTTACGCGCTGGGTGCGAGCCTGACGTGAGCTGTACGGGCTGCGCGACGGCCTGGCGCGGGCTGTACGGGCTGCGCGACGGCCTGGTGCGGGCTGTACGGGCTTCGCGACGGGTCTACACGGGCTGTACAGGCTTCGCGACGGGCCTACGCGGGCTGTACGGGCTTCGCGACGGGCCTACGTGGGCTGTACGGGCTTCGCGACGGGCCTACGCGTTCAGGGGGGGGGTCGCACGTGACTAGGAGGAAAAAAAATCGCGCCTAGGGAACCGTCTCGCCTAGAGCACGGTTTCGAATTTCGCATTTCTCCTAGGGGCGCGACTCGGGCAGTAGATCGAAATAGTAGTGGTGGGCCCTTTTAAAAAAAATCGGTCCTAAGGAGCATTGTGCTCTTAATACCATGTTAGAATCACTAGCTAGGGAACGAGAAAAGGTGATGGTTAGGTGAAAATTGGGGTACAAGACTAGAGTGTCGAGACTATTTGTGTACCCCCTAAGGCTAGCCCCAATATAGCCTAGATACAATTATGCATATGTTTTGACACGAACCAGGCAGCAGCCGCCACAGCAGCAGCGAACGCAGTAGCGAATGCAGCAGCGACAGCAGCAGAAGCAGCGGCGACACCGACATTTCATACTGCAGCAACGGCACCTGCTACAGTGAATTTCGAGGCTGCACGTCCGAGGCTACCGGAGGCGTTCGATCCGGGCGCAAAAGGAACGGACGTCAGGAGATTCATCGGGACCCTCGAATTTATTTTTTCAGGCCGTTGGCTGTTCGACCCCAACACACGACGCGATGCGGATTCGGCTCGCGGCCACACTGTTGCGGGGCCTGGAACTTGAATGGATCTACAGCAGCAGTGAAATCCGAGGCGAGTTTTTGTCAAACTTATATGTTGCATGTTGTGTAGGCTGTAGTGGGGTAGCCCATATGGGGTACAACCCAATTAGGGTTTGCTACTTGTACTCCTGCATGCTGTTAGTTCATGCATTCTCGTTCATTCTGCTGACATGGTTTCCGAGCAGGTCCTCTCCTATGACCGTTTTTCTTAGGGCCCACCGAATCGCGCTACCCCACACGTCGCGCCGCCCTGTTAGCGCCGCGCTGCCATGCCCTGCCCTACGTCGTACTGCCCTGCGCACGCCCTGCCTTGCGTCGCGGCGCCCGCGCACGCCCTGCACTGCGTCGCGCTGCCCCCGCGCCCTGCTCTGCCCGCGCGCCGCTCGTCGCCGCGACGCGCCGCGCCGCTCTGCCCGCGCGTCGCTCGCCGCCGCGCGCCCTGCCCTGCCCGCGCGCTGCTCGCCGCCGCGCGCCCTGCCCTGCCCGCGCGCCGCTCGCCGCGCCGCGCCGCCCTGCCCGTGCGTTGCTCGCCGCCGCGCGCCCTGCCCTGCCCGCGCGCCGCTCGCCGCCGCGCCGCCCTGCCCGCGCGCTGCTCGCCGCCGCGCGCCCTGCGCTGCCCGCGCGCCGCTCGTCGCCGCGCCGCGCCGCTCTGCCCGCGCGCCGCTCGCCGCCGCGCGCCCTGCCCTGCCCGGGCGCTGCTCGCCGCCGCGCGCCCTGCCCTGCCCGCGCGCCGCTCGCCGCCGCGCCGCCCTGCCCGCGCACTGCTTGCCACCGCGCCGCCGCCCTGCCCGCGCGCCGCTCGCCGCCGCGCCGCCCTGCCCTGCCCGCGCGCCGCTGGCCGCCGCGCCGCCCTGCCTGAGCGCCGCTCGCCGCCGCGCCGCCCTGCCCTGCCCGCGTGCCGCCCTGCTGGCTGCCGCCCTGCCCTGATCTGCCTGCGCGTCGCCCTGCTGGCCGCCGCCCTGCCTTGCCCTGCCTGCGTGCTGCCCTGCTGCTAGCGCGTCCGACTGCTCTGCCTGCTATGGCAACTCTCAGCGTCCTCACCTTCGATCCGGAGGGCCGCCCGATAGAGTTCTATGCGTGGCTCGATGACTTACAGCTGTACTTACTGAGCGATTCTAGGGACGGTGTTTCGCTGTTTGACCTCACGTCTGGAGCCTCTCTCGCCCCTGCCGCCACAGCTGACAGTGCGACTCGCTCACAGTGGCTTACCCGTGACCCTGCTGCTCTCGTAGCCGTTCACAACCACTTGCCGTTAGCCGAACGCGCTCACTTCGGACAGCACAAGACAGCTAGAGCCCTGTACGACGCTGTAGTCGCTCGTTACTCCTCACCGGCCACTGCTGCTCCAGGCCGCCTTCTACTGCCCTACCTGTTTCCCGAGCTGTCCGCCTTTGCCACAGTTGCTGACCTCGTCACTCACCTTTGCACAAGTGACACTCGCTACCGCGCCGTGCTTCCAGCCGAGTTCCTCGCCAAGAACCCCCCTCCCATGTACATCACTATCTACTTCATCGTCACCCGCCTTCCTGACTCTCTTAGCGCAGTCAGGGACCTCCTTCTCGCCCTTGACCCCACAGACCTCACTGTCGACCTGCTCGAGAAGCACCTCCTTGCGGCTGAGACCAGCATAGTCGCTGTAGGCGCTTCTCGTGGCACTCTTCGCACTCCTTTCTTTGAGGGGTGTTCCCCCTCCCCCCTTATCCCCTCAGTCGCTTCTGCTGCTGCTGTTGACTACCTTCGTGCTGAGGAGGTAGGAGCTGCGTCTGCTCCTAGTGGGAGGCGCCGCAGCGGCAGGGGCAAGGGAGGCAGGGGTGGTGGGGGTGGCAGAGGTGGAGGCGGTGGTGGGGGCGGTGGAGGCGGTGGAGGTGGCGGTGGTGGCGGAGGGAGTGGTGGTTGGGGTGGAGGCGGTGGTGGCGGCGGTGGTGGCGGCAGTGGGAGTGGTGGCGGCGGCAGTGGTGGCGGTCGGGGTGGAGCCGGTCAGAGGCAGCAGCAGCAGCGTCAGAGTGAGACCCCTACGCCCCAGGAGCTTCGTGAGTGGTTTGCTCAGCGTGGGGCGTCTGGGGGTAGTGTTCGCTGCCAGTACGTCATTCGCACAGGTGACCACACTGGTCAGACATGTGGGAAGGTTGGTCACACACTGTCCCGCTGCTTCTCCCGTCTTAACGACACCTTTCGCGCAGAGTTTCCCGACGCGACTGAGCTCCCCCGCTGGGCAGAGCTGCTTAGGCAGGGTGTGGATATCTTTGCTCTTGATTATGATGCTAACCTTGCTGCCATGTATGCATTGACTGTTAGTGCTGAGGGTGACTGTTACCTGTATATGCCGCCCGACCCAGGTATACAGGCTGCTGCTCTAGGTGCTAGTGAGTCTGCTCTCTCTGGTACTGCGCTTGTTGCGGCCTTGCACACCTTCACGCTTGACTCAGGTGCTTCCCGCTGTTTCTTTCGCGACAGTACCACAGTCACACCGCTCCCTGTATCTGTTGCTGTCTCTCTAGCTGACCCCTCTGGGGGCCCAGTCCTTGCACGTTCCTCCACTGTTCTCTCGTGTCCGGCGGTTACGCCTGGCTCACTGTCAGGTCTTCACCTCCCCACGTTCTCTACGAACTTGGTGAGCAACGCCGTCCTTCAGGATGAGTGGGTTGATACCTTCACCCCTGGAGGACAGCGTGTGGCGATCTGTACATGCTCCCGGACTCGCCGGCACCTGGCCACGTTCACCCGTCGGCCTGGGTCGAGTCTGTACACACTGAATACTGAGCCTCTTCAGGTAGATGCGTCTGCGTCTGCGTCAGGTCAGCTAGCAGCCCCCTGCTCGTGTCGCGCCCTGTCGCACCAGACGCTCCTTTGGCACCACCGCCTTGGTCACCCCTCCGTGCCACGCCTCCGTGGCATGCACTCCCGTCTCCTTGTCTCTGGTCTTCCCACGTCTCTGCCTCCCCTCCCACCCTCGCCTGCCCCTCCCTGCCTTCCCTGTGTCGAGGGGCGGCAGCGCGCCGCTCCTCACTCCTCCTCGTTTCCCCCGATGACTGCTCCCCTGCAGACTCTCCACATGGACGTGTGGGGCCTAGCCCGCGTCCGTGGACAGGGCCGCGAGCGATACTTTCTGCTGGTTGTTGACGACTACTCGTGTTACACCACGGTCTTCCCCTTGCGCAGCAAGGGGGAGGTCCCTGATGTTTTGATCCCTTGGATCCGCGCTGTCCGTCTCCAGCTCCGTGAGCGGTTCCACACGGACCTTCCAGTCCCGCGTCTGCACTCTGACAGAGGTGGTAAGTTTTCCTCCGACCTCTTGCGGGACTTTTGTCGTGGGGAGGGCATTCGCCAGTCGTTCATGCTTCCGGCCTCTCCGCAGCAGAATGGGGTTGCTGAGCGCCGCATTGGCTTAGTCATGGAGGTCGCTCGTACCTCCATGATCCATGCGGCTCCCCCCCATTTTCTGTGGCCGTTTGCGGTCCTGTACGCTGCGCATCAGCTCAACCTCTGGCCCCGTGTCTCCTTGCCGGAGACCTCGCCTACACTGCGTTGGACGGGGAAGGTTGGCGATGCGTCGGTGTTCCGGGTCTGGGGCTCTCGTGCCGTTGTCCGCGATACGTCCGCGGACAAGCTCTCCTCCCGCGCCATTCCCTGCATCTTCCTTGGCTTTCCCCCTGACGCGCCTGGCTGGCAGTTTTACCACCCCACCTCGCGCCGTGTCCTGCCCTCTCAGGACGTCACGTTTCACGAGTCGGTTCCCTTTTACCGTCTCTTCCCCTACCGCATTGCCCCTCTCCCCCCCCCGCCGCTCTTCCTCGCACCAGGTCCTCCTCCGGTAGACCCCCTCCCCCCTCAGGGTCTTGCTCCCTCAGGTGTGTCTCAGGTAGACCCTGTCGAGCCTGTCGAGGTCGCTGTCGACTCTGGTGCTGCTAGGGGTGCTGCGTCTGGGGGTGCTGAGCCTAAGCGTGCGGAGCCTGGGGGTGCTGAGCCTGAGCGTGCGGAGCCTGGGGGTGCTGAGCCTGGGGTTGCTGAGTCTGAGGGTGCGGAGCCTGGGGGTGCTGAGCCTGAGCGTGTGGAGCCTGGGGGTGCTGAGCCTGGGAGTGCTGAGCCTGGGGGTGCTGAGCCTGGAGGTCCTACAGGTGCCTCGTCACGGCGGGTGCCTCTCTCTCCACCGCAGCTGCGCGAGTGGTTTGCTTGGCGCTGGAGCCTTTGGAGTGGCGCTGCTGGAGCTGGGGGGCCTGCCGCTGGAGGCCTTGGAGCTGGAGCTGCTGGAGCAGGAGCTGCTGGGGGTGCTGGAGCCGCTGGTCCCGGAGGTGCACGTACTGGAGGTACTAGAGCTGCTAGAGCCGGTAGTACTACAGGTGTTGGAGCTGGAGGTGCTGGAGGTGCTGGAGCCGCTGGTCCCGGAGGTGCTCGTACTGGAGGTACTGGAGCCGCTGGAGCTGGAGGAGCTGCTGGAGCTGGAGGAGCTGCTGGAGCTGGAGGTGCTGCAGGAGTTGGAGCTGGAGCCGCTAGAGCTGGAGCTGCTGGAGGTGCTGGAGCCGCTGGTCCCGGAGGTGCTCGTACTGGAGGTACTGGAGCTGCTGGAGCTGGAGGTGCTGCAGGGGTTGGAGCTGGAGCCGCTGGAGCTGGAGCTGCTGGAGGTGCTGGAGCCGCTGGTCCCGGATGTACTCGTACTGGAGGTACTGGAGCTGCCGGAGCTGGTGGTGCTGCAGGCGTTGGAGCTGGAGACCCTGGAGCTGGAGGTGCTGGCCCTGGGGGTGCTGGTGCTGTCGGTGCAGGTTCTGGAGGCACTGTGCGGCCGCGACCGTACTTCGTTCCACTGCTTCAGCAGGTTCTTGGTCTCCCGCCTTCTACTGGCCTTACTCCTCCCTTACTGTGTCCACCGCCTGACCAGTCGCAGCCGCAGTTACAGCCAGCCTCCCCACTGCCTGCTCCTTCTCCTTACACTGAGCAGACATGAGGTCTTACAGAGCGTCGTGAGCCAGCGTCTCGTCCTGCGTCGCCTGTTCGCGCTGTTCGCACTGGTCGTCGTGTTCCGCGTCAGCGTCCTCCTCCTGTCCCCGGCACGCACCAGATGGCACTTCGTCCTTCCTCTGTTCCACAGCGTGTCCCTCTCCCGTCTCCTCCTGCGTCCTCTTCCTGACATCCCTGACCCGCCGTCAGACCTTGCTCGTGCTGCCAGTCCTACTGTCACACGTCTTCTAGCCACTATTGTCACTGACCCTTCGTTTGAGTCCACTGCTGCGTCTGCCCTTGTTCCTGAGCTTGTTGACTTTGCTGCCGCCTGTCGCCTCGACTACGCCGCTAGTTTTGTTGCTGAGTCTGAGTCTGTCTGTCCTCCATCCGTCGGGGGTGTGGGTGCTCTTGGCACGGACGTCCTTGAGGACATGCAGGAGGACTTTGAGCGTTTTGCAGCTACTGTACCTCATCTCGTGTCCATGCTGATTGCACCTGAGGGAGACCCGGATGCACCAGACATCCCGACCCCGCGCTCTTACGCAGAGGCGATTACGGGTCCCTACTCCTCTCAGTGGCAGACAGCCATGGACGCAGTGATGGCATCCTGGAAGTCCACAGGCACTTACGTCGACGAGGTTCCCCCTCCTAGGGCGAACATAGTCGATGGCATGTGGATTTTCAGGGTGAAGCGGCCGCTAGGTTCAACGCCTGCCTTCAAGGCTCGTTGACTTGAACGACAGGGAGTTGACTTCTTCCTGACCTTCTCCCCTACCCCGAAGATGACCACTCTTCCGGTGCTGCTGCACGCCGCCGCTCAGCGTGACTACGAGCTTCACTCTCTTGAAGCACAGCTTTCTTACAGGGCAGCAAGCACGAGGAGATCTGGCTGCGCCGCCCACCTGGCTTCACTGGGTCGTTTCCTGCAGGTACCCAGTGGAGCCTCCGGCGGCCAGTCTACGGTCTCCGCCAGGCGCCTCACGAGTGGCACGACACACTGAGGACGACTCTTGCGGCTCTTGAGTTTGCTCCTTCGACTGCTGACCCATCGCTGTTTCTACGCACCGACACTTCGCTGCCGCCGTTCTACATCCTCGTGTACATCGACGACTTGGTCTTTGCCACTGCTGACACTGAGGGACTGGCCCTAGTGAAGTCAGAGCTGCAGAAGAGACACACGTGCACAGACCTGGGTGAGCTGCGCAGCTATCTTGGCTTGCAGATCACCCGGGACAGAGCACGGCACACCATTACCTTGACTCAGTCACACATGGTGCAGCAGGTCCTTCAGCGCTTCGACTTCCAGTACTCCTCGCCAAAGTCCACTCCTCTGCCTACCGGTCACTCGCTCTCAGCTCCACCTTCGGACGAGTCCGTAGAGCCGAGTGGCCCGTATCCAGAGCTTGTGGGCTGCCTCATGTACCTGATGACCTGCACTCGACCTGACCTTGCGTACCCTCTTAGCATCCTGGCACGCTACGTTGCGCCCGGGAGACACCTACCAGAGCACTGGAAGGCCGCTAAGAGGGTGATGCTCTACTTGTGCATTACGTCGGGCATGGGGCTCGTGCTTGGAGGTCGGGCTCGAGTTGTCCTCACTGGTCACGCAGACGCCTCTTGGGTTGACGACTTGGCTACGCAGCGGTCGTCACAGGGTTACACCTTCAGCCTTGGCTCCGGCTCTGTTTCTTGGCGGTCTACCTGCTCGTCTTCTGTTCTCAGTTCCAGTTGTGAGGCTGAGATCTACGCAGGGGCCATGGCTGCACAGAAGTTACGCTGGCTCACCTACCTGCTGACTGACTTGGGAGAGCCGCCTCGTTCTCCTCCAGTTCTGTACGTCGACAACAAGGCCATGATTGCCTAGTGTCAGGAGCACAGACTGGAGCACAGGACGAAGCACATCGCTCTCCGTTACTTCCTTGCTCGAGAGTTGCAGCAGCGTGGTCAGCTTCATCTTGTTTACGTGGCCTCTCGGGCCAACACTGCTGATATCTTCACCAAGGCACTTCAGCCTTTTGATCATCAGCGTTTCTGTACTGTTCTATGCCTTGTGCCTACTTGGTCTCACTTGCTCACTTCTTGACTTTGCTTGTACTCCTGCATGATGTTAGTTCATGCATTCTCGTTCAATCTGCTGACAGTTTTCAGGGTTCGTGGGCGCAGTTTCGGGCAGCCCTCATCAAAGGTTTCGAGCCAATAAATTCATCCTACATGGCGCGGTAGCAGATTCATCATCATCGACGATGTAGCGCAGTACACGAAGCAGATGTTAAATCTCTTCAACTTAAACAACCTGACCGAAGGCGAAAAAAACCAGGCGTACACTGAGAGACTAAAAAACGAAGTCCGCCGACAGGTGATCGCAACGAACTGCAGTAGCTACCATGACATGGTCTGCGCAGCAGAAAGGTTCGATGTGTTGACCAGGGGTCAACACGAAACACGTCGCAACATGCCGAACAGGCATTTCGGCACGGAGCGATCGGCACCCCCCACGATCGCCAACCCGATGGATATCAACAAGATCGACGCGAAGCAGCGGCCGGCAAAATCCGAAACGTGCGAGTTTTGCGGCGCAGCCGGACATCGATTCTTGGCGTGTTGGAAAATGAAGAAGGCACGTGCGGAGCTGCAGGGCAAGAACAGTACGGCACCCCCGACGTAAAAAAATTAGAATCGCCAGTATTCGCGGATCGACCTGGCGATCGGGAAAAGATCCTGAAAAAAAAGGAAAATGCGACGACGTGGCGACTTCGGAGCGGGCGAAAAAAATGAGAAAATTATGGCGCGGATTTAAAGCGTCACGACCGGCTGATACCAGGGGAAATCGCCGAGACGAAGGGAGACTCCGTGAAAAAAGACTCTGCACCGACCGGGAAACTCCAGCCGAACACCTTCGAGAGTAAAAATTCGTTAAAGTGATCCTATAAAGATACTTTAACTAAGAATATTACTTCTCGTGGTTTTAAAGCCTTTGACATTTTGAAGGGATAGTTAGAGGCTAACAAAAAGCCTTTAGAGATAGTACCGGTACCAGATACGTTGGGGACCCAACTCCAGAGCGTTGAAAAGGGTCGAGCGTTCTGATGAGTTAATATTCTCTCCCTGCAGGACAGTGTAAAGGCTCCCCGTTCCCCACAGGTGAAGCCTACACAGTTGCAAAGGCTTAGGGGAAGGTTCCAGGTCCAGGAGAAGCTGAATCGGCCTCGGATAAATCCTTCTAACCCCACTCAGGTGAAAATTGATATTGAGTCTACAGCTTCGAGGGTAGGACCTAGGGATGATATATTTGATGTACCCTATGATCGTATAAGCAATACCATCTACGGCTACTCGGAGCGGCAACAACCACTACTGCTCGAGGTGCTCTGCAAAGGGTGACACCTCCAGGCTATGGTGGATAGTGGAGCGTCCCACTCGGTGTGCGACCGCGGGACGTTGGAGAAAAATGGGGAGCCCTCGGAGGAGACTCAGTTCACAGCAACGATGGTGGACGGTACGAAGCTTCCCATCCACGGCGAGTCAATACTACAGCTGCACATAGGTGCGTTGAGGTGGAAGCCAACGTTGCCAATCACGAACATCAAATAATTAGATTTTATCTTGGGGCGTGATTTCCTGAAGCGGTTCAACACCTGAGATATACTGGATCAACCGGAAGGCGTGCATCTACAACAATGGGAAACGTGTGGAGCTGCGAAGCGCATAGATGATCTTCTAGACCAACTGCGTCGTGCAACAGTGTTTTCGAAGCTGGACCTACGGTCGGGTTACTGGCAGATCAAGATGGCAGACAACTCAGTCTACAAGACGGCATTCCGTACCAGATACGGCTCCTACGAATACTTAGTGATGCTGTCCGGACTCTGCAACGCACCAGCGACATTCCAGGCAGAGATGAATCACATCCTACGGCCCCTGCTAGACGAGTGCGTAGTAGTGTACTTGGACGACATTCTCATCAACTCCAAAAGCATGAAGGAGCATGTGGAGCATCTGCGGAAAGTCTTCGAGATCCTGCGGGAAAACTAGTTCTACGTGAAGCTGTCAAAAAAGCGACTTCGCATTGAAGAAGGTGCAGTTTCTCGGGCACATGGTGAGTGCGGAGGGCGTACACGTGGACCCGCGGAAGATCGAAGCCGTCAAGAAGTGGAAAGTTCCTGAGAACGTAAAGGAGTTGCAGCAGTTCCTAGGCTTCGCCAACTACTACAACAAGTTCGTGCCACAGTATGCTAAGATAGCAGCGCTATTGATGAGCTTACTGAAAAAAGGATACGCCCTATAAATGGGATACTCCTCAACAGCAAGCCATGGAGCAGCTACAGACAGCACTAACTACAGCGCCAGTACTCATCCTACCGGATCCAGACAGAGATTACATGGTGGAAGCAGAGGCTAGTGACCAGGCAGTCGGAGCAGTACACCGAATCCAGACAGATATTACGTGGTGGAAGCAGACGCTACTGACCAGGCAATCGGAGCAGTACTGATGCAGGATCACATACGCGGTTTGCAGCCCATCTCCTACCTCAGTAAGAAGCTACACGGAGCAGAACTAAATTACACAATCCATGACAAGGAGGCCTTAGCGATAGTGACAGCCTTCAAGGCATAGAGGTGTTACCTGGAGGGAGTCAAGACCACGGTCTACACTGACCACTGCAGTCTCAAATACCTCAAGTCGCAGCCTACGCTCTCATGACGACAGGTGCGGTGGATGGACTTCCCGAAAACACACTTCCACTACGACATCGTCTACAAGCTAGGGCTACACAACAAGGCCAACGCACTGAGCCGTCCAGGACACGTAAGAGGCATCCAGCTCGACGAGATGAACCCTCTGCTCAAGGCTCTATTCCAACATGGGTACTCCGTGGACGCAGGGATCGCTACAGCACAGAAACAGAAACTGTTACAGTGGGAGTTAGACTTAGCGGTAAAGAAGGGTTCGGGAACTTTTTGGCTACCAAACTATGCCCCGCTCCGACAGATCTTACTGGAGGAGTTTCACGACGTAGCATACGCGGGAAAATTCGGGAGTAACAAGACGTTAGCGGGAATTGTGAAGTATTACTTGTGGCCTCGGATGGCAGCAGCCGTGCAGCAGTTCGTCACCTCATGCGACACATGGGAATTGCGAAATATTACTACTGGCCCCGGATGGCAGCAGACGTGCAGCAGTTCGTCGCCTCATGCGACACATGCCAGCGGATGAAGAGTAGCAAACAGAAAAAAGCAGGGTTACTTCAGCCTCTACCCGTACCGGAGCAGCCATGGCAAGTCGTTAGCCTAGACTTCATCACTGGGCTTCCTTCGACCTCACGAGGGCATGACGCTATACTCGTGGTGATCGACAAGTTCTCTAAAATGGGACATTTCATTCCGACCAACGCCATGGCCACAGCTGAAGCAACTGCTCGCCTCTTCTTCGACCGCATCGTCACCATCCACGGCATTCCCGCTACACTCATCTCCGACAGAGACCCAAAATTTACGAGTAGGTTCTGGAGGGAACTCATGGGTTTGTTGGGGACAAAGCTTGCGATGTTTTCAGCATACCACCCCCAGACAGATGTCCAAACAGAGCGACTTAATCAAGTGGTTGAACAGTTATTGCGTACAGCCTGCAAAGACGACATCAGCCACTTGGATCTACAGTTACCAACTCTTGAGTTCGCTTACAACAACGCTTCACACGCGGCCATAGGGAAATCACCTTTCTTCGTGGTGAGACATCGCTGAGTCTTCTCCCATATCTGTCGCATGGTGGTGTCGAAATCGTGAGCGGCTTTGACGTCCGTAGCACAGGAAGAAAGTTGATTTCCCTCCGGCCGCATGAGTTGCGTTGTTGTATGGTGACGTTGCGGTCGAAGAAGAGGTGAGCTTTGCTTCAGCTGTATCGATGGTGTTGGTAGGGATGAAGTCTCCCGTTTTAGAGAACTTATTGATCACTATGAGTATAGCATTATGCCCTCGAGTGGTCGGTGGTAGTCCAGTGATGAAATCTAGACTAAAAACTTGACATGGCTGCTCCGGTACGAGTAGAGGCTGAAGTAACCCTGCTTTTTTCTGCTTGTACTCTTCATCCTCTGGCACATGTCACACGAGGTGACGAACTGCTGCACGGCTGTTGCCATCCGGGGCAAGTAATTTTACTTAGCTATGTCGGCAAGGGTTTTGTTGCTTCCGAAATGTCCGGCATATGCTACGTCGTGAAACTCCTTCAATAAGTTCTGTCGGAGTGGAGCGTAGCGCTTAAACCAATCTTTCCGGAACCCTTCCATACAGCTAGGTCTTTCTCCCACTGTAGAAGTTTCTGCATCTCTGCTATTGCAATTTTTGGGTCCACGGAATACCCATGTTGGAATAAGCCCTTGAGCAGGGGGTTCATCCTGTCTAACTGGATCCCTGCCACATGACCGGGTCGGCTTAGTGCATCCGCCTTGTTGTGAAGTCCCTGTTTGTAGACAATGTCGTAGTGAAAGTGCGTCTCGAAGAAGTCCATCCATCGCACCTGTCGCTTGGAGAGTGTAAGCTGTGACTTGTTGTATTCCAGGCTGCATTGGTTGGTATAGACTGTAGTCTTAGCTCCTTCTAAGTAACACCTCCACGCCTTGAAGGTTGTGACGGTCGCCAAGGCTTCCTTATCGTGTATGGGGTAGTTCAGTTCTGCTCCGTGTACTTTTTTACTAAGGTATGCGATGGGCTGCAGTTCGCGTCCGTGATCCTACATCAGTACTGCTCCAACTGCTTTGTCTTCGCATCCGCTTCCACCACGTAGTCCTTATCTGGATCGGGTAGTATTAGTACTCGGGCAGTTGTCAGAGCTGTCTGTAGCTGCTCCATGGCCTCCTGTTAAGGAGTATCCCATTTATATGGCGAATACTTTTTCGGTAAGTTCGTGATTGGCGCTGCCTAGGAACCTGTGCCACGAACCTGTTGTAGTTGTTGGCGAAGCCTAGGAACTGCTGCAACTCTTTGACGTTTTCTGGAACATTCCACTTCTTGACGGCACTCACCATATGCCCAAGGAACTGCACCTTCTTCGAGTCGAAGTCGCTGTTCGACAGTTTCACGTAGAATTGGTTTTTCCGCAGGATCTCGAAGACTTTCTGCATATGCTCCTTGTGCTCCTTCATGTTTTTGGAGTAGATCAGAATGTCGTCCAGGTACACCACTACGCACTCGTCCAGCAGGGGCCGTATGATGTGATTCATCTTCGCCTGGAATGTAGCTGGTGCGTTGCAGAGTACGAACAACATCACTAAGTATTCGTAGCATCCGTATCTAGTACGGAATGCTGTCTTGTGGATCGAGTTGTCCGCCATCTTGATTTGCCAGTAACCCAACCGAGTCCAATTTCAAAAGAAGATTGTTGCACCACGCAGTTGATCCATGAGGTCGTCTATGCGCGGTATCGGACACTTATGTTTTACTGTCCGTTTGTTCAGTGCCCGGTAGTCGATGCACATCCGTAAACAATCGTCCGGTTTTGGAGTGAAGAGAACCGGTGCGCCGTAGGGTGATGTGGAGGGTCGGATGAGGCAACGATCCAGCAGGTACTCAATATGTTTCTTCATATCTGCAAGTTCCGCTGTGCTGAGGCGGTACGGTGCTCGGAAGGTTTCGAACCTTGTTCCTCGACGATTTCGTGCTGGTGAGTTCGCTCCGAGGGAAATCCAGTAGGTAGGTCGTCCGGCATTATCTTCTTGTACTCCTCTAGAGCCTTTTGTACTGCTGCAGGTAGCTCGGTGTTCAACTTCTCCTCTTCTGCTACCATCACCAATGCTAGGTATCTCGTGTTACTCTTGTTCACTGTTTTTTCAAATTGTGCGAGTGCCGCCTCAGGAATCTTGCCTGTGTCCGTCCAGCTTCGTAGCTCCACACATTTCCCGTTGTTTTTTATGCACGCTTCCTAGTTGTTCTTGTTGCAGGCGGTTATGGGGGCCTGAAAAAAAAAAAAAAAAAAAAAAAAAAAAAAAAAAAAAAAAAAAAAAAAAAAAACTATATAGCTGCTTGTAGTGTAGACTGGTGTGCCTATTACTGTTTCACCTCTTGATGGTGCACCATTGTCTTGATCTCTTGCTTGTATTTCTTCCTCTCAACTCTAATCCAAACCTCAAATTTGCCATCTCACTTCCCTAAGCTACTAAACCTCCCAGCCAGAGGTTCCTTAAGAGTTATTCCTAGTTGAGAGGTGCTGGCCACCCCTTGTGCTGCATCATTGTTTCATTGGACAATTCGGTTCTTGATTGGTGTGCTGGTGATACGGGTGCAATATATCGAGGAAGCGATGATTGCTCTAAGTTAGGAAACGAGTACAAGCTGTGAGCGAAGGCATGAGCGAACATAAATAGCGAAGCATGCAAACGGTAACGCGGTGCGTGCGATCTAGCTAGTGCGAAGCTGTCGTGAGATTCGGGCTAGTCCCTAAACGTAGGCCGACTCGGGCCGGTCCAGCGGTGCAAGGTTTGGCAAATGTGGCGCGCGAAGGCGGCGAAACACCGTTAGCAGTAACGGGCGAAGAAACTGTTGGTCCTGTACGCGATGTTGAGATGTGCGGTAAGGAATGATGAAAAAATCCTTACACTACCCCCCCCACCCCCCCTAAAGAAGCCCCTCCTCTACGCGGGTGCGTGTACGTCGCGGAATCCCCAACTTCACAACTACACTTGCAGGGCAGGGTGATTTTCAATGTTGGCGAGGGGCACCCAGCTGTCCTCTGTGGGGGTGAGATCCTTCCAGCGAACGAGGAATTCAATCCTCCGAACTCCCGTGGGGTGACGAATCCGATGGCTCAGAATTTTCTCGTGCTCGACAATCGGCTCCGATGCAGGACGCGTCATCGATGGCGGGCGATGGCGTGGCAGTTGGCTCGTGGCTGGGATGTACAGGCTAACGAGGCTGGCGTTGAACGACGGGCTGATGTACCAGTCGGGGAATAGCAGGAGATGGGCGGCGGCTTATCTGGAACAGGCCACAGTAGCGAGGGCGAAGTTTTGGCACGACGGGAAGGCGTAAGTTCTGAGTGTCGAGCAGCACGTAATCTCCTGACTAGTACGTTACAAGGCGGCGGTGGTGGTCGGCGTTCCTCTTAGTGATGTTTGCCTTTTTTATTGCGTCGACTGCGCGCGTTCGGACAGCTTGCATGATCTCGACAAATTGTTGTGCGCATGGCGTTGGGTTGTCCGAACTCGGCGTCATGGGCACAGTGGGGTTCTGCCTTTAGTTCAGGTAGAACGGTGACTGTTGCATCGTCGCTGACGTGGCGTTGTTATAGGCAAACTCGATCAGCAGCAAATACTGTTCCCAGGTTGTCGGGTCGTCGCACGTGGCACAAATAATCTGCTCCATGGTATGGTTCGTCCTCTCTGTTTGGCCGTCGGTCTCGGGGTGGTACGACAAGCTGAACTGTAGCCGGATCCCGAACTGCTCCTGTAAATTCTTCCATAAGTTGCTGGTGAACTTCGTGTCACGGTCGCTGATGATCGCGGCTGGTATCCCGTGCAGGCGAACGACGGCCGCGATGATCAGGCGAGCGGTTTCTTCGGCTGATATCAATTTCCTGCACGCAGCGAAGACAGTCATTTTCGTCAATCGGTGAATGACAACCATGACCGCGCCGTTACCACCAGGGCTCGAAGGTAACCCCGTGACAAAATCCATTGTAACTTGCTGCCAGGCGCGCTCGGGCGGCGGAATAGGCTGCAGTTGACCCGCCTTTTTCTTGCGCGAGCTCTTCATCACGTGACACGTGGGATACGATCCCACGTGGTGTTGTACGTCTCTTAACAGCTCCGGCTATTAATAATACCGCTGCAGTTGCTGTCGCAATTTCATGTGCCCGTGGTAACTCTGTCATGTGCCTCCTGCAGTAGTAGTCCCCTTAGCAGTGAGTACGCTGGTACCCAAATGCGGTTGGTGCCAGTTTCTACGTAATAGACTCCCTTAGCTTCTGCCAGCTGCTGCGAATTACCAGTGTTAAAAAACGGGTCGGTGTTGTATCCGTGGGTGACTGGGCCTATTAGCAGTGGGTTGGTTTGGGCGAGTAGTATGGCGTGTAGTTGGGCTGTGGGGCGGGTGAGAGCGTCGACGATATTGGATGCTCCTTTTTTGTACGTGACGGTGTGGTGAAAATTGGACTCCAGGTAGTCCAACCACCGTATCTGTCGTGGGTTGAGATTCGGTTGGGCGCGGAGGTACTGTAGTGATCGATGATCTGTCGTATTGTCACGTCGGCTCTTGTCTGGTAGCACCGCCACACCTTGAACGCGTGCACGATCGCCAGTATCTCGCGGTCGTATATCGGATAGTTTCGTTAGGGCTGACGAAGTTTGCGGGACTCGTACGCGATTGGCTGAAGGCCGTTCCTGAAATCCTGCAACAATACTGCTCCCACAGCGATGTCGCTTGCGTTAGCGACGAGTTCGAACGGACGGTGCGGATCGGCGATGTGAAGCACGCGCGGCGATCACAAAATGTTTTTGAGGGTCGAGAAGGCAGCTTGCTCTTTCTCCCCCCACGTGTTCTCAACCCCCTTCCTCAGCAGGTCGGTCAACAGGGCAGTCAACTTCGCCATGTCGGGGACGAACCGGCGCACGTAGTTGACGATGTCACAATAGCAGCACAAGTGGGGGATAGGTTTAAGTGAGGGCTTAGGCTTACTAGCCTAGGCCAAGGGGAGTCGAGAGAGTTGTGGCAAGGAGAAGTCCAGAATGGTGGTGTTCACTATAGCACGAGGGTACATATAGCAAACAAATGAAGAGGTGCACCACCTACCAAGTTAATAACTACACTACAGCTAGAACTACATGCAGTTATAACAACATAATTCTGACAGACGAACCCCAGAAAGCTCTGCAACTCGGTCAGATTTGTCAGCGCGTACCAGGCTTGAATCGTCGCGATCTTTTTGGGGTCTATTTCCACGCCGTTGGCCGAAATAACATGGCCCATAAACTCCAGTCTGTCCTGTAGAAAGTCACACTTAGAGGCTTTTGTCAGTAGGCGGTTCTCACTCAGTATTTTAAAAGCTGCTTCAATGTCTTCTAGGTGATGTGCTCTGTCGGGTTGTAAATCAGTATGTCGTCTAAGTAGACGATCACGCATATCTAAGAGTGGGCAAAACGCCTAGTTCATGGTCATTTGGAAGGTGGCGGGGGCGTTGGTCAGTCCGAAAGGCATGGCTGTGTATTCGAATGAGTTGTAGCGAGTGCGGAAAATGGTTTTCGGGCAGTCGGGTGGGTTGACGCGAGTCTGATGGTAACCCCCTCGAAGGTCAATTTTTGAGAAGACGCGGGCTGTGCGAAGTTGGTGCTGCGGAAGGTGACGAACTCGGACGAATGGTTTTTTTTCTCGAGCAGGTAATCCACCTGCTTTCATAGTTCGTCCAATTCGGGTTGGGTCAGTCTAAACTATCGCTATACTGTTGGCTGTGCCCCCGGTTCTAACTCTATATTGTGGTCGTGCGGTCGCTGAGATGGCAGTCCCTCTGGTAGGTCATCCGGAAAAATCCGGCTGTACTACTTCAGTAGCGCTACCAGGTCATCCGGTACGTCGGCGAGCAGTTTCTGCAAATCGCTTGGTTTGTCTGTTGCGTCGGCTTCTCGGACGTCAACCGCGTACATGTCAGCTCCTGCTGCTACAGCGCGTTTCATCGTGATGGCATTGACTCGAACCGACGAAGACTCGGGCGAGCTCCAGCGAGGTAGGGCGATGTTGTTACCGTTGACTCGCACAGTGCAGTCGCACGTCGTCCAATCTATCCGTGGGTTATGTCGTCGCAGCCAATCACGGCCGAGTAAAATGTCGGTTCCGTCGAGGGTTGTGGCTAACATTTCCTGGGTCAATGTGAAGTTACCTCCGCAGCGAATCCGAACCCGGTCCACGCGTTCCCGTATCGCCAGTGGCGTGCCATCGACCAGTCTTGTGTCGATTTCAGGTAAGCATCGATCCAGTGTCAGTTTAAGTCTCCGTGCAGTGGCAGTGTTATTTAAAACTGTGGCTAGCCACCCCGTCTACGAAGATCTTAACTAAGTCGGTGTGGATTTTCCCGCTAAGCAGTATGGGACTATCTACCATTGAACCATCCTTGTACAGCCGGGTGTGGTCGACTTCATGAATCGGCACTGTCATTCGATGAGGGTCGGTTGGGTCGGGCGAGCGGCGTGACCTGTCAGTAGAGGGCCCGTCTGCTACTGACTCCTAGCGTTTCCCTGCTGCTTGGTCCGTTTCTGCTGTTCTGCTCCCTCCTTTCCCTTAGCTTTCGGGCATTCGCTTTTGCGATGCCCCGGCCGATTGCACGCGAAGCAGCGCCCTTTGGATGGTGCGGCAGCGTCATTCGCGGCGACGGCGCGTATCGTGGCGTGCTCGTTCGTTCCCCGAGGCCGGTGTCCCCAGTTGCTGCTGCTATTCTAGGACCCCGTTCTCGATCGACGGAGAAAATCAAGTTTCTCGGCCATGGCGAGAATTTCGTTAAATTCGTGACGCCGCGAAGCAGGATTTCTTGCGCAATTTCGTGTTTCAGGCCGCCGACGTAGCGGTCAATGCGCTCAGCTTCATGCATGTATCCCAACTGCTTGCATAACGCCAGGAACCCGCAGGTGTAGTTTTGAACGGAACCGAGCTGGCGCCAAGTGCGGAGCTTCTGACGCGCGGAAATTGACGCCGCGATTGGCTCGAATCTCCCGCGTAGACCTGCGCACCATGCGTCCCACGTGCGATACTGGGCTACCTCCACGAAATACGACGGCGCACAGGGTCCAGTTGGTCCTTCACGTGGCGGTAGAGTCTCGTAGTCGCTTGGCTTCGTGACGATGGCGCTCCACCAATCCATGGCGGGTCCTCGCAGTAACGACACGGTGTAGCGGATTTTCGCCGCATCCGACAAGACGTAGTTAGCATCGTGAAAATCCACGCCTGAACCGTCGGACCACCCCGTTGACTCGAGTCGAAGCATGGCGGACGCTGCAGCTTGAGTGGCATGGGTGAAGGGAGTGCCGACTCATCGATTTGGGTCGCAATGTGGACACGTCGTTGACTTCCAGCCGCGTTCGTCGCTCTGGGGTGTGTCGTCACGTGGTCGTCGCGAACGTCGTTGCGTGCGTCACTTGCAGCGCTCGAGGGTTGTTCCCGAGCTCTCGTGTCGGGATGTAGATGGTGCTCCTTGTGCTGCTGTTCCTTTTGTTTCTGTTTGTTGTGCTCGTGCGATGTTGTTTTGCAGTGACGTGCGTTTTGCCGTTAGCGCGGCGATTTCTTCGCTGCTTTCGCGCAGTTGGCATGTCAGCTCGTCCAGGCGCTCTTGCGTGAGGCCCGCAAGATCAATGCGGTCTCCCATGTTGAAGGACATCAGCCGGTCTAGGTGCTAGGCGCAGTCGTGGCTGTACGCGCTTGCGAGAGAGCGCGAGGGCATAGTCCCTTCGAGTGAAAAAACCGAAGTTGGGTTCTGCTGGTTGCGGAAAATGCGCGGTCCGAAAGGAAAGTGGCTCTTATACCAAGTGTTACGGGTGCAATGTATCGAGGTAGCGAGGATTGCGCTAAGTTGGCAAACGAGTACAAGCTGTGAGCGAAGGCATGAGCGAACATAAATAGCGAAGCATGCAAACGGTAACGCGGTGCGTGCGAGCTAGCTAGTGCAAAGCTGGCGGTTTCGGGCTAGTCCCGAAGCATAGGCCGACTCGGGCCGGTCCAGCGGTGCAAGGTTAGGCAAATGTGGCGCGCGAAGGCGGCGAAACACCGTTAGCAGTAACGGGCAAAGAAACGGTTGGTCCTGTACGCGATGTTGAGATGCGCGATAAGGAATGATGAAAAAATCCTTACAGCCGGCAAGGGAAATATTCCTTGCCAATGATTTTAACCAATAGTATTGGTAAGAGATCTTGCCTACTTGTCGCGTTGCACGAGATTTTCATGCAATATTGGTTAGCGTATTCCCCCGGATATAAGACCCTCCCGAATTAGACAACCTCCGGGTAGCTAATACGGAGGGGGTGCTGTAATTAATATAAACCCCCCCCCCTTTCCCTATAGGGGGGTTTTCCATCTAGACTTTTAATGGTTCATTTGAAACTGAAACATGTTAGGATGTGAATTTGGACTTTTGGGGGGTGAATTCGCCGTGTTAGGGGGTGAATTTGTTGCGTCAGGGGGGAAATTTGCAATGTCAGGGGGCGACTTTGCTGTGTCAGGGGACGAATCTGCTACATTAGGGGGCGAATTTGCTGCGCCGGGGGATAATTTGTTGTGAGAGGCGAGTCCCGAGTGACTGGTCAAGTCCACTCAGCAGCATTCCAATCGAACAATGTTTCGCTGGCTTGGTGCTCACCAAAAGCAAACCCCCAACTTCAGTATTAACAGTAGTGTTCAAAACTAAAAAAAAAAACAAATATATGCAATATGAAAACTCCCGGGTAGTATATGTTACGATTTGGAATAGTTGAATAAACATTCCTCAATAACGAACTCTTAACGCGAAGACGAAGACCGAGCGACAAGACAATTATCGAAGACAGTTACAAGCAGGAGGAATTCGAAGTGCAAAGCGCGGGAAAACTTCAAACGGTTACCGAACCGCGTACGGTTACCGAACCGCATAGTTGCAATCCTGCATCTATATTAGCCCTAAGGGGAATGTACCCCCTCAGAGTACATGGCTAGCTAGGACCTTTCGCATTCCACTGTATTCCTATATAAACCCCTGTACCGCATTGTATTAGTCACTTCTGTCGAGATTCAAATCTCCCTCTACTGACAGAGTCCGTACCCGACATTACGAAGCAAACCTTCCGCTGCTACACTCCGTGCGATCAACCTGAGACGGTCCTATAAGACGGTTCAGATTGTATCATGGTATGAGAGCCACTCAGGATTCTTCGCATAACCACCTCTGATTCAAATTCAAATTCAAGGTGGCGTCCGGTACGTGCTCCCGCCGAAACATGGCTGGAGGATCTGGCGGACAAGCAGCTCCCACTGCTGAAGCCCCCGCCAACCTTACCGCGAACTCCGCGGGCAACACTACCGTAAGCAATGCGCTTTTGGAGCAACTCATCCAGCGCATCACCACGCTGGAATCAGGAATTCAACAATTGAAGAGTGGTAACCCGGGCACCTCGCAACAACCTGATCAACAGGCTGCTCCAAGCAAGGAACTGAGCCCAACCACCTTCGACCTCGGGTCGAAATCTTCCGCTCCAACCGCTCCTCATCCAAGTGACGAAGTCATGCTCGCTGCTTTGAACAAGTTCCTGACGATCTCCAGGATTTGCACTAGCACCGTGTTTAGCGGGCGAGACTTCTACACCTGGAGTTTCGAGCTCGAGCTACTTCTCCAAAACGCTCAAATCTTCTGTTACTTCGCCGGAAGCTACGCTGGACCCACTGGTGATACTGACGACGCTAAGGCTCAGTATTATAACGAGTCGCTCATGGCGTATAGCGTTCTCCTTCGCAACATGGCGCTAGCTGAACAACTCGGCATTCGCCCCTTTAAAACGCACCCAGCTCCCGCCATGGCCGCCTGAAGATACCTCACCAAAACGTACCAGCCCAAGGACTCCGTCTCCTCTAGCCACTTGCTCCAGCAACTCATGGAAGTCAAGATGACACCTGGCGAGAAGGCAAACTTTTACATCGATCGTTGCCGCAGCGTCCGCGACCAGCTCCTGAAGCTCGGAAACACAATCTCCGAAGACATGTTCGTCACCATTGTACTTCAAGGACTTGGACCCCACTGGAATCCCTGCAAGGCTCTGCTTCGCCAACAAGGCATAATTTCATAAGCGCATCTCTGCGCAACGTTACTGCACGAGCAGCAGGACATCGATTTTAACCAAGAAAAAGGGACGCGCCGCGATCAAATCGTCTTCTACTCCAATCGCGACCAACGACGGAGTCGCGATTCACGCCCACGCCAATACTACTGCAAAAAATACAAAATCTTCGGCCACTCCACTGAACGATGTCGATCCAGACCACGACACGATTTCGCGCCGTGCAACAACAACTCTGCCTACGGTCGCGATCACACGCGCCAGGCCAACTGACCGCCCTCGGACCATCGGTTCACCCCGCGCCAACCGCAGCCTGACTCACAAAGGCCGCCGACTTTAAAAAAGCATTTGACTCAGTAAAAAAGCATTTGATCGGAAATGCGTTTTCCTGAGGTCCTCAGGTTGATGGGTTTTCCGGAGCAGTTTGTTGGCTGGGTGAAAGGGCTGCATGAAAACGCGCGCATGAACTTGTTAGTTAACAGATGGCTGGGGGAAGCGGTGGACGTGGTATCTGGGGTCATGCAGGGGTGTCCCACTGATCCTTACCTGTTCGTCTATGTGGTGGAACCGTTGGTGCAGAAGGTGGAGAAGAGGAAGATCGGAATCACCCTCAGCAGCTGTGTTGGGCAGCGGCTTGCCTACATCGGGTATGCTGACGACACCACCCTCCTGCTTCAGGGAAAACAACAAATTGTTAAGGCGGAGGAAGCATTGGAGGAGCTCAAAAGCATCTCGGGGCTGGCGACAAATAAATACAAGTCGGTGGTACTCTTGCTGGGAGTCAATCTTGGTAAAACAACTTGGCGCACGGATGGCTTCAGATGGGCTGGCGTGGATGAGGCAGAGAAGCTCCTCGGTATCTGGGTTACGCCGAGTGGGAGTTGTCGGCCGACGTGGGATAAGGCCCTGGATCGGATTGTGGGGAATATGTCGCTGTGGGAGCCGCAGTATCTGCCGAACAGAGCGAGGAGAGCAGTGATGGATGGATACATCCTACCGATCGCCGGGTCTCAAGCTCAGGTGTACCCGCCGCTTGCTCGGACCTGGGGGGTAATCACGAAGCTGTCACACACATTCATGTCAGCCAACAAGGTCACGACGGAGAAGTGCTACTTTCTATGGAGTAAGGAGATGCTATACACACCGGTGATGGAAGGGGGGTTGGGTGCGAAGGACCCGAAAGCCATGCGTACCTGCTTCACGCCAGAAGGATCGGGTCGATACTCACTAAACCCAGCCAATTAAAACGGAACCTGATGCGCCATGCAGCAGACCTGCCACTGGGGCTGGCCACGTTTCTGTCGCACGAGAAACTCCTGAAATCATGGGAGGGAAAGAGCCAACGGTGGAAGCTGGCGTGCGAGAATTTCATGCGCTCCCCTCTGGCGGCGACTGGAGTTGAGCGGAGCAAGGAGGAGGTGGCGCTGGAGAGAATCGTGTTTAACAGACATATTCTCAGGAAAGGGTCCACGCCGGTCCAGGGACAGAAGGCAGCTAAGCAGTTGCGGGACGTTAGGCTAGGGGATCTGATCCGGAAAGATGAGGAGGGGAGGGGCTCGCTAAAAGACCTTGCCACTCTAGAGAGGGAGCTGCTGGGGAAGGATGCTGCAAAGCTAGCACTTGAGGCGTTCGCAGCAGCACCGGAAGCTTGGAGGGGGTGCTTCTCTCAGCCGAGCTACCACAGATGGGTTTTGCAGAGGTGTATGAGGCAGGAAGAGCGGGGTCAAAACAGCTTCGCGCAAAACTCCTGATGAATGGTGAAGTTGCGCCGCTGAAAAAACTCAGGTCCCGCTGGGGGCATGGTAACAGCGGACAGTCCAGGCGGAGCAAGTGGGAGAGCAGATGGGGCGGGCGCATAGACTGGAAGCGAGCAGTAAAAACTCGGGAATCTCTGGTCACCCCCGGCAGACCGAGGGATGTTCTGCTGAGAATCCACAGTTTGAACTTGCAAGTCGGGGAGAGGCTCCCTTTTCTTAGCAGCAGGCCGGTGTGTCCTTACTGTGGCAGTTTCGAAACGCTGGAGCATTGTTTTTTTGAGTGCCCAAGGATTCAAGTGGTGGTCGCAGCGGTGAAAAGAGCCCTGCGCATGATTAACTCCACCAGGCGGGCGGAGTCGCTGGGTGACTGGTTGTTCGGGAAGGCAGGATCCACGTCAGCATTCCCAGAGGCGACCCTGATCTCCCGTCGCTTTGCATCAGCTGTGGGTGGAGCGGTGTGAAGGAGCCTTCCGTGGCTGTAAATTTTGCACGAGGCGGGTATTGAAACAGCTTTGCGCAAGCATGTGAACATCTACGTGCGGGCCTCTGCGAGGAAGTTGCAGCAAAAGGGGAAGAAGCAGCAAGCCAGATGGCACGTGATGACAGATCAGGAGCAGCGCCTTCTGAACCGCATCAGGGTAGTGGAGGGTAAGAGCTGGCGGTGGTCGAACAGCTTCGCAGCAATTTGGGGCAAGCCACACCGGCCCCGGATCCACGTGTAAGGATTGGATTCTCTGAGGCAGGCCTTCCTGCTTCTCACGCACAGTTATGACTGTTTATGTGTTGTACACTTTTGTATCAGTGTATAACTCATATAAGAAAAAAAAAAAAAGAAAAAAAAACAACAACAACAACAACAACAACAACAACAACAACAACAACAACAACAACAACAACAACAACAACAACAACAACAACAACAACAACAACAACAACAAACAAACAAACAAACAAACAAACAAAACAAACAAAACAAACAAAACAAAGTCCGCCGACGCAAAACAACAACACCGTTCGTCATGTCATGGGCAACATGGCGATGCGTGTTCACCGCCGCACTCGGCGCACCAATCGGAGGCACCTCCGATACGTCTCTCCTCCTCCTCCGGGCCAAGAAGTCCACTTCACCCGCTACAACAACCCATTTACGCAGGACGGGGAGTTTGTCTCTGACGAACACGAGCAAGACTGGGACCTGCCGACTCCCTTGCTCGAATCACCACCGCACGATGACGATTTTCTCAACTCGCCAACCATCACCAACTACTATTTTGGACACTACATAGACACCCGTCCCGTCGATAACTACCGTGCTGCTGGCGACAAACGTATTCCGTTCCGCAACACCCCAAGTCTCGCACTCTCAGCGCAACAACGCGCCGACTCCCACAACACATGGTACCTCGACAGCTGCTGCGGGCAGCACATGGTGGGATCCAAGCGCTTCATCTCCAACGCACGACCAATCCCGGAACCTACCATCGTCACTGTCGCAAACAACAAGCAGCTTGTAGCACGCGCATGCAGCATTGTCGTTCTCAAAGCACACGACAGCGACATCCATATCAAGCTCAACGACGTACTGATCGTACGAGATCTCCGCTACAATCTCCTCTCCTGTGAATAGCTCGTCAATAGCGGCGTGCTCATGACCACAGACCCTGTCACTCGGTGCATCCTGATGCACTGGAAGGATTACAGTCGCCCCGCCGACCAACCGCGCTACATCGGGAAAGCACGCGCCGATAACGGTGTTTACATCCTGGACTTTGACATCCCCGACTGCCGCGCGGACTCTGGAGACCTCATTGACCCCCGGCCCCAACAAGTCACCGATCCCCACGGACTCACACACCCCGATGGGCGCCCCTGGGTCAAGCATCTTGCTCATCCCAGAGAAATCGATCTTCACGCACCTGGACCTGATGGACTCTGCCGAAACTGCCGCACACCAACAGCCTCCACAACCAACGATAGGACACGAGCACCACCAGCTGATGAAGGCGAATCATCAGCTGCAGCAGCAAGGCGTCTGGCAACAGCAGCAGGCGGGCCCTCTACAGAACAAGGCATACCTCCCGCCGGCATGGACATAGTGGAGGAAGCAGAATGGCAGACGGAACATCCCACAGGCATGCGTCATCACGCGGAACTCGCTGCGGCCCTCACCATCTTCTAACCACGCAAGACTCGAACTGATCCCACCGTGCACGATCGCCTCCACCTCCTCACACGCTACACAAGACCTGGAGCGATTGATCGTGACAACAATCCACTGCCACTGGACTGGGACATATCATGTTGCTCACCCCTGGTCCCACCGCAACATGACCTCTGAAGAGTTTCAGCGCCATGAAGAAGAAGAGAATCGCCGTCGCGCCGACGAGGAAGCCAAAGCAGCAGTAGCAGCAGCCAACAGGGGTTGGGGAAGCGGGACTGGGACAACAGGTTGGGGAGGAACCGCACCAGACTGGGGAGCAGGAACCTGGGGGGCTGCACAACATGAGAGGAAGAGGAGCCCATCGAGGATTTTATAGCAAGAACAGAGAAGGAAGCAGCTGAAGAAGTTGCGGGGCCCTATGGGTCCCCTCGACCCATCGGCATCCCCCCCTCAGGAAACTCACCCTCAAGTGACTCCTGGGCCTCCTCCACACACTCAGCACCTCCTGCCGATCGTGATACCATATTACCATACCGCCGCTACCCCCACATCCCACTACCAACTGAATCCACACCAATCGGTCCCCATGACCCAACAACCGAAGGACCATCCATCATACAGGGACTCCCTCCTCACCACATGCCACGCCCAATCCTCCCTGAAGGAACAGCTGACACAGATGACCCTACAGCACCACTTGCTGCCATCGCCACAGTGGAACAAGCCCCACAGCTCACCGCTCATGACCTTATCCTCGCTCTTGGACTCTCCATTTCACCACAGCCCATCCCACAACCTCCTCCCACCAACATCACCGAGCTACTCGACTTCTACGCATGCTCACTTGCCATCCGCGCGCCCCCAGACCTCTGGCACAAACGCCTTGGTCACCCCTCGCAGGAAGTTCTCAACAACTGCATCCGCGCCGAAGTGTTTATCCCTGTAACCTTCCTCCGCCCTGATGGAACCCCTCTTCCCATCAACACCACTCGTCGCACTGACTGAAAGATCTGCCTTGAAGCTGCTCTGACACACAAGCCTTTCAAGCTCCATGAGCCCAGCACCAACCGTTACGAAAAAACTCCAGAAAGTATACAGCGACTTCCTTGTTCTCACACAGACAGGCACCAACGGCGAAGAATACACCCTCACCTTCATCGACGCACACTCTCGCTTCGTCTGGGTGGCCAACGTTTCTCACAGGAGCAAGGCGTATGACATCTTCAAGGTCTGGCACGCCAACGCTAAGACACAGTCTGCCTGCACCCTCAAGCTATGGCAAACCGACTGCGCAGCAGAGTTCAAGAGCGACAAGGTGGCAACATACCTGCAGGAGAAGGGAATCGTCCACAAGCTCTCTCTCCCTTACGCTCATCCCCAGCAAGGCGTCGCAGAAAGCACCAACCGCACTCTCATGACCAAGGTCCGTGCCCTCCTGCAGCAGAGTGACGTCGACGCAAAGTACTGGCCTTACGCCATGCATCACGCTGTCCGTCTCCACAATCTGCTCAGCACCACTGCCAACACCGACAACCTCTCTCCTCACCTCATGTTCACTGGCGACAAGGGCGATGTCTCCATGCTCCGCGTCTGGGGGTGCATGGTGCAGCATCGGCCAGCAGCAGCAACCACCGGGAAATTCGAACGTCTCGCTCGTTGGGGCATGCATCTCGGCATCAGCTTCGAGCACCACGCCTGGAACATCCTCGACCACGACACTTCGCGAATCGTCGCGGCCCGCGACGTCATCTTCTACGAAGACCTCACAATCCGCAAGTTTCAATGCCATCGCCATGCCGACCGCACCAGGGGGGAACACAACATCGCTGACTACGAGCGCCCGCCGCGCAGCTTCGCCACTCCCGAAGACGAAGCAGAAGCAGCCCTCGCGGAACAAGACCCCACAGATCCCCTCCCCGGCCCTCGCCCCTGGAGCGACGAAGACGACGACGAGAATAGCGCTCCACTTGACTCCTCGCGCGACTCTCTCCTCAGCCCTACCCCCTCCAGTGGCCACAACTCTGACGACGATGTGGTCGAAGTCACTAGCGACCAGCGCCACAGCCCCGGTCTTTCTGGACTTCACATCCTCGGCCTCCACACTGCTGTCTCCCGCCCACCAAAGGCGGTTTAACCCAAAATCCCACGCCAAGCTCTCACGGGACCCTATGCCAAGGAGTGGCGCGCGGCTATGGACGCCGAAGTTGCCGCCCTCGAAGCCCGCGAAACCTGGGTCCTCGCTGACCGCTCGGCGTTGAAGGGGAGACGCGTCCTCTCCGGCAAATGGGTCTTCCGTGTCAAGACCGCAGCTGACGGCACCATCGAACGAGTCAAAGCCCGCTGGGTTGTCCGAGGATTTGATCAACGTCACGGCGTTGATTTTTATCAGACCTTCGCCCCCGTCAGCCGCCACACCTCCGTTCGCATTCTCCTCGCCATCGCCGCCGCGAAACATCTTCCACTCCGTCAGATCGACGTCAAAAATGCTTTCCTCTACGCGCCAGTCGACGCCCTCATCTTCGTCGAGCAGCCTCACACCTACGGTGACGGTGACGACCGCGTATGTCAGCTCAAGAAATCGCTCTACGGCATCAAGCACACACCCCCCCTCTGGCAGCAGCTTCTCCATCAAATCCTCCTTGACATCGGATTCATCCAGCTGCCCCACGATCCCGGCATTTATCGCCTTCACTACCGTGGAGATTACATTCTTCTCACGGCGTACGTGGATGACCTTCTCTACACCGGCACCAGCAACGAGCTCCTCGCCCAGTTCGAGAAGAACCTCAGCAACCGCGTCAAAATCACCAGCACTGATCAGATCACCCAGTTCCTGGGCCTCAACATCTCCTACGCTGCTGACACTATTCACCTCTCCGCGGCCAAGTACGCTGGCACTCTATCCGCCAAGTTCAACATTAAGCCTGCAAACATCTCCACCCCTTACCGCTCCCCGCACGTTCCTGCCAATCCCAACACCACCCCCCTCAACCCATCCGGCCATCAATTGTACCAGCAGCAACTCGGTTGCCTTCTCTTCGCTGCAGTGTCGTGCAGGCCTGACTTGTCCTACATTTCGAGCCAACTCGCCCAGTATGCCAAGCGGCCTGAAGGGGAGCATATGTTGAATCTGCAGCGCGCCTTGCAATACTTCATCTCCACACCGCACATTGGACTCACCTACTCCACCCTCACGATTCGCTCATTCAGCCTCGTTGGTTACGTGGACGCAGATCATGTCGCCGACCCTGCAAATCGACGGTCCCGAACCGGCTTCCTCTTCCGCCTCGAACCTACTGGCCCAATTTCCTGGAATTCTCAGAAGCAAGAAATGGTGGCACTCTCCTCCGCTGAAGCCGAGTTCATCGCTGAAACATCAGCAGTTCGTGAAGGGCTCTACCACGAGGAACTGCTCCAGGAGGCAAAAATTGCGACATCTGCGAGCTTCAAGCTTCACTGCGACAACCAGAGCGCGATTAAAATCGCGAACAAACCCGGTTTCGTCAACAGCACAAAGCATATCGCCCTCCGCTACTTCTTCGTCAAAGAAGAAGTTGACAAGGGCAAAGTCATCTTGACTTACTGCCCCACCGGTGACATGGCAACTGACTTCCTCGCCAATAAGCTGCCACGTCAGCAGTACCATCACTGCGGAAACATCTGCGGCATAACCAAGCGCGTCAAGACTTCGCTCCTCCACGAATGAAGGGGAGTGTTACGATATGGAATAGTTGAACAAACATTCCTAAGTAACGAACTCTTAACGCGAAGAAGAATGCAGCGAGGACGAAGACCGAGCGACAAGACAGTTATCGAAGACAGTTACTATCGACAAGACATGGTATTCAGAGGAGGAAACCTGTTAAGTTTTTAGGGCCCACCGATCGTTTTGCTAAGTTCCTGCCTGAAGCGCCCTTGCGCTGTCCGGCCCTCTCGCACACTGTCACGCGCGCCCCTGCTGCCCGAGAGCAGCCCCTGCCCTGCGCGCCCCTGCTGCACGCGTGCAGCCCCTGCCCCGCGCGCCCCTGCTGCTTGCAAGCAGCCCCTGCCCCGCGCGCCACTGCTGCCTGCGAGCAGCCCCTGCCCCGCGCGCCACTGCTGCCTGTGAGCAGCCCCTGCCCCGAGCGCCCCTTCTGCCCGCGAGCAGCTCCTGTCCCAGCGCGCCCCGTCTGCAGGGTCGCGTCTGCAGGGTTCGCGCCCTACTGCTCTGCGCGTCGCGCCCTGCTGCAGCCCGCGCGTCGCGCTCTGCTGCTCCGCGCGTCGCGCCTTGCTGCAGCCCGCACGTGGCGCCCTGCTGCAGCCCACGCGTCACGCTCGGCTGCCCCGCGCGTCGCACCCTACTGCAGCCCGCGCGTCGCGCTCTGCTGCAGCCCGCGCGTCGCGCCCTGCTGCAGCCCGCGCGTCGCGCCCTGCTGCCCTGCACAGTGCGCGCCCTGCTGCCCGCGCCGCCCAGGCCGAGCCGCGCCGCCCAGCCCGAGCCGCCCTGCCCAACCCGAGCCGCCCTGCTGCTCGTGCTACTGCTGCTGCTGGTGGAGGTGCTGCTGGGAGTGCTGGAGGTGCCGCCGCCCAGCCCCACCGAGCCGCTCTGCTGCTACTACTGCTGCTGCTGCTGCTCGTGCTACTACTGCTGCTGGTGGAGGTGCTGCTGGGAGAGCTGGAGGTGCTACTGGTGCTGGATGTGCTGGAGGTGCGACTGGGAGTGCTGGAGGTGCTGCTGGTGCTGGAGGTGCTGGACCTACTACTGACCGTCACTGCCTTTCATGGCCACTATCACGGCAGTTGCAGCGGCTAGTGGTGGACAGCGGCGGTCACTGCCTCTTCCGGACGACCCCACCCCTCAGCAGCTTCGCGAGTGGGTTCTTCAGCGAGCCCGTCCAGGTGGTGGAGGCTTTGGTTTTTTGCGTACTGCACAGAGGCGGCAGCAGAGTCAGCAGGAGACCTTCTCTCCGCAGGTGCTTAGTGAGTTGGTTCCTCAGCGATGTGTCACTGGTTCTTTCGAGGCTGCTGCACTAGGTGCTAGTGAGTCTGCTGCCGCACTAGGTGCTAGTGAGTCTGCTGCAGCTTTAGGTGCTCGTGTGTCTCCCGCCACAGGTCCTACCTCAGCTGAGGCCTTGCACACTTTCACACTTGACTCAGGCGCGTCACGTTGCTACTTTCGTGACTGCACCACACTCACACCACTTGCTGCACCGGTACCAGTCTCACTGGCTGACCCCAGTGGGGGCCCAGTAGTCGCACGAGCTTCCACTGTCCTCCCGTGTCCAGCAGTCCCCTCCGGTTCTCTGTCAGGTCTCCACCTTCCCACGTTCTCGACGAACTTGGTGAGCAACGCTGCCATTCAGGATGTCTGGGTTGATACCTTTATTCCTGGAGGGCAGCGTGTGGCGATCTGTACGTGCTCCCGGACTGGTCGTCACCTTGCTACGTTCACTCAACGGCCTGGGTCTAGTCTGTACACACTGACCACTGCGTCAGCACACGTGGCTGAGGCAGGTCAGGTGGCTGCGTCGAGTCAGGTGTCTGCGTCTGGTCAGCTTGCAGCGTCTTGCTCGTGTCGGGTACTCTCCCACCGGACTCTCCTCTCGCACCACCGTCTCAGTCACCCCTCCCTGCCGCGTCTCCGCAGCATGCACTCCTTGTCTCTGGCCTTCCCAGGTCCCTGTCCTCCCTCCCGCGCTCGCCTGCCCCGCCGTGCCTTCCCTGGGTCAAGGGGCGGCAGCTCGCCGCTCCTCACTCCTCCGAGTTTCCTCCGACCACTGCTCCTCTGCAGACTCTCCACATGGACGTGTGGGGCCCGGCCCCAGTCGGTGGAACGGACCAGGAGCGCTACTTCCTGCTGGTTGTTGACGACTACACACGTTACACCACTGTCTTCCCCTTGTGGCGCAAGGCGGACGTCAGCGGTGTTTTGATCCCCTGGATCCGTGCTACTCGTCGCCAGCTGCGCGAGCGGTTTCGTCGGGACTTCCCAGTCCTGCGTCTGCACTCTGACAGGGGCGGTGAGTTCTCTTCTGACCTCCTTGCGGAGTTCTGTCGAGTCGAGGGCATCCGCCAGTTGTTCACGCTTCCGGCCTCTCCTCAGCAAAATGGGATTGCTGAGCGTCGCATTGGCTTGATCATGGAGGTTGCTCGTACCTCCATGATCCATGCGGCTGCTCCCCATTTTTCTGAGGCCGTTTGCGGTCCAATACGCTGCGCATCAGCTCAACCTCTGGCCCCGTGTCTCTGAGCCAGAGACCCCGCCCACACTCCGGTGGACGGGGAAGGTTGGCGATGCGTTGGTGTTTCGGGTCTGGGGCGCGCTCTCCCTTGTTCGCGATGCCAAAGCAAGCAAGCTCTCCTCTCGCACTCCGCTGTGTCTTCCTTGGCTTCCCCACCGACGCCCCGCCATGGCAGTTCTACCACCCGCGCTCGCGTCGAGTCTTCTCCTCCCAGGACGTCACCTTTGACGAGTCTGTCTGTTTCTACAGGCTACACCCGCACGCGTCCCACCCGGTCCCCCTAGCGCCTCTTTTCTTGGTACCAGTCCCCCCCCCCGGTAGACTCCCTCCCCCCACTGGGTTCTGCTCCCTCAGGTGTGTCTCAGGTAGACCCACCCCCCTTGGTTGAGCCTTTGGAGATCTCTTCTGACTCCTCTGTCCCAGCTGAGGGGGGTGACCCCGCCGCTGACGACACGGCGGCCACTCGCCGCTCTCCACGCTTGGAGACCCCCCCTGGTTTTCCGCCTCGGCCGTCTTCGCCGCCTCCGCAGCCTGCTGCTGTGGACTCTGGAGCTGAGACTGCTGGTGCTGAGCCTGGGGTTGCTTAGACAGAGGGTGAGGGTTCTGGGGGTGCTGCGACTGGGGGTGCTGCAACTGGGGGTGCTGGTTCTGGGGGTGCTGCGACTGGGGGTGCTGACTCTGGGGGTGCTGCGAGTCCTACTGGCGGTGGAGCTGTGGGTGACTCGGCTGGAGGTCCTGGAGCTGGACACCCACCGCAGCCTGATCTACTTGAGACGCTCTCGCCGCAGGCGATTCGTGCGTGGATCGTTCGGCGAGGCAGTCCTGGTGGTGGAGGGTACGGTCCTGCTGGTGCTGGAGCTACTAGTTCTGGAGGTACTGCTGGTACTAGAGGTGCTGCTGGTGCTGGAGGTACTGGAGCTGCTAGTCCTGGAGGTACTGGAGGTGCTGCTGGTGCTGGAGGTGCCGGAGCTACTAGTCCTGGAGGTGCTACACGTGCTGGAGGTGCTGGACCTACTAGTCCTGGAGGTACAGCAGGTGCTGGAGGTGCTGGGGTTGCTGGCACTGGAGGTGCTGGAGGTGCTGCTGGTGCTGGAGGCGCTGGAGCTGGAGGTACTGGAGGTGTTGGAGCTGCTGGTCCTGGAGGTGCTCACACTGGAGGTGCTGGAGCTGCCGGAGCTGGTGGTGCTGCTGGTGCTGGAGGTGCTGGGGGTACTGGAGCTGCTGGCACTGGAGGTGCTGGTGCTACTGGTGCTGGAGCTGCGGGAGCTGCTGGTCCTGGAGGTGCTCGTACTAGAGGTACTGGAGCTGCCGGAGCTGGTGGTGCTGCTCGTGCTGGAGGTGCTACTGGAGTTGCTGGCACTGGAGGTGCTGGTGCTGCTGGTGCTGGAGGCGCTGGAGCTGGAGGTACTAGAGGTGCTGGAGCTGCTGGTCCTGGAGGTGCTCGTACTAGAGGTGCTGGAGCTGCCGGAGCAGGTGGTGCTGCTGGTGCTGGAGGTGCTGGAGGTGCTACTGGAGCTGCTGGCACTGGAGGTGCTGAAGTTACTGCTGGTGCTGGAGGCGCTGGAGCTGGAGGTACTGGAGGTACTGGAGGTGCTGGAGATGCTGGTACTGGAGGTACTGGAGGTGCTGGAGCTGCTGGTCCTGGAGGTGCTCGTACTAGAGGTGCTGGAGCTGCCAGAGCAAGTGGTGCTGCCGGTGCTGGAGGTGCTACTGGAGCTGCTGGCAGTGGAGGTGCTGGAGGTACTGCTGGTGCTAGAGGTGCTGGCGCTGCCGGAGCTCGTGGTGCTGCTGGTGCTGGAGGTGCTGGAGGTGCTGCTGGAGCTGCTGGTGCTGGAGGTGCTGGTGCTGCTGGTGCTGGAGGAGCTGGAGCTGCTGGTCCTGCCCCGCTGCTGTAGTCGTCCCTGCCGTCGCCTGACTCGGTCCTTCGCCAGGTTCTTAGTCTCCCGTCTTCCATTGGCCTCACTCCACCTCTCATGTGTCCACCAACAGACCAGTCTCAGCCACAGCTACTGCCTGGCTCCCCGCTGCCTGCTCCTGCTCCTCACACTGAGGTGACTGAGTCCCTGACTGAGCGTCGTGAGCCTGAGACTCGTGCTTCCACACCTGTTCGTGCTCGTCGTGTCGCCCGTCCTCGTCCTCCTGCTGTCCCAGGCACTCACAGTATGGCACTTCGTCCTTCCTCTGTTCCACAGCGTGTTGCCCTGCCTGAGCCTCCCGCGTCCTCTCTTCCGCACGTTCCTGACCCTGATTCCGACCTTGCTCGTGCTGCCAGTCCTACTGTCACTCGTCTCCTCGCTACTGTCGTCACTTACCCTGACTTTGAATCTACAGCAGCGTTTGCCCTAGTCACTGAGCTAGACGACTTTGCAGCTAGGAGTCGTCTTGACTACGTCGCGAGTCTTGTTACTGAGTCTGGGTCTGCCTGTCCTCCGTCCGTCGGGGGTGAGCCTGCCCTTAGCAGTGACGTCCTTGAGGACAGACAGTTTGAGCTTGAGTGTCTTGCGGCCGCTTTATCTCGTTTCGCATCCATGCTGCTTTGCCCCGAGGGAGACCCGGATGCACTTGACATCTCTACCCCGCGCTCTTATGCTGAGGTGATCGCGGGTGAGTACTCCTCTCAGTGGCAGACAGCCATGGACGCAGAGATGGCTTCCTGGAAGTCCACATGCACCTACGTCGACGCGGTTCCTCCTCCTGGGGCGAACATAGTCGATGGCATGTGGATTTTCAGAGTGAAGCGCCCGCCGGGTTCTCCGCCTGCCTTCAAGGCGCGTTACGTCGCTCGAGGCTTCAGTCAGCGAAAAGGGGTCGACTTCTTCCAAACCTTCTCCTCCACACCGAAGATGAATACTCTTCGGGTGTTGCAGCGCGTTGCAGTACAGCGTGACTACGAGCTGCACTCCCTCGATTTCTCCACAGCTTTCTTGCAGGGCAGCCTTCACGAGGAGATCTGGCTGCGTCGCCCACCTGGCTTCACTGGGTCGTTTCCTGCGGGTACCCAGTGGAGCCTCCGGCGGCCAGTCTACGGTATCCGCCAGGCGCCCCGCGAGTGGCACGACACACTGAGGACGACACTTGAGGCTCTTGGGTTTGCTCCTTCCTCTGCTGACCCGTCGCGGTTTCTACGCACCGACACTACCCTGGCGCCGTTCTACGTTCTCGTGTACGTTAACGACCTGGTTTTTGCTACTGCTGACACTGAGGCACTGGCCCTAGTGAAGGCGGAGCTGCAGGAGAGACACACCTGCACTGACCTGGGTGAGCTGCGTAGCTATCTTGGCTTGCAGATCACCCGGGACAGAGCACGGCGCACCATCACCCGGACTCAGTCACGCATGGTGCACCAGGTCCTTCGGCGCTTCGGCTTCCAGTACTCCTCGCCACAGCCCACTCCTCTGTCTACCGGCCACTCGCTCTCAGCTCCACCTTCAGACGAGTCCGTAGAGCCGAGTGGTCCGTACCCAGAGCTTGCGGGTTGCCTCATGTACCTAATGACGTGCACACGACCTGACCTCGCATACCCTCTCAGCCTCCTGGCTCGCTACGTGGCACCTGGTCGACACCGAAAGGTGCACGTTGATGATGCGAAGAGGGTACTGCGTTACTTGTGCAGTACATTGGGCATGGGGCTCGTGCTTGGAGGACGGGGTTCAGTGGTACTCACGGGACACTCTGACGCTTCTTGGCCCGACGACCATGCGACTCAGCGTTCGTCACAGGGTTACACCTTCAGTCTTGGCTCTGAATCTGTCTCGTGGAGGTCCACTCGTTCTTCTTCTGTGCTTGGTTCCAGCTGTGAGGCCGAGATCTACGCTGGGGCCATGGCTGCACAGGAGCTACGCCGGCTGACCTACCTGCTGACCGACTTGGGGGAGCGGCCTCGTTCTCCTCCAGTTTTGTACGTCGACAACAAGGCAATGCTTGCCTTGTGTCGCGAGCAGAGACTGGAGCATAGAACGAAGCACATTGCTCTTTGTTACTTTCTTGTTCGGGAGCTGCAGCAGCGTGGTCAGCTGCGCCTTGCTTACGTGGCCTCTCATGCCAACACTGCTGATGTCTTCACCAAGGCCCTCGGGTCTGGTGATCTTCAACGTTTTTGCACTGCTCTTGGGCTTCTGCCCGTTCTTCCTCACCTGCTTGTCTCTTGATCTTGCACTTGTTGTACACTTATATCTATATTTATACCTACATGTTTCCTCTTGCTAGGTTGTGGTCAGTGTACTGCCTTGCTATTATAACTTTGCATGTGAACTGGCCTTGTGGTCGCTTGCTTGTGCTCATATTGTGTGGTGTCCTTGAGATCCACCCTGAGCTTTGCTTTGCTTGTTCTCTTGCTTGAGTGGTCTTGTGACCGTCTGTTGTGTTTGCTATCTCCCACTTAGCCTATGGGGGTGTGTCAAACTATATGTTTGTGTTCTCTCTAGGCTATATTGGGTTAGCCTACAAGGGGTACAACACTTTAGGGTTAGTTTTTGTACCCAACTCATTCATAGTTCATTCATTCCTGCACAGTGATTCTCACAGTTACAAGCATGAGGAATTCGAAGTGCAAAGCGCGGGAAAACTTCAAACGATTACCGAACCGCGTACGGTTACCGAACTGCACGGTTGCAATCCTGCATCTAGATTAGCCCTAAGGGGAATATACCCCCTCAGAGTACATGGCTAGTTAGGACCTTTCGTATTCCACTGTATTCCTATATAAACCCGTGTACCGCATTGTATTAGTCGCTTCTTCTTAGAATCAGGATGCAACGGAATGGATTGACTAGGATAGGAGTGGGGTACAAATGTGCAAAACCTAAACAATGTACCCTCTAGTAGGCAACTCACTATAGCCTATTAGAAATGCCAACATTTGACACACCCCCATAGGCTAAGTGAGGGGCCTCAGAGCAAGCAGGGTGAACAAACGGTCACAAGACCAGTCAAGATAAGAAGCAAAACAAGCCCAGGGTGGATCTCAAGGACACCACACAAATTCGGAGCACAAACAAGCGGCCACAAGGCCAGTTCAAGAGTTCACTAGGATATACATAGGAAAACACAACAAGCAGAGCAAACAGCAAGTCTACAGCAGCCGAGGGCCTACCTCAACAAGCCCCAACTGCACACAGAACCTGTGGTGGTCACCAAGTGCCAGGGCCTTGGTGAAGACGTCTGCAGTGTTGGCCTCTGAGGCCACAAATTCCAGGCGTGCCTGGCCGCGACGCTGCAGCTCTCGCAGGAGGAAGTACCTCACGTCAATATGCTTCACTCTGCTCTCCAGTCGAGGCTCTCGACACAGGAGGATCATGGCCTTGTTGTCAGCGTACAAGGTCGGTGCAGAGCGAGGCCGCTCACCAAGGTCGGCGAGCAAAAAGGTCAACCAGCGAAGCTCCTGTGCCGCCATGGCACCAGCATAGATCTCTGCCTCTGCACTGGAAGTAGCCACAGACGACGACCGTGTAGACCTCCACGACACAGCACCAGCTCCCAGACTGAAGCAGTACCCCTTAGTCGAGCGCTGAGTCTCCGCGTCGTCAGCGTAGGAAGAGTCGCAGTGACCAGTCAACGCCACTAGCTGAGTCCCTCCGAGCACAAGCCCCATGCCTGATGTAGTCGCCATGTACTTCGCCACCCTCACAGCAGCTGTCCAGTGGACAGGACGGTGTCTCCCAGTCGCAACAAAGCGAGAAAGGATGCTGAGGGGAAAGGCGAGGTCCGGCCGAGTACAAGTCATCAGGTACATGAGGCAGCCCACCAGCTCTGCGTAGGGACCACTGGGCTCAAATGGCTCGTCAGGAAAGGGGCCAGTGAGTCTGTGGTCAACAGCAAGAGGAGTGGGCTGTGTGGTGGAGAACTGGAAGTCGAACCGCGGAAGGACCTGCTGCACCATGTGTGACTGCGTCAGTGTGATGGTGTGAGTGGCTCTGTCCCTGGTGATCTGTAGGCCAAGGTAGCGCTGCAGTTCACCCAGGTCAGTGCACTTGTGTCTCTTCTGCAGTTCGGGCTTCACCTGAGCCAGAGCTGCCCTGTCTGCTGTAGCAAAGACCAAGTCGTCGACGTAGACAAGGATAAAGAAGGGAGTAGAACCCTCACGAACAAACAGCGAAGGGTCGGCAGACGAAGGACGAAACCCAAGGTCACGAAGCGTGGAGCGAAGAGTGTCGTGCCACTCACGGGGCGACTGGCGGAGACCGTAGACTGGTCGCCTCAGGCTCCACTGGGTCCCAGGTGGGAAGGTGTCAGTGAAGCCAGGAGGACGTCGCAGCCAGATCTCCTCGTGTAGCCGGCCCTGGAGAAACGCAGTGGAGAAGTCGAGGGAGTGCAGCTCGTAGTCTCGTTGCGCTGCTATGTGGAGCAACACCCGAAGAGTAGTCATCTTCGGGGTCGGGGCAAAGGTCTGGAAGAAGTCAACTCCCTCACGCTGACTGAAGCCCCTAGCCACGTAGCGCGCCTTGAACACCGGCGGTACTCCAGGCGGCCGCTTCACCTTGAAGAGCCACATGCCATCGACTACGTTCGCCCTGGGGGGGGGAACTGCGTCGACGTAGGTGCCTGTGGATCTCCAAGACGCCTACTCTAAGTCCATAGCCGCTTTCCACTGAGAGGCCCACGCCCCTGACACTGCCTCGCGGTAAGTGCGAGGAGTCGGTATGTCAAGGGCGCCGGGGTCTCCCTCAGGGGATAGCAGCATGGCACAAACAGAGGGAGAAGCGGTTGCCCAGTACTCCAGCTCAGACTCTCTGTCCTCTAGGACGTCACAGCCAAGGGCAAACTCACCCCCGACGGACAGAGGACGGTAGGGAGGAGCTGGCACCACACGGGTGGCGTAGTCAAGGCGGCCGGCGGCAGCAAACTCAGCAACAGCGGCAGTGAGAGCCGAGACAGACGACGGAGGGAAACGAGAGTCGGTGACAAGAGAGGCGAGAACAGTGGAGACAACAGGACGCACAGCACGGTAGTAGTTGGAGATAGGAGTGGGGAGGGCGGGGAGAGAGGACGGAGGAGACGGGAGAACTGACTCAGGAGGAGAACAACGAAGAGACGAACAAAGGAGGGCAGTGCGGAAGTCGGGAACAGGGGACGAGTGACGAGCACGCGGAGGACAGGGACGGACACGAGAGTGTGGGACAACTGGTGGAGGAGACTGCGGTGGAGGAGAAGACCAGACCGCCGGACTGTCATCAGGAGGAGGAAACGTGGGACCAAACGCTGGAGGGGACGGAGTGTGAACAGGAGGAGAGGAGGGAAGACCAAGGGCCCGAAGGCCACTCACGGGTGGGAACAACTGCCGCTCCAGAGGGAGCTGCGGTGGTCGCGGCGGCGGCGGTGGTGTCAGCTGCTGCGGCGGCGGCTGCTGCTGCTGCTGCCGCTGCTTCTGCTGCTGCTGCTGCTGCTGCTGCTGCTGCTGCTGCTGCTGCTGCTGCTGCTGCTGCTGCTGCTGCTGCTGCTGCTGCTGCTACTGCTGCTGCTGCTACTGCTGCTGCTGCTGCTGCTCCAGCAGGTCCAACTGCCGCAACTCCTGCCGCTCCCTCTCCAACAGCACCTGCTCCTCACGCTCACGCCGACGGGCTGCCTGGAGACGCGTGTCGTGGCAGTGGGGAGGCGGAGTGGACTCCGCAGAACCAGTGTCTCCAGCTCCAGTCTCCTCAGAACCAGCACCTCTAGTGCCAGTGCCTCCAGCACCAGCACCCCCAGAACCAGCACCCCCAGAACTAGCACCTCCTGTGCCAGGACCTCCAACTCCAGCACCCCCAGAACTAGCACCTCCAGTGCCAGCACCTCCAGCTCCAGCACCCCCAGAGCTAGCGCCACCTGCGCCAGCACCTCCAGCTCCAGCACCTCCAGCTCCAGCACCCCCAGAGCTAGCGCCACCTGCGCCAGCACCGCCAGCTCCAGCACCCCTCGAACGAGCACCCCCAGACCGAAGACCGCCAGCGGCTGCACCTCCAGCTCCGACACCAATCGAGTCCACGGTAACCTGTCGCGGAAGTGCCGAAGGCTGCTGAGGGGACTGTGAGGAGGACTGCGGGGAGGGAGACGCTACCTGACGCGCGACCGAGGGTAGAGGGGTAGCGTGGGACACACCAGACGGGGCAGGACCAGGGGGGGGTGGGGGTACCGGAGGAGCGGGAGCAGGAGGAGGAGATGGTGCGAGGAAAAGGGGGGGAGGGGGTACCGGGAGACCTCGACAGGGGTACCGGGTGTAGTAGGACACAGACTCGTCAAACCGGACGTCACGGGAGTCGGCAGAGTCCACTGGGAAACCAAGGAAGACACAGGGGACGGCGCGTGCCGAGAGCTTGTCCGCGGAGGTGTCGCGAACAAGCGCAAGGCAGCCCCAGACACGAAAGGCCGACCCAACACCAGGGGACCCGGTCCAAAGACTGGTCGGTGAAACCTCCGGCCGCGAGACACGCGGCTGAAGGTTCAGGTTGTGTGTGGCGTAGCGAACCGCGTAGGGCCACAGAAAATGGGGTGCACGGGCATGGATCATGGACGTGCGAGCAATGTCCATGACCAAGCCAATGCGGCGCTCAGCAACCCCATTCTGCTGTGGGGACTCCGGAAGCGTCCAGGACTGTGTGATGCCCTGTTCGCCGCAGAATCCGCCAAGAATGCCGGAGCGAAACTTGCCCCCACGGTCGGAGTGGAGACAACTGACACGACGACCACGAGTGCCCTCAGTAACCAGAAGCCACCGGATCAGCGTAGCAGTCAACTCGGACTTCTTTGCGAGAGGGAACACTGTGGTGTACCTGGAGAAGTCGTCGACGACCACCAGAAAGTAACGCTCCCTCCCAGAACCCTGCGTCGGGGCAGGGCCCCAGACGTCCAAGTGCAGGGTCTCGAAGGGAGCGGTGGCCGGACGAAGGGAGGAAGAGTTGGGAGTGGCGCGTAAGCGACCGGCGACGCAAGGAGTGCAAAGGGGAGCAGGGGAGGTGGGGAGCGACGGAAAGGTGCGTGGGAGACCGGTGACAAGCCCGTGAGTGGTCATCCCGCGAAGGCGGGGGATCGACGGGTGGCCAAGGCGGTGGTGCCACAAGACGGTCCGGTGGGTGAGGGACCGACAGGAGCAGGACGCAGCGACTGGACTAGACAGCGCGACCTGACTAGACACTGCAACTGGACAAGACACGACCACCTGGCTAGACACAGCAACCGGACTGGACACCTGGACTGGAGGGGACGCAACCGGGGAGCGCGCAGTGCGGAGAACGTAGAGACCGGAGCGGCGCTCCCTAGTGAACGTGGCCAGAACAGCACCTGTGGCAGCGTCTGTACAGACCGCAGTCCTCCCACCCCCCACAAAGGTAACCGTGATCCCCCTGTCCTGGAGGTAACCAACACCCACCAAGTTCCGAGCGAACGAGGGGATGTGGAGGCCGCGCAGGACACCAGAGGGGACCACAGGACAAGGGAGGGTAGTGGAGCTACGCGCAACGGCTGGTCCTGAGGTAGGATCAGCCAGAGCCACCGAAACAGGAGTGAGGAGTGGCGTGAGGGTCGTGTGGTCGCGGAAGAAGCACTGAGACGCACCAGAGTCCAGAGTGAAGGACAGGGACGCCTCAGCTGGGGTGTCCCCTGTCCTAGTGGCTACACAAGCAACTAGAGCAGCAACACAAGCACCTAGACTAGAAAGGCACAAGTCTACACTAGCCGGAGGCAAGCAAGCTAATCTACGAACACGCGAGCACACAGATCCATCAGCACTATAGTCAACATCAGCATACAAAGCATGCTGACGAGCATCGTCCATAGACAGATCAAACACATCAATCTTACGGGCTAACAGCCGAGCCCAGCGAGGCGTGGTCGCCGCAGGGCCCCAACAAGCACGGTAGATGTCGTCGAGGTGGCGGAAGCACCGCTCGGCAGAGTGGTCGTCGCGACCACAGAGACAGGGGCTGACCGGTCCGGTGAGGCACCAGTGGGTGCAGGGGCCAGTGTCATGGCGAGGGGGGCGAGGGGCCCAGCTGGAAGTGCTGCTGCTGCGGCCGGTGCTCCCTGGTCCTCCCGGACCCCACTGCGGCGGGGGACCCCAGTGCTGCTGCGGACCCCACTGCAGCGGGGGCCCCCACTGCTGGAACTGCTGCTATGCCTGCTGCTGCTGCGGTCCCTGCTGTGGCTGGTACTGCTGTGGCTGCTGCTGCTGGGGGCCAACACCCCCACCGGTCGGGCCACCACCAGTGGGTGGGCCTGTCTGTCCTCCACCTCCTCCAAGGCCCCCTCCTCCTGGTGCACCACCGCCGCCGCCGCCGCCTCCGCCGCTCCCACCTCCACCGCCACCTCCACCGCCGCCTCCACCGCCTCCACCTCCCCCCTTCCCACCCTTCTTGCCACTCTTGCCCCGTTTCTGCCAGTCTGCGGCAGAAACGGCAGCAGTGTCCTCAGAGACCGACACAGCAGCAAAAGCGCGGGTAGAGGTGAAAGTGGGAAGCTGAGGGGCGGCACACCCCGCAAAGAGACGGGGGGCCACCGCGTCTGTGGCGGAGGCAACGGTGAGGAGGGTGCTCTCGATCTTCCCGAGAGCGGTCTCAAGGAGGTCGATAGTGAGCTCAGTGGGGTGCTTCTGGAGAAGCGCGTCGCGAGCAGTGGCAAGGCGGTCAGGGAGGCGGGTGACTAACCAGTGCACAGTGAGCCACATGGGGGGGGGAGCAACAAGAAGCTGTGCGTCGGTACAGGCCGCACGGAAACCGGCGTCAAGCGAGCGGAGGTGAGTCACGAGGTCGGAAACAGTCGCAAACGAGCCTAGGTCGGGAAACACGAACGGCATGAGGAGGCGACTGAGGGAGGCAGAGGAAGGGGTGGAATAGCGGGCAACAATAGCATCCCAAACCCCCTGTGCTGTCTCCACCTGGCCAAAGTGGGCGGCCTCAGTCGGGGGGAGAAGCTCCGTCAGTGTGAGAGCGGCGGCAGCGTCACGAGAGAGCCACACGTCCCTGGCCAGGACCCGACGGTCGTACTCCGCCTGGGCCGTAGGAGTCGGCTCCGAGGCGGTCGGCAGGGCGGCGGGGGACGGGGGGGCCTTGAGGGCACCAGACGCGTGGGCCCACAGAGTGGCGCCGTCCTGACGCTGGCTCGTGAGGAAGCGCGTGGTCTGGCGCTGCCAGGTACCGAACTCTATCGGGCGTCCCTCCGCATCGAAACGAAGGCGACGGGACTCCATAACGGAGGCAATGCTAGAGGCAGCTGGAGCACGGCGGAGGCGGAGCTAAGAACGAGGAGGTAGACTACGGAGGGCTAGGATACTGAGGGCTAGATACGCCAGCTTGAAAACGACGAGAGACGTGTGGCGAGAAACTAGGCTAGGGGCGGGGCTCTAACCGATCCTAGGTGGCGCTACCGGAGGAAAGAGCGGCTGCCAGCCGCTGAGCCGGGAGCCAAGTGCAGTAGGAATGGTGCGGGACCGGGGGACAGGTGTAGGGGGGGAAGCCAACGGTCGGGCAGAGAAGGGCGCACTCGGGTAGCGTGGGGAAGAAGACACGCGGGAAAACGCGGGCTAGAATTAGGGTTAGAGCGGGTTGCGTGGGCTAGGGCGGGCACGGAACGGTGGCGTGGAGGCTAGGAGGTCGTGGAGAAGGCGCAGGCGGCACGGGCACGGGCTAAGGGCGCGGGTGTGCAAGGGGGGCGGAGGCACGGAGGTGCGGAGGTGGCAAGGAGGAGGGTGTGCGACGGTGGGAGGGGCACGAACGCGGGCTAAGGGGAGGGCGCGTGCACGGGCGGATCTGGCGCGGAGGGCGCGGATGGCGCAGGGGGGGGCGCGGAGGCACGGAGGGAGGGGTCGCGTGGCGGGCTGGCCTAGAGCGCGCGCGACTGGCTGGCCTGGGGCGCGCGACGGGCTGGCCTAGGTCGCGTGCGACGGGCTGGCCTGGGGCGCGCGACGGGCTGGCCTAGGTCGCGTGCGACGGGCTGGCCTATGTCGCGTGCGACGGGCTGGCCTAGGGGCGCGCGACGGGCTGGCCTAGGGGCGCGCGACGGGCTGGTCCAGGGGCGCGCGACGGGCTGGCCTAGGGGCACGCGACGGGCTGGCCTAGGGTGCGAGCCACGGGCTGGCCGAGGGGAGGGCGCGGGCTACGCGCGGAGGGTGCGGAGGCGCTTAGGGCGCGGAGGGCACGGACGGTACGGAGGGCGCTACGGCGCGGAGGGCGCTACGGCGCGGAGGGCGCTAGGGCGCGGAGGGCGCTAGGGCGCGATCGAGGCTAGGCTAGGCGAGGAAACTACCTACTCATGATACCATCTTAGAATCAGGATGCAACGGAATGGATTGACTAGGATAGGAGTGGGGTACAAATGTGCAAAACCTAAACAATGTACCCTCTAGTAGGCAACTCACTACAGCCTATTAGAAATGCCAACATTTGACACTTCTGTCGAGATTCAAATCTCCCTCTACTGACAGAGTCCGTACGCGACATTACCAAGCAAACCTTCCGCTGCTTCGTGCAATCAACCTGAGACGATCCTAGAAGACGGTTCGAATTGTATCAGTATATTCCGTTGTTAAAACTACCCGGCCCCCCACCCACCCCCCCATTTTTTCAAGGGGTTTAACATAATACCCTATTATTATATCCGGGGGAATACGGTATCTGTCTGACTAAATCAGAATCCTAGTAAGAGCCACAAATTGGCGTAAAAAAAACTGAAACTTCATATTTTATTTTTGTTGGCCCATGCTCTTGTAATTTTTACTCAATTAATGAAGCACCCTGCCGCTTATGGAGTATGTTTGTGTTTTAATTGTATCCTCATTGTGTTTATGTGTTGCGATTGATAGGTCTTGGATGTTATGAACATGGTTGCGTCACACTGTATTGAAGATCTGCTCAAGCTCCCTTGTTGTGACAGAAGCCATGGCTGTGACGCAAGCCAAAGCGTACAGGACACAGACATCATGTCAATTCAAGCCTTGGGCCACGAGATTCGTATTCCGCACGCTGGTGACGCTACTGACAGTGCGTAGAGAGTCCCTCGACAACCGTCATGTAGTCGACGCGAATGGTTACGGATAATCCCGCGTGTAAGTAGCCTGTGGGCTTTATCTTGTGACGTTGGCTGCAACGTGAGTAGCGCTGCGAGCGCGTGACATGACAGGCAGGAGGATCAGGGGTCTGTTTCTTGGTACGATGGGCCCTTTTTGTCAATAAGTAAGGTCACTAGCTCAAGGAAGGAACATCGCAAAGCATGCTACGCTCTCTCCTTCCATCTCTGCGTCTTACCTCCAAGGCTTCTGAGCTGAACCCTCCACTCCCTGCCATGGCTCCGCTCATTTCCTCTTTCAACGAGAATGTCCGTCCGATGCTCGACGCGATAGACAAGCTGCGAGTCCTAGGTCTCAAGGAAGAAGGAATTGAGCTGCCGACCATCGTCGTCGTCGGCGATCAATCCAGCGGCAAATCGTCCGTGTTAGAAAACCTGTCCGGAATCAGTCTGCCGAGAGGCAAGGGGATCGTCACCCGAGTGCCGTTGATCCTGAGGCTCCAATCATGCGTCGACGGTCAGAATGAAATTACGATTGAATACACCCCTGTCACCGGGAAAGTGTCCAAAGTCCTACCTGACGAGGCGATGATCGAGCAGGAAACCTCCGAGGCGACGGTTGCCTTAGCTGGCAGCCGGAAGGGCGTCATTGTCCGATCACCCTGGAAGTGCGACGACCGGATTTGCCTGACCTAACCCTCGTAGATCTCCCCGGAATCACACGCGTTCCTATCGAGGACCAACCTAAGGACATATACAATCAGGTGAAGGCGATGATAATGAATTACATCACTCCGAAGGAGAGCGTGATTCTGAACGTGCTGGCAGCCGAGGTGGATTTCTCCACGTGCGAGTCCATCGTCATGTCGCAAGAGGTGGACCCTGACGGCGATCGCACCCTCGCTGTCGTCACCAAGGTCGATCGCGCGCCTGACGGGCTCTACGAGAAGATTCAGTCGAATTCCGTGCGGATCGGGCTTGGATACGTGTGTGTCCGGAACAAGACTGATGCGGACGCTACTCATGACGATGCAAGGCGAGCGGAAGCGGTTTTTTTTTACAACCATCCCGAGTTAAGCCAGATTGAGTCACATTCCCTTGGGATTCCCGCCTTGGCTGAACGCCTGACGGAGATTCAGGCCAAGAGGGTGGCAGACAGCATCCCGAGAATCAGACAGGCCATCCAGAAAGCCCTTGCTGCAAAGGAATCTGAATTGCAGACGATTCCGATTGCCGCTACATCCACCGCTGCAGCTCTGGGGGTAATTTCTTCAGCGATCCAGGAGCGACGTGACCTGATGAGCGGCGTTATCAGCGGGAGATACGGGTCGTTCCAAGGCGACGCCGAAATGCACTACGCTGCGAGGCTGCACGAGAGGTTCAACAAATTCGAGGCTGAGATGCGTAGTGCTCTCCCGAAATTCCTTGGCAAAGAATACTCTGAAAGGTGTAAAGAGGCGTTGAAAGAGGTGGCGGGGATTTCACTCCCAAACATGCTGGATCAGGCTGTGGTGAGGCAGCTGGTTCAAGAGGTGGTGGATAGCATCGAAGGGCTGTGCTTGCTCCTCGTTAACGACTGCTTTGCGTATGCAACCGAGGTGCAGCAGGCTGTGGCGTCTCGTGTCTGTGGGATATATCCTGGCTTGAACAACGTGGTTCACCTGCAAGGGCTCAATGCTCTGAGGGAGGCCAAGGAGTCTGCAAACCGCTTCATTCAGGACACTCTGAAAAAAGAGAGGAAGATAATTTTTACGCTCAACCACTACTACATGGACACGGTATCAAAAATCCACGTGAAGATGGCCGATTACAGGAAGGCCAGGGCATCTGCACAGGGGCAAGGTTTCTCTCCTGTACTACCCTCTATTGGGGATTTCGCGTCCAGCACTGCTTCACTCGCTAACCTGATCAGTAATGACGACCAGGCAGCGAGGGATCTGCAGATCAACATGTTCTCATATGCCAAGGTGATGCACAAGCGGCTGTGTGACGCAATTCCCATGGAGATTCGCATGTGCCTTGAGACTGCTCTGCTGGATGGTACTGACAGCGCTGTGTGGCGGGAGATTCATGGTGGAGACATCGCCAAGATTGCGGCTCTCAAGGCGGTGGACCAGCAGCGAAGGGCTCGGCTGGAAGAGAGTATCAAAAGGTTGAAGGCGTCTGAAGCCACGCTGCTGGGCCTTGCGTTTGACGCACCCAGGCTGCTAACCTACCGTAGTACATGAAAGTGAATTGCTGTAAGATCTTGTACTAGCTTCTCAGTTTTCCACTAAAAGGTTTGAAAGATGACAATGGGAAGGCAGGATGTAACATGCGCAACATACTTGGCTAGCAAATGGGGTGCATGCATTGGTACAGCACACACGGCTGGTGTGTTTCTCATACAACTCTCCCCATCCTCTTCTCCTTCCCTTGAGCTGGTCTGGAAGGGGCTCGTGGCAATGCTGCTGTATTGCCATGGCGACCCGCTGTGGCTGCTGTGACCCATGGAAAACCATTGTGAGCAATTTTGACGCCCTTTTATTACACTTTGCATTACACAATTGCTCCAGACTCCAGGCCAGACACTAAAGCTCTACAGCTTGTGGGCAACAATGCAGCGGTGGCGAGGGCTGCTCTCCATCTGCTGTGGGTACTCAAAACCTCTCTCTGCAATGGCATCCTCAATGGGGAACGTGCGGTAGTCGTCCAAGTATGGCTCCGTTGCCTTGAACTGCAGGGAGGATGGAGAGGGAGGGGGATAGGGATTGTTTGTGAAGTGAGAACAGCAGCGATGTTGCTCCACCACAGCATCCTCAATGGGGAACGTGCGGTAGTCGTCCAGGTATGGCTCTGTTGCCTTGAACTGCAAGGTTGTGGGGGAGTGGGGAGGAGGGAGGGGGAGAGTTTCGCGAAGTGAGCAACAGCAGCGATGTTGCTGCACCACAGCGTTCTCAATGGAGAGGAGAGCAAGGGAGCGGAGAGAAGGGAAGTGGAGACGGGGAGTGGAGAAGGGGAGTGGAAAAGAGGAGTGGAGAAAATGGGAGTAGAGAGAACGGGAGAGGGAAAAAGGGAGAAGAAGAGGAGCAGGTAGACAGCCATTATGTGAGCAAGTGGAGAAGGCAACACACAGCACACGTAACATAGCCTTGACAAACAGGCAGCTGGGTATCTTTTGAACATTCCATGACAGCACACATGCAAACTGCCAGGAAAGTATGCACGTGCTCAAGGCAACACCACGGCAGAACAGCAACAGAGCAGCACAGCAGCACAGCACCACAACACCACAGCAGCACAGCACACGCACCGCAGCGAAGGTGAAGGGGTTGTTGGAGATCCTCTGGAAGAAGGGCGAGCGTGGGTTCATCTCCATCACCGCAAATGCGCCCCCAGGCCTCAGAATCCGGTGCGCCTCCTCAATGATCTGCGCAGTGCAATGGGTCAGGGAACGGGCTTATGGGCTTATGAACCCTCTTTAAGGGCGAGCGCGCGTTCATCTCCATCACTGCAAACGCACCTCCTGACCTCAGGATGCGATGTGCCTCCTCTATGATCTGCGCAGTGTGAGGGGGTTGTCACGGTCAGGCGGGTCTAGAAAAACAATGAGGTTAATGCGTCGCCTCAAGTCACCCCCCCCGACCTCTGATGTCTGAATAGTAGGTGCCTCCTTAGTAATCTGAGCAGTGCACGGGGATGGTTGAGAAACCGAGGGTTCAGAAACAAGGAGTTCAATAACACCTGACATCTCGAGCCTCTCAACAGGTGCATTATCGGCCATCGACTCCCCTGTGTCAAACCTCAATGACTTTAGTGGCAACCACACACTACCCACCTGACTGTCCAGGGAGCCACCCTGTAAAGCACTCGTGTACTCTCCAAGGGGCTGAGAGTTGGTTTACACCGCACAGCCGCCAGACAGACGGATGAATGACCCATCCAAGGCAAAGGATGGAAGGAGCCCAGCCTCCTCTGGCACTCACGGTACAGCCACGCACACCGCTCTTAAGACTCGCACCTCGCACACCTCTCTCCAACACTTGCACCCCCATCCACGCCCTGACTTTCTTGTTGGCTGATCTTGCCAGCTGGTGGCACATGGGGCAGATGGACACCAGGCCCACCCAGCCAGCAGGCAACTGGGTGCTGGGGTGCTTCCACCACGCCCACACACACATGCCTGCCTCCCTCCCTCAAGCCCTCACTCTCTCACCTGGTTCATGGTTGATGTGGCAGCTCGTGGCACACCAGGTCTCTGACGCTCGCACCCACTGTGCTCCTCACCTTCTTGGTGGCTGATCGTGGCAGCTCGTGGCACACGAGGCAGATGGACACCAGGTCCACGGAGCCTGCAGGCAGCCCCGTATCCTCCGCTGCCGCATGGATGAACGTGAACGGCAGCTCCCGCCCCTGCCGGGTTGGGAGGAGTTGGGATGGGTTTGAGGGAGTACGTAAGTGGCAGCTGGTGGCACCACGGAGCCAGCAGGCAGGCCAGTGTCCTCCGCTGCCGCATGGATGAATGTGAACGGCAGCTCGCGCCCCTGCCGGGTTGGGAGGAGTTGGGATGGGTGTGAGGGAGTACGTTGTGCGATCATAGCACCCCAAAAGTGAATGCGAGGGCAGCTCGTGACCCTGCCAGGTTGGGAAGGGTGTAGGGGGGACCGTGGAGTGAGCTGTTCGTTTTTTTAGGCGCCTAGCGAATGCAGCATTGGGAATGGAGTAAAGGAGTGCGTGACGTTGAGCGAAACATTGAAGGATTAGCACTTGGTGCCAGCACTTATAGGCGTGACAGATCAACGAGTTGACCTGAGAGTCGTAGTGTGAGAAGGTTCAGAGTACGCCTCTTCGTGTGCCGTGCAATGAGGGTCAAGAGGGGCATGTTTGCGTTATTTGAGGCGTTTCAAAGCTCACCGCTTGCTTGCTCCTCTCCCGGACGTTGTAGTTGGACGCAGCAACGAAGTATGGCGAGAGGTCCACCCCGATGAACTCCGCGTCAGGGAAGGTCTGCACGGGGTGAACCAAAGGATGGGGAAATCAGGTGAAGATGACGGGAGAGTCAAGGGGCCCTTCAGCTGACGCTACGCAGGAGAGTCAAGTGAACAGCATCAACGGCAGGGGAATGAGCGCCCGCACCAGCATCCCTGAATGCACGAAGGCAAATCGACGAGGGTCTCGGAAGGAATGCAACAGAACGACGTTTATTGAGTCCAGGCTTACCTCGGCGAGTGCGAAGGTGCTGAGGCCGGACGCGCAGCCCAGGTCGACGATGCTCTTGGGGTGGGCTGGAAGCAGGCTCACACGAGCCTTGCATGGAAACACGCGCACATGGCGGCATGCATGCCTACCTCGGCGAGGGCGAAGGTGCTGAGGCCGGACGCGCAGCCCAGGTCGACGATGCTGTTGGGGTGGATGCGCAGCTGCTCCACCAGCTTCGCGTGGTACCCCCTCCGCAGATTCGCATCGCCCTCGGGGTCCAACGTCTTGCTCTATCGTGGGGCGAAGTGGGGGGATAGGGATGGAGAGGAGGAACGGGGGCGAGGAGGGAAGGGGGAAGGGGTGGAGGGAGCGGGTGGGCGGGGGGAAGAATAGGGGACAAGGGGAGAACGGGAGAGAGGTGTTTACGGGATGGGACCCCAGAAGTTGACCAGCTTCTTGTGGTGTGTGTGCTATGTTATCACGTGCTTTGAGTTACGCCCAGAATCGATTGACCTCCCCTCCTTAATCTGCGCTTTCTTATCGAGATGCACTAGTCGGGTTCGCTTCAGCGTGTTTGGAGGGGTCAGAACTGGTTCTGGAGCCTCAGACTTAACAAAATAGAGAGATAGGAAGATAGGAACGCACCTCGGGGTCGAAGACCGGTGCGTGCACAGCCTTCGCTGCGAGCTCCACCTCCAGAGCCGCGTCCAGCGAAAGGTTACCCTTTTTGTACGCGTGGAACGGTTTCGTGTAGTACTCCGGGTAGACGTACTCCCCGCTGGCGTCCCTGGGGACGCGGCTCGTGGCGGCGACCAATCGCAGCTCCTCGTCCCAGTCGTGCCGCTTGAGCTCCGCGAGTCGCGGCGCCCACGGGAAACCGATGGCATCCCCTCGTTTGACCATCATCTCGCGCGCCTTTCCCGCTGCAAACCTGAAAAAAGGCTGCGATGCCGGCACGGCAACCGGATCGGAGGGGGGACAAGGAGTGAGAGAAAAAAATACTCAAGCCGACCTTGGCAACATGCGTACATTAAGGTTTTCGATTGTCTAATGTTGCTGCATGCCCCATCTTTGACAAGCTGACGGTGTGATCTCAACCGGGATCATGTTGCAGTCGACTCGACTGCACCTGAAATTCGAAAAGCACATTCGCGGCGCCGGTCATGAAGTTCATTCAGGACGCCTTCGAGTTGTTTCTACTTCTACTCAGAGTTCCTTTCTCGTTTTCGAGATCTACGAAACATGTGCAATCTACCTGGAAGCCGAAGAGCGCGTTGATGGCGCCGGACATGAGATTCATTGTGGACGCGTCGCTTGTCGGCGTGTACTCGCCGGCGGACGCGGAGGCATCGGCCTTCTCGACTCCAGGCGAGGCCACCTTGCAGCGAACCACCGATCGTCTGGCGGCATTTCCACCCACGCTCGCGCTGCTCACCGCCTGCAGTCACCATGATACCGCCGTTAGGACTAAATCTGCGACCTTGGAAACAGCCTTAGTAATTAGAGCGTGGTTCAAGAATTTTCACGGCTGACACAGCGCCTGAAGTTGCGACCTTTGAAACAGCCTGAGAAACGGAAGAGCACGTGGCGTGGGCTCTAATGCGTGGCTGCGGATATGCTGACCTGCGAATTGCTGAGAGCCACGCCTCTGAAGGCGACTTGGGAGCTAGCAGCTAGGCACGCCATTGGTGGACGACGTAACGCGCTAGGGTTCTGGGTGGCTTATCGCGCGACAGACTGCCTGGATCACGGAACGCGGCGGCCCTAGAAGCAGCTTTGATCGGAAGATCGATGCCCTGCGTGGCTACTGCTGAGCTGTAATCAGCCTGATACGCCTTAGGAGGTGAATGGGGAGGTAAGGCCAGGTTGAAAATAAAGAGAGAGCTTGCTGCTGTTGATACATATGTTGTCTTGTTGGCGATATCGAGGTTCGAGAAGCTGGGTGTTGTAGGTAAGCGACTCGGCGGCATTCTCGAGAGATTCAGCTGCGCTGAGTCAGCATCAGACAATTTGTCAGCATGATATACCCCAATAGGTTGTCGAGAATCGAGATGTCCCTACGAGCCAAGGCGGAGAGATGGGACCACGGAATCCCCGACGCCCTGGCGAGCCATTCCCGAGCGGGTGCTGGGTTCCCGGACGTTACAGCGCAGCAAGAAGAGAATCTGTTCGCCAATAGAGTGTCGCAAGTGAATAGAGAATCGTCCGCCAATAGCGTTGCGGTTACCAGCCACGGGTGGTCAGATATCTGGTGACAGCGATGCACAGCCACGTGTGCGAGAGTGATGGGCTTTCTCGGGTGACATGACAACACGTCACAAGACTCACCTTTCTCGAAATTGAGCCTCTGGGGCTGCTTAGCGAAGAGCGTTACTGGGAGGAACACCGCGAGCGTGTTTGTTAGATTGGTTGACATATTCGACTTCGCCGAAGTCGCCAGTCTCGCAACTGCCTAACAGCTGGGATTACCAGATCAAACCACCAGATTGATGTCAGCCATCTCCTTGGCCCCCTGCTGCATCGTCTTATCAGTCAGAACCCAACAGCCTGATTTCTTCCCATTTTCCATAGCATCACTCACTGTATTGCCCCTCGCATCGCCAGCTCTAGATCTCCCGCTATTTCAGCCATGGCAACCACTCAAATGTTATGTGCCAGTAGCACTGCCGTCCTTCTGGCACCCAAGAGCTCGCTAGGTGAGAACGTTGCACATCATACGTTCACGGTACCGACTTGCATCGTCGCTTAGTTTTTACCTTTCCACATGGTACCGTTTCAGGGGTCCCTAGCTTCCAAGGCCTTGCTGGAGCCAAGGCCTTGACATCTTCACCGAAACTGGTGGTTTCCAGAGCCCTCAACAACAGACGGACCGCAACACGGACACTTGTTGTGGCAGATTCTGATTACAGGTGACATGCCGTGTCCTCTTGTCGGGCCACTGTTTCATTTACGACGTGGTTGCCTTCTTGCTGGTTTTTCGGCCTGGCTTATTGCGAATACCTTCATTCATTGCAGGAGAGAGAGTGGAGGCGGGTTTTTACCTGGTTTCGTTCTAGGTGGCGTTGTATTCGGTGCTCTCGGCTACCTGTTCGCACCTCAGGTTAGTCACTTGATAATTCTACAACAGGTTATTTCATGGATACTTGCATCATCTTGTGTAAAAAATGTCCCCTGAAACCCCTCTCATCCCTGGTAGATCTCAAAGGCCATTCTCGGAACGAACGAGGAGGGTTCCTCACCGAAACTCCCTAAGTGGATTAGCGAGAGTGATAACCTCGAGGTAGGTTGAACTCTCACTTTGAGATCGCGTTTTTCCCCGTAAGTTGAGGTAGCTCACTTTGTCGCATGGCTCGCGTTTCAGGAGAAGCGGAGGAAAATGAATGAGAAGCTTGCTGAGCTGAACCGAGCAATTGACAAGACGTCGGCAGAGCTGAAGGGGAGTGACTTCGCTGAAGCTCCCACCAATAGGCGCACTCCTAACGTCGATCACATCGAGGCCATCTAGTTGCCTTCATACATGCACCGCTTCCTGCTTCCAAACGGATGCCGATGCTGCTGATGGTCTCATTAACTGCTTTTCATCGAAGCGTTTTTGGCTATAGCTTCAAGCAAGGTCTGAAGGATTTCTTTCTCCTGCCTAAATGTTTGAGAAGGTATGTAGCTGGGTCAAGCAGCACTGGCAGCTTGACGTTATAGCTGCTTACAATTTATGTGTACGTTATCCACATGGTACATGTACATTCTAGCTGAAATAAAATTATACACGCAGCAATCCTGATCTTCACTTGTATTGGAACCTTTCCTTATGTCCCGTGATAGTTGACGTTGCCTTGTTACTTGAGAAAAAGCTTGTCTGCTGTTTGAATTGCCTTGGAATTGTATGCTTCCTATTCTCGTCTGTCTTCTCCAGGCCCCTCTAGTCCCTGCCTCCCTTTCCTTCACATTCCTCTTGATGCCTCATTCCATCCTATCTTCATCCATGTCTTTCCTCTTCTTTCCCCCTTTTCCCCACCTTCCTGCTTTGCTCCCCCCACCCATCATCCTCCTCCCTCTTGCTGCCTATTTCTCTGTCCACCCCAGTCCGTCTCCCTAGTCTCTTGCACTTCCTCTGTACACTTCCTCCCGTCCTCCCGTCTCGTGCTTCCCTTCAGTATTGTGTGCTTTCTCTGTACACTCTCCCCTCCACCTCCCTCCATCCCGCATCTTCTTTGTTCCCTCCATCCTCCGTCCCCTCTCTTTCTCCTCTTTCATCCATCTCAACAACAGCTCCCGCTCCACTTTCTTTTGTTCTTCTTTCTATTTCATACCTACCGTTGCCCACTTACATCTCCCCCTCACTCCTCCAGTTGTTCCTTCTCCTTAGTGCTTCGTCATTCGCATCGCATGCTCCGCTTCTCGCGCTTCTCTTCATATCTCTTACGCCCTTCCCTATCCTTTATGGGTTACTTCCTGCGGCACTACCCGACTCTTCGCTCCAGCACCCTGTGCTCCTCTCCTTTCGCTACCCTCACTTCTTTCCTCACACCTCTTCCTCCCACCCAAGTTATGGAATGGACAAAGCATGTTCCGTCAGTAACATCACGCCATGCCCGTAGCCTGAATGCTTTGGTATGTGGGTGAAACCTGTGTGCCATTACGAAGGGAAGGAAAATCTACCGTGCAAATCCTTTCATTCTAATGAAGGGGCCATTCCCCAAAACTCTGAACCCAAAGCTAGGCGAAACCAAAGCCCTCAACCCACCCAACACCTCAGACTTTCCTGCCCAGCTCCCTCACCACCCAACGCCGAACTTTAGTGGTAAAGTTGAACAATTTGGGCCTCTAGTTAAAGCTAGGGATAATCACCAATTGTTTAATCAACTAGTAATAGTAAGGAATGAAAAGGTGAGACTAATTCTGTCCCATACAGTAAAATAAATATTTCGGTTCGGAATTTGGAGAAAGCAGGGCTAGGAACTTCCCATAACTTTACCAGAACTGTTCTTACGTATCTGCTGAGACATCCCTGTAATGAATGCTATCGCACACCGATTACGAGGATGGTGAGCCGACATCGCCAAACCCCGAGTATGCAATGCAATCTCTCTCCACCCCGTCGCATCCCACCTAGATCCTATCACCTTATTATCCTCCTCTCACCCAGCCCAGCAAATATAATTCCCAGATTCGAGCCGCGTCGCTCCTCCCTTCCTCCTCGCATAAAGCCATGTGTCCATCCATCTGCTAGACTCCCGTCGTCGCCACCAGGATTTTCTCGTAGAATCGCCTCAACCGATCGCTATTCTCCATGGATCCCCTTCGCGCTTCCCCGCCGGCGTCTCACCGGGTCGCAGTTGGCTCGATCGCCCCCTCCCTTTCTTCTGCCTCTCCCTCGTCCTCTCGCCGCAATGCGTGTTCGAGGCGCAGACTTAACGACCACTCCCCCGCATTCTCACGTGATCTCCAGTGGAACACGTCTTCTAATGCCCGTACCTTACTCCCTTCCCTCCAATCGCCGCTCGCGCCACGACACTTCATTCCCGTTGCAACACGTCCTCCCTTGATATGTGATGGAGCAATTCTCCGGATGTCTGGCTCTAGCAGAGTTCGTTCCCGAATTTCCGCGAGTGCCACGTCACCCGGTCGCGCCTCGCCATACTTCCTTCAGCAGAATTACGGTTCGCCATTTGTCCAGTTCTCTGGCGCCGCGGGGATCCGGACCGTTGAGCTGTCCACGTCAGACGAGTCCACGTGTCGCATTCTCATTGACGGCGCTCGCGTGACGTCGTACCGCGCGATGATGTGGCACGGCGCGGTGGAGGAGGTCCTGTACGCGGCGACGAACGATGATGACGTGGACGGCGACGACTCGCCCAGCTCATGCAACCTGATTCGAGGGGGTCTCGTCGTCAGCTTCCCAGCCAGTGGCGCGATGACAGCTGGCAGCGGCAGGAGGGTGCCACTTGGAGAGCTGGCAGCGCAAGGCGAGTGGGAGGTGACGTCAGCATCAAGCGCGCCAAACGGGAGCTGGGCTAAGGTGGGGCTCCGAGAGGGGCAAGGGGACAGGATGGGTGTGGATGCTGGGAGGGGAGGGTAGCGGGAAAGGGGAGGAGAGGATGGGGAAAGAGTGAGAGGTAAGAGGGGAATGGGGGAAAAGGGGGGGAGGGAAGGAAGAGGGAGAGCAGGGAAAGTGGGTGAGGTGTCGTGTTGTGGATATCTTTTGGCGGAAGAAGTCGAGGTGTTCCAAAGGTAGAGTCCATGTGGCTCCACACATGTTGCATCAGTGTCACCTTTATTGCTTCTCTGTCCGCGGGAGTCTAGAGCTCTTCAGGCTGAGCCATGAGCGTCGCACACACAGAGGGGGAGGTTTATGCCCTCTGCCTCTCCTCGTGATTGCAGCGGCACTTTGTCAGCTTCGCTTCTTCATTGATTTTTTTCCTCCCCTCTTTTTATTGCTCTTTTTACCTCCCTCCATTTCGTCCTTTGCCTCTCAGTTCTCATCCCGTCAAGCTTATTACTTCCTCGTTTTTCTCGTTTATGCCTTTTGGTTTCTCGGTGCTCCCTTTGCCTCTGAGCCCTTCATCTTTCATTCTCTCTGCTTCCTGAAACTGTCTCTTGTCATCCCTGCAGGTTGTGATCTCTCAGTCATTACATTCGGAATCACACCCTTCCTCTTCTTCCTCCTCATCCTCCTCAACCTCCCCATCCGCCTCCTCCTGCCCCTCTTGGTCAGGAACCGCCTCACTCGCCCTCACCATCACCCTCACTCCCAATTCCCTCTCCTCCTCCCTCAGCGTGCAAAACACTGCCGCTCGCACCGCCAGAACCACGAGCAGCAGCAGCAGCAGCGTGACGCAGCCCCCCACACAAGCATCCTCACAACCCACCAGCACCCCTCAGCAGCCCTCCACTGATCTCCTCTTCGCCCCCTCTCTCGCTGCCCACCTCTCCCTCTCCACCATCAACGGGGCTCGCCTGATTGGCTGCAAAGGCGTGCGGTACTGTGGCAGTGAGAGAGGACGGCAGCCGGGGCGCCAGCAGCAGGAGACAGCTGAAACAGGAGGGTTATGGGGAATGGGAGGTTTATTTGGGCAACTGGGCAGGAAGAAACAAAGCAGTGGGCAAGAGATAGGAGCGACGGTAGCAGCAGCAGCAGCAGCAGCAGCAGCAGGAGCAGGTTTAGAAGTGAGCGCAGATAACAAGGAGATGGTAGGGCAGCTGAGGGGGCTGTGGAGGGAAGTGGTGGAGGGAGGGGAGGAGGGCGTGGAGAGAGCAGACTATGCTGATATCGAGGCACCTGTAAAGCGGATGTTTGTGGATGGACCTAACTCGGTGACACTCCTTGACAGAGTAAGTGGTGTGACTGTAAGAGGCGTGTGCGTGTGGGTTCGATAGATGCTCGCTTCGTATGTGTTTTTGGAGTGCAAGTGCAAGGCTGGATGACGTGGCATCTGGCAGCATCAAGGGAATGGGGCGTATGCGAGAAGCTCGGGAGATTAGTGACTACGTGGCTGGTGTGGTAATGAAGTTCCCGAGTTTACCCTTGATTTGGGCCCTTTCCCGAGCTCTGGTTTTGCTCCTTGCTCTCATAATCGATTTGAAGTATCCATTCCATTGAGTCACGTACGGTAATACCTGCATACCCTACCATTGCCTCACACATACAGTCCTTCTCAACCCATCCCCCCCTCTCAGGGTCGCAGGCTGTCCTTTCGCCTCGCAGCCGTCGGATTGGGCGATCTGACGGTGCACGCGGCGGATGAGACCTGTGGGCTACGAGAGTGGGACGAGTTTCTCTGTGTCGGCTTCTCCTGTGCCCGCCGCCCGCTCACGCTTGCTGCTGGCGGATCATGGACCGGGACTTTCACCGTTACCAACCTCGGCGCTCCATGAATAATGAAGCATTGGTTTTTCTAATTACGTGCGTCCTTTTATTTAGGATGCTGGCTGCGTATTGGTCTGGTTTGAGCCACCTTGCAGACCGGAGTGAACTTTGTGAAGTGATGAAAAAAACAAACTAACATTTTACACAAGTTTCGTTTCACCCTTGATTGGGGCTGTTCAACACCTGACAGAGTATACCGTGATGATATAACGAGTACATGTCCGCAGGTGAATCCGCACGGATCTGCCCCACGATGATTGCTGGGGGCACCTGGGGCTGGTGTCACCTGCCCCTGGTAACGTACACTACACTATCTGCTGGCTGGTCGGTGAGTTTGGTGCAACGTGGACGGTGATGACGGTGTTCGCTTGTCGCAATCTTTCGCATGCTTCAGCAGATTTCCCCAGTTTCGCGACAACGAAACGTGTTTTGTTTCGCAGGACGACTCACCCTGGAGAACGATCCCAGCGAAACTGTTTCCGCTCGTCGCATCTTTCGTAGAAGGTCCTCTGTGCGCGAGTCGGTCATCTTCAATGGTTTGTCGTTCGTGCGGGGAAAAAAACTGAAAATGGGACTGCCACTAGTGGCACATCGTGGGGGAGAGCTGGTCTGGGATATGAATTACGTGAAACGTTTTATCAGTCGCGTGAAAACACCCTTTGCAGTGACCGTACCCTTTTTCTTTTGACCAGAAATGTTATCGAGTCCCACGTTGGTTACGAATGACATATTTTCCCGAATTGGGGAAAATATGCCGTAAGTAACCAGCTTGAGTCTCGATAACGTGAATGGTAAAAAAAAATGCGTACGGTCACTGTATCGGGTTTTCTGACGGGTTTGGTAAATGGGGTCACGGATTCAGTCACTAACAACAGGTGAAAAAAAACGCGAATGGTCACACATGTAACTCCCGCAAAAAAAACTTGAAACTCAACAAAATTCCTGCTCGAGCTCAACCAATCTGCTAACTACTAAAAAAAGTATAACCCAATCGGAATGGGATGCGGTTCGGGAACGGATCAACCCCAAACACCTGGCGAGTTACGTGTTTAGGGTTGATTAATCCGAAACTGCATCCAAATTCTTTTTGGGTTTCATTTTGTTTTGGCGGGAGTTTCATCTATGACCATTCGCGTTTTTTTTACCAGTTGATATTGACTGATTACGTGAAACGTTTTATCAGCCGCGTGAAAACACCCTTTGCAGTGACCGTCTCCTTTTTCTTTTGACCAGAAATGTTATCGAGTCCCATGTTGGTTACGAATGACATATTTTCCCTATGAATTGCGTCACATCACCCCAAGAAACACTCGCACACTACCATCCTCGTTTTTCGTATTCTCACACAAACGCATTCACATTCTGCAAGGTTTTCTTGTGCCCTTATTGAGTAAGCGACTCCTATCGCGCCTCCTGTTTCCAGCTCCGCCTTCACGACTTTAATTATCTCTCCTAGAAGTAGCCGGCGTGCAGTGGCGCGCACACTGACTAAAGCGATCGTCGCATACTGACTAAAGCGCTCGTTTCGCAAAACCGTGTAACCATCAAGTTGGAGCCCGTCGCGTGCCGCCATGGCTGGAGTACGAGCCTGGTGTCTTCTTGTCCTCGTTACTGTCTTCCTCGCACCCCGTGAGTAGCCTACAGCCTGTAGGGACGTGCTCTAGAGTGAGTCTTGACCGGCGACACGAACCCCCACATGTCTCCTGAGGGGCCTCCATAGTCCGTGTTTCGCGGAGCCTAGGAATATGCATGCGGTCCGTCCTTACCATTTTCTTCGAAACACTCGTTTCGAGTGTCTATCCTCCATTATCACACCTGTCTTCCCTTCCCCCTCCCCTTCCCCCTCCCTCCCCTTCCCCTTCCCCCTCCCTCCCCTTCCCCTTCCCTTTCCCCCCTCCGTTCTTTCCCCGCCCCCAAGAACTGTTCCATCTTCTCTCCTGCCGTGGTCCGCTTTTCACCTCCTCTCCCCCCTCCCCTCCTCCCCCGCCTCCCCCCCCCCTCTTTCCCCGTCGCTCCCGCCTCGTCCTCCTTTCAACTCCCCCACCCTGCCCCTCCTTCCCCCCAGCTCCTTGCGGTTCCTTTCCCGTGAGATGCTCTTCGAAACACCACAAACCGTTTTCTCTCCTGCCATCCCTCGTCCCCGTCGTCCTCTGCCTTTCCTCCTTTCCCCCTTCCACCCTTTTCCTTTCGCCCTTCCCTTTCCCGCCTTCCCCCGTTCCCCCTTTTCCCCTTCCCCCACGGCCCAACCGTTCTCCTGCGCGGACCGCGAACCCCTCCGCGTGCTCGCCTCCGACCGACGATGCGCGGCGACGGGCAACCTATCGACCAATCGCAACGCTCCGTGGCGGCGGTTCGTCCGTGGGGTCATCGCACCGAACCAATTTTGGCGCGCTTTAGGCGCGGTGGAGTCGCAGGTGCGATTACGGTTCAGTCGCATGCCACGTGGCATCGCTGGTGCGATAAGGTTTAGTCGCACGCCACGTGTACTCCATCGCGGAGCCCACAAGTGCTTCCACGTCATCTGAATATCTAGCCCTACGGTGTAACACATCCTCTCGCACATCCTCTCACACATCCTCTCACACATCCTCTCACACATCCTCTCGCACATCCTCTCACACATCCTCTCACACATCCTCTCGCACATCCTCTCGCACATCCTCTCACACATCCTCTCTCACATCCTCTCTCACATCCTTAATATCAGGTGCGCAAGCCAATCAAGTACACGGTGGGGCTGGCGAAGAGCAAGTCCCCGTGGACGTGGGGCATCTCCACCATCGAGCCGCCCATGAAGATCTACGTCGGTGACGTGCTCGGTGCGTGCAGCGGCTGTGTTGTTGACTAGAGCTGACTGCTTTGACTAGCGCCTCAAATGCCGCCCATGAAGATCTACGTCAATGACGTGCTCGGTGCGTGCAGCGGGTTAGTTGACCAGAGCTACTTAGGATATCATTTGAACATACTGTTTTTGTTTATTGCAGGATACCAGACCAGACCAGGCTAGACCTATTTGAAATATCATGTGGGTGTAGTCTTCTTGATCTGCTCTTTGTGCGATGCCTCACACACTAACCCCCGCCTCCAACAACCCTCCCCCTTCCCTAGTGCAGAGTGAGCGATTTCCAACACAATGACGTGGGTCAAATGCTCTGCCCCACCATGCACCCACCACACCCATCCAACTCACCCTTTCCCTCGCACACCCATAGCAGACACACTCTCCCCTTTCCCCCCCGCCCCCCTTCTCTCGTGCAGAGTTCAATTGGTGAAGCCCAACACGGTGGACGATGTGGTGCAGCTGTACTGCAAGTGATTTTAGAGCCGACTCTCGTCAAACCTCCCTCCACCACCCCGCTCCCACCTCCCCGGTGCAGAGTTCAAGTGGGCGAGCGCCAACACGGTGGACGACGTGGTGCAGCTGCACTGCAAGCGACTCATCCCCTAATTCCCTTCCCTCCCACACCCCGTCCTGCTGGTGCAGAGTTCAAGTGGGCGAGTGCCAACACAGTGGACGACGTGGTGCAGCTGTTCTCCAAGGCGGCGTGGACGAACTGCGACCTCTCGTCCAAGGCAGTGCGCGTTGCACCGCAGGCCAAGAAGGCGACGGTGGCGTACAAGATCCCTGATAAGTACCGCGGCATGTGGGTCTACTTCGCTAGCTCCGCTGGGATCGACTGCGCCAAGGGGCAGAAGTTCAAAGTGTTTGTTAACTAGATGCCTCATCATGTGTCTACATGCTCCTACCCATGTGGACCCACATATAAGGTGAAGAACACGATTGCATACGTACTATGAGTACCACTATTTTGCCAGCTCTGATGGGATTTCTGTGAATGGCCCGAAGTTCAAGGTGGGTGTTAGCTCGTGTAGTGGTCAGCAGCAACACCATCTTGGCTTGTAAATGATGATTGTTCATTGAGATTTTGCACACACAAAAAAAGAATATCCTGGCATGAAACAGCACACTGTGTGAAGAACCCACTGCAGCCGATGGAGGTTCTGGAGGCTCATTCTGTGCTCACCATCACACCACATGGTCCCTGCAACCCTAGCTCAGCACAGCACACCACAGCTTTGAGTCGACTAAAAGCGCATGTATCCCAGACCAGGAGGATGAACACATGCCTTCAACCATCACCATCCCGTTGCCCCCCCGCTCTTGGGTCCAGCAGAGCACGAGTGACCTCGGCTATCTTGACACCCTCCAACATGCAGAGCTGGCTGCCTTTGTGCTCTCTGTCAACATAGTGCCTGCGTTGCACTTATCAAGGCCTCCAATGAGGCCTTACTGATGCTACTCTTGTTGTCCTGGCTGGTCGCATTCCACTGCATTCCGCACTGTTCGGCCGCTTCCCTTGTTCCCTTGTTGTGCTGCTTGCTAAGTCTGCAGGATGGGCTTTTGTAGCCCGGGCTACTGCAGGATGGGCTGCTGCAGCCCGACCTGCTGCACGCTGAGTTACCGCATTATGATCTCTAATCCATGTTTTCTCCACTGCGGAAGGGCATCTCACTACCGATCGTGGCTTTGGGATGAGGGAAGGCAGCAATTGTAAACTGGCTGCTGCTGCTCTTCCACCTGATACCTTGACTGCAGCAGATGCAGAACTTCTCGAAGTCAGATCTGCTGCAGGTACTGCCATTGCAGACACGACTGATCAGCTCAAGTCAGTACTGCTGAGGTCTTTGCTGCTGACCTCGTTCGCAGTGCTGTCACGGCTACTGACGTCACTGGCAGCGCTGGTTGTGTCACGAATTGGGATTGCGGCGTAAATATGGCTGCTGCGAACGTCATTGCTGGCATCATTGCAGGTGACATCATTACAGCTTACGTTATTGTTGTCACCATTGCAGCTGACATCGCTCAGAGTCACTGCTGCGTGATGTGCTGCTGAGAGTCACAGAGCTCGCCGCCTGACAGGGAGTGCTGGAAACGTTGCTGCTGTAACCTCTGCTGTTGCTGCAAGCGCTGCTGTGGTCGGCCTCGTTGATCGAGTCTTTCTCTTCTGCAGCCAACCTCGGAGTTGACGAGGTCAGTGCCAGAACCTGCTTCTGATTCCCTCCAGAGCGGAGCTTCTGAATCTAAGAGCGTGGAAAAACGTAGGATGGTCACAGGCTGCCATGATGACTAGAATTTAGAGAACACGGAGAAAGCTGAGAAGGCTTCGAAAGTAGAGTGGCGGAGTTCAAAAGCTTTGCGAACTGGACGCTGAAACACTGGAGTGGCTGGAAAGTTGCTCGCTTGAACAAGCTGCACGAATGCGAAACTGGAAAATTGGCAGTGCTTATTTGTACCATACTCTGGCAGGCTGAGAAGAGGACCAGTTGTCGTAAGGGGGAAGATAAGGGACGGGCAGAAAGAAGGATCTGTAGAACGATACGAGCGGCTCCGGTAGAATCGGGACTCAGGAGTATACGCCGACATGCTGCCCGTCCTAAACATTCTACCCCGAGAAGGGGACCTGCTGGAGGCTTCAGGAGCTGCCCGGAACTCTTGGTGTGAGTGCGGCGCCTGATTCGGCCTTCCGCTGCCTCCCCGGAAATCTTCCGGGGAGGGGAACGAATCGCCTGCGATCATGCGATTCGCTGAGGACAAGTGGAGCCGAACTTTTTCCGGAAGTCAGAATGTTTCATTGTGGCGAGATTTCGGTCTGGAGTAGCCGACGCGCCAGCGAGGAAATCGCAAATAACGAAGGGTGTGTTTCTTTTCGTCAAACGCAGCAAACGCCGGCGAAAAAAACATAGAACATAGTGGTTATTCGCCACTTTTTTCGTCCGTTCGACCCCAAGACTTGAAGCTGCAGCCAATGTCGAGGGATCAACGGCTACTTTTGTGCCTCTGAAACAATGGAGCCCAACCATGGCCATGGTGCGATGCGGGATAATCGAGGTTACTGCCAGGCCAAAGAACTGGAATGTAGGATGAACTCAAGAGGGTGTGTGGCTGGGAGAATTTAACCGCTATGGAAGTCCTCGCATACCCAGCTAGACACCCATTACGGTACCTTGCACAGCTAGACATTGCCACCACCATTTCCTAGTCTCTCTTTGCTAGGTTCAATAATTACACTGAGTTGATCTGTAACAAGTACACATGTCAATGCCTTGACATGAAACAAACGATGTATAGCTTTAGGCAATCACTTGATGGTATTTGCACCACTTCGTGCACTGTTTCACTCGCTCACCTCGAAAGCAACAGCCTTCATATTAGCCCACACGGCAACCAAGTCAAATATATAATGAGCACCGTGCAATTGACAGCACATATGCATATATGCAACAGCTTGGACTTGGCTGGATCATCAAGTACATTATGAAGATCTACAGGAGCCAGGTACTCTAAACATGCGTAGACCATGATGTCTGAAGCTTCAGGGAGGTTGTTGATTGTTGATAACGAAAACGCTAATTTAGGCCATCGCATAGGATGGAGCAGGGAGGTTGATGACCGTTGATTTGACTTTGGTCATCATGAGAATGCTGTTGGTGACGCCCTGCGACCCAATGCCACTCTCCCGGAAACCCTGAAGCGAAGGGGGAGGCAAGAGGAGAGGAGGGACGGATGGATGCAATGTGAGAGGAGGAGCAACAGAAGGGGAGGTGGAGTGGGGAGGTGCAGTGGGGAAGACGAAAAAGAGGTGGGGAGCACACTGAAAAGAAAAGGAGGGGGTCGGACGAATCAAAGTGCATGCCACACGGAACAATTCAAGCGCATACAAGAAGCAAGCAAGCTAGCATAAGCCACACGCGTGCAAACAATCATGGCAGAAGGAGGTGGGACACCTGGAACGGAAAGTGGTTGGGCCCTCCGTCAGGGGCTGCACTTATGCGAGTTAGGGCATACACGAAGCCAGAATGCTAGCACAAGCCAGCATGCTAGCACAAGCCAGCATGCTAGCACAAGCCAGCATGCTAGCACAAGCCAGCATGCCAGCACAAGCCAGCATGCCAGCACAAGCCAGCATGCCAGCACAAGCCAGCATGCCAGCACAAGCCAGCATGCTAGCACAAGCCAGCATGCCAGCACAAGCCAGCATGCCAGCACAAGCCAGCATGCTAGCACAAGCCAGCATGCCAGCACAAGCCAGCATGCTAGCACAAGCCAGCATGCCAGCACAAGCCAGCATGCTAGCACAAGCCAGCATGCCAGCACAAGCCAGCATGCTAGCACAAGCCAGCATGCCAGCACAAGCCAGCATGCCAGCACAAGCCAGCATGCCAGCACAAGCCAGCATGCTAGCACAAGCCAGCATGCCAGCACAAGCCAGCATGCTAGCACAAGCCACGAGCGTGCAGGCGCTCTGGCAGCTGGGGGGGGGGGTCACCTGGAAGGGGAAGTGGTCGGGCCCTCTGGCAGGGGCTGCATTGATTTGCACCGTGCCTGTCTCCATGGCGTCTGCAATCATGATGGCCTTGTTGATGTCCCTTGTGAACACACAGCCCTGGGTGGATGGGGGAGGAGGTGGGGTTGGAGTGGCACGTGTCATAAGTGAGTGAGAGGGCTGGTGTGCTGCCTGCCCGTCTCCATGGCGTCTGCAATCATGATGGCCTTGTTGATGTCCCTCGTGAACACACAGCCCTGGGGGGAGAGGGGTTTAGGAGGGGGGAGGGAGAGTGGGGTGTGGTGGCACACGTCATAAGTGAGTGGGCTGGTGTGCTGACGGTCTCTTTCCATGGCGTCTGCAATCGTGATGAGCTTGCTAATGGCCCACGTCAACACACAGCTTTCACACGAGGAGGAGGGGGGAGGGGAGAAGAGGGGAGGTAAGGGAATAGGTAGGAGTGGAAGGAGGGAAGAGAGTAGAGGTTACGGCATACGCCGTACGTCCTAGGGGGTATTGCTGCATGCCTCCATCACATGCGCTTCAATACTGTGTGCTTCCATCATGTGTGCGTCCTCCATTCTCTCACTCACGCACATACGTGCACTCACGCACACACACGCACTCATGCACACACATGCACTCATGCACACACATACACACACACACATGTACTCTCACACACACGACTAACCTGCACGGCGAAGGTGCAGGTGTTGCAGTGTTGCACACCCTCCTCCGCCATGGCAGTGCGGATGTCCGCCACACCACTCGTACCATGCTCACACACGTAATCCCACTCACCCACATGCACGTGCCTAAACACATGCTCTCACACACACACGCACCCATGCACACCCACCCACCTGCAGGGCGAATGTGCTGGCGTTGCAATGATGCACGCCCTCCTCCACCGTGGTGATGCGGATGACCGGCACCACGGGGCCAAACGGCTCCTCCCATGCCAGCCGCATGTCCGGGCGCACATGGTCTATGAGGAGCGGCCAGATGAGGTTGCCCTCTCTCTTGTACTCCTGGGAGAGGGGAGAGAGAAGGAAAGATGGCATTGTGGGCTGTGAGGATGACCGGCACCACCGGGCCGAAGGGCTCTCTCTCCTCCCATGCCAGCCGCATATCCGGGCGCACGTGGTCTATGAGCAGTGGTCAGATGAGATTGCCCTCCCTCGTGTACTCCTTGAGACGAGGAGCAAGGGAGGGAAGTGGGACATGTGAGGAAGAAAGATGGCACGTGTGATGTGAGGGCTCCTCCCACGCCAGCCGCATGTCTTTCTTGGCGCACATGGCTGATGAGCAGCTGCCGGAATAGGTCGCCCTCCCTCTTGTAATCCTGGGAATGACGGAGATGGGATGAAAGTGGGGTGGAAAGGAGACAGGGACATGTGTGAGGGCTCCTTCACCCCCAGCCTAGCATTCCTGGCGTCCACCACGAGCCCCTTGGTAAAGCTGGCACGTGAAGTTGGCACTCCACTCACTGATGAACCCCACACAGAACCAACCACACACACCACACGCAACATCACACCCACCCACACACCCACCCACCCACCCACCCACCCACCCACCCACCCACCCACCCACCCACCCACCCACCCACCCACCCACCCACCCACCCACCCACCCACCCACCCACACGCAACCACGACCGCACTATCATAGAGAAAAGCACTCCACACACCCACCACCTGGCAGAAGAGCCCCTCAATGAGGTTGGCACTCGACTCGCTGACAAACGGCACACACAACCAGCCATACACACCCACACCCGCCCATACACACGCACCCATGCACACCCACACACCCTCCCAGACACCCACCTGGCAGAAGAGCGCGCCCTTGTCCTTAGCGTCCAGCACGAGCCCCTCAATGAAGTTGGCACTCGACTCGCTGACCACCGGGGTGATGTCAGCGTCGTCCTCCGGCCGCCCCACCGCCAGCTTTGCCAGCCTGGCATTCACCCGCTCCACCAGCGCGTCTGCCACGTCCTCCATCACCAGCACCACCTTGACAGCTGTGCATCGCTGGCCGCTGACATGGCGCGATGTGATTGGTTGAAGAGGGAAGGAGGGGAAGACAGCAAAAGTAGATTGAGTACGGTTGCTGTAACAGAAGTTGAGATGGCAGCAGCAGGAAGTAACGAACAGTGAAGAGCAAGGTGATCTGGTGAAGGGCTTGCCTGGTGACGGGCTTATCTGATAAAGAGGTTACCTGGTGAAGAGCTGATCAGGTGACGGGGTTATCTGGTGAAGAGCTGATCAGGTGACGGGGTTATCTGGTGAAGAGCTTAACCGGTGAAGGGGTTACCTGGTGAAGAGCTGATCAGATGACGGGGTTACCTGGTGAAGAGCTGATCAGGTGACTGGGTTACCTGTAGGAGAAGCCGCCTTTGACGATGTTGGCGGCAGCGAGGTCGAGGTCAGCATCGGGCAGCACAATGCAGGCATCCTTGCCGCCCAGCTCCATCTGCACCGGCACCATGCCCGCCTTGCGACAGATGGATATGCCCGTGTCCCCGCCTGTGAAGCTGCGGAGGGGAAAGAGGGAGGGGAAAAAAGGGAGGGGAAAAGAGGGTGTGGAAGTTCAATGGAGAGGGAGATGATGTTCAGTCAGATCCCATCTGCACCGGCACCATGCCCCCCTTGCGACAGATGGATATGCCCGTGTCCCCGCCCGTGAAGCTGTGGGGAGAGAGAGTGGGGGAGAGAGAGGGTTGGAAGAGAGCGGGTAAGGTCAGGGGCGAGTCAGCTCCATCTGCACCGGCACCATGCCCGCCTTGCGACAGATGGATATGCCCGTGTCTCCACCCGTGAAGCTGCAAGAGAGGGAGGAGGGGGGGAGGAGGGTGGGAAAGGTCAGGGGCGAGGGGGTCAGTTGCATATGCAAGGACGCCATGCCTGCCTTGCGGCTGATGGATAATGGTATCTCTGCCTGTGAGGCTGAGGGAGAGGGGGAGAGGAGTGCAGGCCAGATGGCAGGGTTGAGGGGGATGTTCGAGAGTCACTTCCGTATGCAATGGCCCCATGTTGCACTGCGGTTGAGGTATTATGCACATGATGCAGCAGTTGATAAAACGCCTCCATCTCTTGCCTCTCCCCCTTCCGCACGGACGCAGGGCGCATGGTGAGGGAGTGACTGATGTCAGACCCCTTACCCAGTCTTACGCCTCTCCACCTCATGCACTTGACTTGACAACAAGCCCCCATCTTCCCCATTCCCAGTGCCTCACACGATGCAGTCAACAACCAGCCCACAGCTCCTCCCATCCCCACTCACGTGATGCAGTCAACAGCGGGGTGCATGGTGAGGAAGTCCCCAATGTCAGACCCCACTCTGTCTCATGCCTCTCCACCTGATGCAGTCGACAACAACCGACCCCCATCTCCCCCCATCCCCACTTACGTGATGCAGTCGGCAGCGGGGTGCATGGTGAGGAAGTCGCCGATGTCCGACCCCTCACGCTGTCTCACCCCTTATGCACTGAATAACCACCCTTATCTCCCCCTCTCCCCACTCACGTGATGCAGTCGACAGCAGGGTGCATGGTGAGGAAGTCCCCAATGTCGGAGCCCTTGCCAGTGACAGCGCTGATGAGCCCCTTGGGGAACCCCGCCTCCTGGAAGCACCGCACCATGTGCAGCCCTGCCACCGCGCCCTGTGGGTGGAGTTGAAGGGGCAACCAGGGGCAGACGATGCAGAATGTGCATGGGGGATGGGTCGCTGACAAGAGCAACATGGATGGAAACACTGCACCATGTGCAGACCTGCCACCGCGCACTGTGGGTGGGTTGTGGAAGGATGGTGCATGAGTGGCGAAGCGGGTGGGTTATGCTACTGGGGAACAGGGGGGGTGAGCACCACACCATGTGCAGCATTCCCACGGTGCGCTGCGGATGGAGTTTGATGGGCATTCATAGCCACATGTGCAAGGAGGATGGGTCACGTCACAAGCTCAGGAACGGACACACTGCACTATGGGAATGCTTCAACCGAAAGTACCTGAGTGGAAGGCTTGAGCACAACGGCGCTGCCTGCGACTTTTCAGACGTCTGAAAATGCGATTTCAGACGTTCCTGCGACCTTTGAGGCATCTCAGAATCTGAGAGTACCTGAGTGGGAGGCTTGAGCACAACGGCGTTGCCTGCGATGAGTGCAGGAGCGATCTTGGAGACAGCGAGATTGACAGGGTAGTTGAAGGGCGGAATGCACAGCACCACTCCCAGCGGCACCTGCCACACACATGAGAATGCATCCAGGTGATGTTGAGCCAACCCTGTGGCGAGGGGGGAGGGCGGCTGCACAGGACCACGCCCATAAGAGCCGGCGGCATCACTGATATGGATACAGACGATTTCAGCTTGGCTGCCATGCACCCAACCCCCTTGGCCGCCTTGCACCCTGCTTGGCCACCCTGCACCCACCTCCACCGCCCTGCACGCACGCACCTTGGAGGCCATGCAGAGCTTGGTGCGGTCGTTGCCAGGGAAGCTGTCTCCCGTGAGGAACTTGCCCTCTGCCAGCTGCCGCACGCCCTCCTCCGCGCAGTACGACATGAAGTCCGCTGACCGCAGCACCTGGGGTTGCAATGACGTTGCGTTGAATAATGTTGATCATAATGACATTCATATGGATGAATTATGTTGATTAGAGAAGAGTTTTCCACGGCATTGGTGCCCGCCTCACCCAATAACTCGCAAGCACTAGCTCGTGAGTCAAAACAACAGATGCTAGCGGTAGAGTGGGTGGGGGTGAAGTAGGGGACAGGTCCAGCGTGATCTGGTACGATCAGCACGTCGAGGCGGAGGAAATCGTTCCATTCGCGAACTATGCGAGCTGTCATTTCGATAACAAAGTCCTAAACGAATCCTTGCATTGTCTTGCGTAATCGGGATCCCCTCTCGCCGTGGCGAACTCTTCCAAGAGGTAAACGGCGATGAGATCACTGCACTCGCCAGTAATATGAGTTTCCAACTCAACAATCGGAGTGTATATAAACGTCTCATCGGAATGGTGATGCAGTTGAAGTGTTGCTCAGTCTTACTCGGTGACGGAGACCTTACTCGGTGAGCCTTCAACCGGTAACGCCGTGCATCCATGCGTCATCTCGGCTGCCGAGTGTATCTATTTCTTACCTCGGTAATGGAATCCTTTCTAGCCTTGGCGACTTCTTTAACGAGGCAGTCGGCGATGGGTTCCTTGTGTTCGCGAAGGATGTGAGCGGCCTTGTGCAGCAGCTCGGCGCGCTTCCACAGCGGCGTCTTGGCCCATTTCTTCTGCGCGACCTTGGCGCTCTCGAACACGCCGTCCACCTCCTCTTGCATGCACGCTGCGTGAACAAAAGCGAGGGCGGGGGTGGTGGTGTTAGGAACTTCACGCGTAGCTGATCGCTATCCACGATACTACGCAAACGGCATTGCTGGTCTGGAATCGAATGCAGGTAGAGAAGCTACTGAAGTCGAATCGTCGACCCGTCGCATCCGTCGTGAAACTGGCAGAGTAGCAGCTCACCTTGTACTCTGTATACTACGGTACGGGTACAGGGATTTATAATGTTGACTGTTTTGCCTGAAGCCGACGACTTCCATTCGCCGTGCGAAAAGTACTTATACACATCTCCGTCAACAATGTCTTCGTAAAAACCGCTGCCAGCCTTCGCCTCCGCCATGGATGTGTGATGGAGACGATCTGGGATTACACTAATCAACAATCGTATCTTGTGTAGGATACGTGAGGGCTGCTTCTCCCAGCGTCCCACGCAATAACGTCAGTTGCGTGCTCCTCTCGTGAATGTCACGGAGCAAGCCGAATCAGGAGCTGCTGAATGCTCCTCGTAATCACCTGTCTTGAAAAACTGAAGCTCTGATGGAAATGTGACTCACAAAAAATGAATTCCACGATCAGGATTCGGGCCAGGACAGGATCCTCAAGGATGTGGAGGGAGGTGGTTCGTCCCTTGGGTTTGGGAGATTGATGCACAGGTGGGAGGCCGCTGCTGCGTGTGATTGGTTGTTGGCGCAGCAAGGAGAACACCGAGGCATTCCTGGAACTCAGGGCTGGTCCGGTCGTAAGGTCCAGTACATGTTCGGTTTACTTGAAGTACAACTTGTATGGAGGCTCACCCTTGCTCGAATGGGTGTATGCGGCGCTCGTCAGGTTTTCCAAACGGTCCGACGATTTGAGTTGCTGCCTACCTCAGCACGGCTGGTCGGTGCGAAGCGGAGGGGCGCATTCTGACACCGGCCGTCACGTGCCGTCACTTTGTTGGTTTGGTTTATCTGCCGTGACCAAGCCGGGCAGATTGTGTCACAAATACTCAAAGCCCCATTCGTTGGATGATGGACGGCACCGTGTTTGAATTTTTTGATACTCAAGCAACTGAACCGTGACACCAAAACCTGACGACAACACTGACTGCGAAATCAGGGATGAGTCAACAAATACCATTATTTGCTAAAATGCCTTTTATATTTGCGATCAAAGCACCTAATATCGCGTACACCCTTACCACATGAACGCGGCGCTTACTTCAGGGAAGGCATTTCCAGAGCAACTCCTCGTGAAGGCGGGAGGATAACTTTCCGCCGCCATTGTCAGCGCCTGGACACCATGCAATACCAGAGACCCAGTGAGCGGCTGCTTAGCCTGGCTGAGGAGGTTCAAGCTGCTCGATTGACTCCAACGATGAAACTGCTCTCTACAAGCATCAGTCACACTCGAACGTCGTTCCAGTTGGTAGTATCAGTGGACATCAAAATCTCACAGGTTGTCAATAAGCTTGCTTGTACAAGCAACGCTCACGTGCACTCGCTTAGCTTCTCTGCCGTACTGAAATGGACTTAGCCATAGCGATGAGCACGATTATGGATACGCCGACAAGGAGTCCATTTCTATTGAAGAGCAAGTTGAAGACCGCCGGAAAGACAGGAGGTCCAGCTTCGTTATGCAGATCGGGACCCAGCAGCAAATATGGTCAGAAAGCGCCGGAATCCTTGGTCAAGGCGGGATGCAGCCACCTCAAGGCAAAACCTACAGCAACGCCAGTACCTTCGGTGAAGAAAGCACATAAGAAGGTTGGGATAACGCCCAAAACACCATTCGCGACCCCGAAGTCGACAGAGGTATGGTTTGGAGTCACGTTCCGAACGTTTCTTGTATTCCTCCCAAAGTTCCATACAACTGATCGAATCCAATGTTTGGCTGCAGGGCGACCGTTTCATTCCAAGCCGCAGCTACATGAATATGGACGTCTCAGCGTTCGCAATTCGTGGTGGTTTCGACAAGAGAGAGTCTACGAAGCTCATTACCCCAGGCTCTGTAAGTGATTCTGTTATGATTGATGACACGCTTGACTTATATGAACTAACAACTTCTCAATGTGTGTTCTCATAACCAGGAGAATTATCGAAAGCGACTTGAAGGTTTGATGTCGAGATGTATAGAAGACGGAGAAGGAAATTCGGCAAGGAAGCCAAGAGTGTTATCATTCAAAGTGAAGGCACCTGCTGAGTCAAACAATGGTATTGACAGCTCCACCAAAATCTCCAGCGGCAGTGACGTTTCAGGATGTCAGCCCCCTCCTCGCGTGATACCTCAGGTGACTATTGTGATGACATGTAGAGCGGTAGATATATTATGCGTGAAACATTACTGACTCTAAAACTGTTCTTTTTCTCAGGTGGCAGAGAAGACGCTGGACGCGCCTGGGGTGGTGAACAACTTCTACCTCCAATTGATAGATTGGAGCATCTCCAACTTGGTTGCTGTAGCGATCGGAACCTCAGTGTTTATCTGGAATGGCAAGGATGAATCTATGGAGCTCATGACTGTTGAGACGGAGGATGAACTACCGGAATCTCCCTATGTGACAGGAGTCTCTTGGGCTCCTGATGGCGTACACTTGGCGATAGGGGTCAGCAATTCCGAAGTCCAAGTCTGGAACGTCTCCATCCCTAAACAGGCCAGTATCTGCTGCAAACGCTCCCGAGTCAGTAAATCTGTTGAGGTACACGTTCTTGAGAATCCTGACTGATTGCTGCTTGGCGATAAACTGCAGGTCCGTACCTTCAAGGGGCATTCGGGACCTATTTGTGCATTGGACTGGTACAAGACACTCTTATCAACCGGCGATAATGCTGGAACAATCATAAACCATGATGGTAAGCCATGGCTTCCTGTGCAACACACAACCAGCACGTCCACTCAAACCGGAATAATACTCACTTTTGTGAATAGCAGCTCTTTTGAAGCGTACGTTCCAGCTTAACATTTGTCCTATCTTTCTTAAACAGTTCGCTCCCGGGAGCACATCGTCTCGCGTCTCATGGCCCATCCTGAGGGGGTATGCGGACTGAAGTGGGCTCCGTCTGGACGCCAGCTCGCCAGCGGTGGAGACGACAACCTTGTGCACATCTGGGACACAGCTCTCATGTCGTCTTCCACCGCACCAGACGCTGCTGGCCGCCGCGATGGAGAAGGTCGTCGGAGGACGAACCCAAGCTCTGCTGGAACTAGTGCCACGGGATCCCATGTGCCTTTGCTTCATCGATTCGCGGATCACCGCGGAGCGGTGAAGGCTCTCGCGTGGTGTCCTTTCCGAACGCACCTGCTGGCGACGGGAGGCGGTGCGAACGACTGCACCATCCGGTTTTGGAACACGCAGACCGGCGCGTGCGAGAAACATGTCGACGCAGAGTCGCAGGTAAACAATCGCACGGTTGACATGGCAATACACTGGCGATCAATCTCTGGCCGGTTTGTTATTCTGACTTTCGAGAATAAATTCAGTCACTAATCCTTCGTTGTGTTTTTTCAGGTCACGGGCTTGCACTGGAGCAAGAAGGATCGTGAGATCGTAAGCGCGCATGGCTATCTGGGAGCGAACACGAACCAGCTGATCGTTTGGAAGTATCCGTCTCTCGTACCGCTGGCCCGACTTAAAGGGCATGCGAACCGTGTGGTGTCAACTGCGCAGGTAAGCGATCGCTGAGCACTCATGCATATGTTAAGCGCCCCCCTTAACATGCGCTAATGTGCCTCGTTTACATTCCATGGCAGGCTCCTGAAGGTGACATCATAGCTTCCCTCTCGGCTGATGAGTCTCTCCGCATCTGGCGCGTGTTCAATCCTAAAACTGCTGCTGCTGGGACTGCTAGGACTGGAAGCAGGACGAGCAAGAGGGAAATCGAGGGAGGGATGATAGCAGGCAGTGGGTTTGTGAAATCTCAGATTCGCTAGTATGTGACTCGTTTGAGAGGAATAATTCTTTCAGCTACAACTCGCTGAGAGGCTTAGTGATATAATTAACAAACTAACGGGTTAGGTACACCAATCAATCTTGCTATGGTATCTATTCGTATAATATAGAAGGTTTTCATTTCGCTTTAGTACAAATATTATTTTCTGCATGAAAAGTCAGACCTTGGACTAGCATAAACGAAGGAAACTGGGAAAAGGTGGAGACGGAACAAGCACTAACCTGCACTTGTGGGACAGTGCAAAACCCAAACTGTCAAACCTCTTCCCTCGACCAGGTTGAAACCACTTCTCAGCGCCATTTGCTTTCCATTACCATTTCCAGGTCGAGGGTTTGTTTCTTGGAGCGCTAAGAACAGATGGACGGGGGCGAAACGGAAAGCATGTTTCCGTCAGAAGACGTCGGAATGGCCTTCGCTTCTGTGTCGGGGCAAGGCGCGAAAAAGAAGAAATCGAAATCGTTTGGATTCGAGAGCATGGGCTTGAGCGCCGCAGTGTACCGCGCGGTGCGGCGCAAGGGCTACCAGGTGCCGACGCCAATCCAGCGGCGAACCCTGCCGATGGTGCTGGCGGGGCAGGACGTGGTCGCCATGGCGCGCACTGGGTCCGGCAAAACGGCGGCGTTTCTCATTCCCATGATCGAGCGGCTCAAGGCGCACTCGAACACGGGCGGGATTCGCGCCGTGATTCTCTCTCCTACGAGGTGCGACGGTGGTGAAGGAGGGGGCGGGAGTGGGGAGCGGATTGGCGTTGGTGGAACCGTTATGATGTCTTTCGAACCGTTTCGTAAGGGGGCTCAATGCGAGGATACGAATTGAGTTTAATGGGGAGTTAAGAGAATATATTACCGCCGCTTCCTAGTACGTGGAGATGCTAACCATGCCGCCTCAACCCTCTCACTGCATGAAGGGTTGAGGTGCTAGCGATGTATAGACCAAGGGGTCCCGGGTTTAGCCTTTTCCGCCGCTGTCAGCTCGTACTGAGTTGAATGGTCCATGGATTAGCGAGTAACAGATGCTAGGGTTCAGGGGTTGACGGGTGGAGTGTTGAAGGGTTCAGGGTTCAACTACCACCAGATTTTTCGGAGGTTTTTTAATTAGCGCGTGTGGAAGTGATATTCTGGCTTAGCAAAAACGGCCAACAACGAAACTTGAAGGCTAGTCTCGTTCCTTCCTTACCCTGCTAAATTTGCCTTGCTGGTTTCGCCCCCTGATTTTCCCATTTCCGCCACCACCCACCTAGAGAGCAGGCGGTCACGGTCAACAGGGTGCTCGACAGACTCACACGTCCCCGGACGGCACGGCAGGGCCTGTAGGAGGAGACTAGACGGCAATTTGAGGAGCAGGCAATGCGGAGGAACGCCTTCTTTTCATGCCTTGGGCGCTCATTCCTTCCTGCTCATCCTTCCCTCCCTGCCTCCTCACGTGCCCCACCCACCCACCCACCCACGCACCACCCAGAGAGCTGGACCTACAGACGTTCAGGTTCGACAAGGAGGTCGGTTGGTTGGTTCTGATACCAGGTGGCAGTATGGTTGACTGCTTTCTCTTCCTGCTCATCGCCTGCTTGCCTCCATCTACCCCAACCACCCACCCACCCACACACCCACCCACACACCCACCCACCCACCCATTGACCCTGAGAGCTGGCCCTACAGACGTTCAAGGTCACCAAGGAGCTCGGCATAATCACCGACCTCCGAGCGAGAGGCGCTGAGCTGAGAGCATGGCGTGGTCAACCCTGCTTGTCCCCCCCTGTTGTTTCTCCACCTTCCCCAACCACCCATCCAGAGAGCTGGCGCTACAGACGTTCAAGTTCACCAAGGAGCTGGGGAAATGCACCGACCTCCGCTGTACTCATGGGGGAAACATCATCCGGAGGCACTGGGATCGTGGCAGCCTGCATTTCTTGCCGCGTGCTCATCCCTGCTTGTCCGTACCTGCTCTATCATCACTTTTTCCAACCACCCATCCAGAGAGCTGGCGCTACAGACGTTCAAGTTCACCAAGGAGCTGGGGAAATTCACCGACCTGCGAGCAGCCGTGCTGGTGGGAGGAGACAGCATGGAGGGGCAGTTCGAGGCGCTCTCGCGCAACCCGGACATTCTCGTCGCGACACCTGGCAGGCTCATGCACCATCTTGCTGAGGTGGAGGGTATGAGCCTGAAATCCGTGGAGTATGTTGTTTTTGATGAGGCTGACCGGCTTTTTGAGATGGGGTTTGCAATTCAGCTGAAGGAAATTTTGCGCGGCATGCCCGAGTCGCGCCAGACGCTGCTTTTTTCGGCCACGCTGCCCAAGATGCTCGCGGAGTTCGCCCGGGCAGGTTTGCGGGAGCCGCAGCTGATCCGATTGGACACAGAGACGAAGCTGAGCCCGGACCTGGCCCTTTGTTTTTTCACGGTGAGACCGCATGAGAAAATGGCCGCCCTGCTGCATTTGCTTCAGGAGGTTATTCAGGTGGGGACAGCGGCAGGTGGGGGGGGGAGGGAAAGGGAAATAAGGGAAGAGGGCGAGGATGAGGAAGAATTAGGAGAAGAAAGGGAGGATGAAGCAAGAGAAAGGGAAGGGAGAAGGAGGGGGTTTGCTGGGAGGGGCAATGGGAAGCAGACGATTATATTCGTTGCAACAAAGCATCATGCCGAGCTGTTACACGAAGTGTTACAATCCGAACGGTTACCATCTTCGGTGGTTTACGGTGCCATGGACCAAACTGCCCGAAAAATCCACATCGCCAAGTTCCGGGCAGGCAGAACATCTCTCCTCATCGTGACCGACGTTGCTGCCCGAGGCATCGACATCCCTCTTCTCGACAACGTCATAAATTTCGACTTCCCGCCCAAGCCGAAACTTTTCGTGCATCGGGCAGGCCGTGCAGCACGCGCTGGCCGTTCGGGCACCGCGTATTCTTTTTTCACGGCAGAAGAGCTGCCCTTCGTGCTCGACCTGCACCTTTTCCTCTCCAAACCCATCCGCCCGGCGCCGCTAGATTCCGAGATCGAGGCGACAGGTGGCGCGAGCCTATTGGCCGCAAAGGAAGCGCAGGAGCGGAGCGAAACAGTCTATGGAAGATACATTCAAACCGAGCTGGACCGTTATTTGGAGAGGTTGAGGGAGTTGGAGAGTTCAAGTGTGGCTGTGGGTATGCTGCAGAAGGTGGCTGGGAAGGCCATGAAGCTGTACCTGCGAACACGGCCGGCTGCTTCGAATGAGAGTGCGAAGCGGAGCAAGGCGATGGCGGGGAGGGAGGGCGTGCACCTGCTGCTGAGGGAGCGCTTGGGCGGGCTGGAGTCAGCTGCTGCTGCCTTTGCCGAGCACCTTAAGAAGTTCAGGTGAGGGGGGAGATGCGGGGCGTTGGGGACATTGGGGGTGGTGGGGCGAGGGGAGGGGGGGACTGGTGGGTGAAGGGGCGGGTGGGCCGTGCTTGCTGGAAGAGAATGGATGGGGTGTGGTGTGTGTTGACGAGCGGACGTGAGTTTCAGTGAAGTGCAGCAAGGTGCTGGCCGGGAGGGAGGGAGGGCGTGCATGATGCTGGGGGAGCGAGCGCGTGGGTTGGCTGGAGTCAGCTGCTGCTGCTTTTGCCGAGCACCTTAAAAAGTTCAGGTAAGGGGGACGGCGGGGGGCAGTAAGGGGCAGTAAGGGGCGGTGGGGGGCGGTGGGGGGAGGGAAATGGTGATCTGCGGGTACCCCTGGGTGTTCCTGGGTGCATCTGCTGCTGAGGGAGCGCGTGGATGGACGGGAGGCAGCTGTTGCTGCTTTTGCTGAGCACCTGAAGAAGTTCAGGTGAGGGGGGCGATGGGGTGCGGTTAGGGACGGTGGGATGCGGTGGGGGACATGTTCGGGGTGGTGGGTGGAGTGGAGCGGGAGAAACGGTTTAGTAGAAAGAGGGATGAGCATGGGAACTGGGGAGGGGGGATCTAAAGGTTTCGAGTTGCAGGGCGCCGTTAGATCTTGGCATCACCTTCACTGTTTTTCTGCCCCCTTCTGCCCTTCCTTCTGCCCCTCTTCACGTACAACGATTGGATGCCTGCATGCTTGTGGGTGCGTGTGTGTGGGTGCGTGTGTGTGGGTGCGTGTGTGTGGGTGCGTGTGTGTGCATGTGTGTGCATATGTGTGCATGTGTGCATGTGTGTGTATGTGTGTGTGTGGTTGTGGGTGTGCGCTTGTGTGCGTGCGTGTGTGCGTGCGTGTGTGTGTGTGTGTGCGTGCGTGTGTGTGTGCACGTGTGAGTGCATGTGTGAGTCTGTGTGTGGGGCTGTGTGTGCTTGTGATTGTGTGTGTGCGTATGCGTGTGTGCATGTGCATGAATGCAGGCCGAAGCAGACAGTGCTAGAGCTCGAGGCAGAAGCTGCCACAGCGAAGAAGAAAGTGGTGCGTTGCGGTGGGAAGAGATGCGAACCGATTTAAGAGAGCGGCAATGAGAGAGCATATGAGATAGGGGAGGAGAGAGCATATGAGATAGGGGAGGAGAGAGCATATGAGATAGGGGAGGAGAGAGCATATGAGATAGGGGAGGAGAGAGCAGAGGAGAGGTCAGTGGCGGAGAGGAGAGGACAGAGGGGATTTGAGAGGAGGGAGTAGAGGAGAGAAGAGGGGAGAGGAGACACGAGGGGAGAGTGGAGAGTGAGGAGAGTGGAGAATGGAGAGTGAGGAGAGTGGAGAGAGGAGAGTGAGGAGAGTGGAGAGAGGAGAGAGACCTTAGTTTTTTTTTCTTCCTTTCCTTCTCCTCTCGTGTTTCCCTGGCGCATTGGTCTTGCAAGCCCTTTTTCTTCCCAACCTGCTTTCCCCATCTTCCCTTCCCATAGCAGCGGGATTGGATGTGATGCGAGCCAAGAGGGAGGCGAATCAGAGGGCCATCAGCAATACCACCCCCCTCTTCTGTTTCCCCCTCCCCATCTGTCATGCTTCCCGCTCCGTCTCCTCCTCGTGCCCTCCCCTCCCTCCGTCACCCCAGGGCCCCATAGCGGCGGGATTGGATGTGATGCGGGCAAAGAGGGAGGCGCATCAGACGGCCATCAGCAAGCGGCGAGACAAGCTCGTGGCGGAGGGCCGCGAGGTGTGGGGCCATGGGCTGGGGGACGATGGGGAGGAGGATGAGGATGTGGGTGGAGAGGTGGAGGAGGGGGAGGAGGGAGATGAGGGAGAGGAGGGAGATGAGGGAGATGAGGGTGAGGAGGGAGAGGAGGGAGAGGAGGGAGAGGAGGACGAGGAAGGGGAGGATGATGAATTTGATGGTGTTTTGGAGGGAGACGAGGGAGAGGATGAAGGGGAAGAGGGAGGGGAGGAGGATGAAGTGGTGACGGAGATGGATGGTGATAGTGATGAAGAGGGGGAGGCGGGTGGGGGGAAAAGGAAGAGGAAGGAGGGGGAGGGCGGAGGGGGGGGCGGGCAGGGGAGGGGGACGAAGAGGGAGAAGCCAACCACCTTCAAGGATGACCAGTTCTTTATCAACAGTATCCCACCCAACAGGGTAAGATGCTAAATTGCACAGACATTGAATGATTGAATGGTTAAGTGATAGGTCTTTCCTGTTGTTGTTGTTGTTGTTGTTGTTTTTTTCCGTTTATTTTTTTTTCTTTGTGAAGGATCTTACACATGCTCTCCTTTTATTTATTCTGCATCCCCACCGTCCAGCATTGGGAGAGCGGTCTTTCAGTCAACGGGCGGCCCAAGAACGAGTTCTCAGCTGAAGTGCAAAAGTATGCCTCACCTCACCTCACCTCACCTCACCTCACCTCACCTCACCTCACCTCACCCCACCTCACCTTACCTCTCCTCACCTCACCACACCTCATCTTATTTAGCGCAGACGTTTTGAGCCGGCGGTTTCACTTTGAAAGTTCTGTGAACATACTTCTTACAATTCCCCTGCTGTCCCCTCTCATGCCTCTGCCTGCCGTTGCCTCTCACGTCCCTGCCACCCTCTCAAGCACCTGCCACCCTCTCAAGCACCTACCATGTGTTTTTATATAAAACAATGATCCCTTTCACTCAATGCTCCCTTTCCCCCCTCCCCCCCTCTTTCTTCGTCCTCCTCCTGATAGTTCGCAACCACAATTTCTCTTCCTCCTGTGTCCTTCTCTCCCTCCCCCTCCCCACTCCCCTCTCCCCTGCAGGTTTGAGGCAGAGGTGCTGGATCTGGCTCCTGATGATGGCGAAGGGGCGCAGAAGAGGAAATCAGTGTTCCACTGGGATAAGGTACAGTGTTCCACTGGGATAATGTACAGTGTTCCATTGGGATAAGGTACAGTGTTCCACTGGGATAAGGTACAGTGTTCCACTGGGATAAGGTACAGTGTTCCACTGGGATAAGGTACAGTGTTCCACTGGGATAAGGTACAGTGTTCCACTGGGATAAGGTACAGTGTTCCACTGGGATAAGGTACAGTGTTCCACTGGGATAAGGTACAGTGTTCCACTGGGATAAGGTACAGTGTTCCACTGGGATAAGGTACAGTTTTTTTTTTTTTTTTTTTTTTTTTTGAGTACAGTACGGATAACTCACAAGATTTTATATTCCTGATAGGTGGAGTGAACCTTTGGGCAAGTGTACAACGTTCCTCTAATTATATGCAGTGTGCATTTTTGTAAGCTTCATTGTACCACTGGCCATTGACCAATGATGTGCCTCACAACTTCTTTGAGCATCCCGCTTCCCTCCCCCACCACTAGCACAAGTGTGTGTGAACAGGCGAGAAACCTCAGTGCACCATCAACCTAAATGCCACTCAATACTCCTGTGAACCTCCTTCCCCTACCCTCCCCTCTCCTCCTTTCCCCACCATGCCTACCCTCATGCGACATTCTATCCTTACCCCTTGCATTGGAGTAGCAACACAAGAACTACATTTAGAAAAAGGACAATCACCTTCAACAATGCCCCTTTCCACGCCTCCCACCCCCCTCCACCCCTTTCCACCGCTCGCATGTGAGCAGAAGAGCAAGAAGTACGTCAAGCTGAACCCCGGGGAGACACTAGGGCCATCGGGCAAGGTGAGTGCATAGTAGGCGACGCAAGGTGAGCTGGTGTGGCAAGGGTGACTGCAAACTGCTTTCCATTGCCGTGGGCACTCTTCTTCATTGTGGTGCGAGTGTTACTCGCTCTTCAAACCAGGATCGACAGGCTCTCTGCTCTCGTCTCGTCTCTATGAGTTATACAAGCTCATGTCCATTCCAACCCCATGAATATATTCTTCTGATGCCCTTGGCAGGTGCGCACGGAGAGTGGCACCAAGACCAGCGCGGGCAGCAAGGGCATCTACAAGCGGTGGAAGGAGAAGACGCACATGCGCGTGGGCGGCAGAGGGCCACGTGGCAGCGCTGGATTGGACGCCGGCGAGGATGCTGACGGTGCTGGCGGCTTCTCCAGGGGGAGGGGAGGAGGGAGAGGGGGGAGAGGAGGCCGAGGAGGTGAGTGGCATGGGTGGGAGTTGATTGTGGCATGAGTGGGAGTTAATGAGGGGAAGGGCGGATGGGGGGGGTGGGTGGTGGGGTTTGAAACACAGACGTTCTTAACCCTGTCATCCTGTCTCACCCCTTGTCACCCATTGATGTTCGAAACCAAGGATCCTTCCTTACCCTGTCACACCCTGTCACACCCTGTCATCCCCTGTCACTCACTGTCACTCGCTGTCACTCGCTGTCACTCGCTGTCACTCGCTGTCACACCCTGTCACACCCTGTCACCCCCTGTCACCCCCTGTCATCCCCTGTCACCCCCTGTCACCCCCTGTCACCCCCTGTCACCCCCTGTCACACCCTGTCACACCCTGTCACACTCTGTCACCCCATGTCACCCCCTGTCACCCCTTGTCATCCTCTGTCTCACCCTCCAACCACCCTGTCACCCCATGTCACCCCCTGTCACCCCACCGTACCGTGCTGCAGGCATGTCGGGCAGAGGAGGGGCGGGCGGGCGAGTGAGGGACGAGCTGCGCAGCGTGGATGAGGTGAGGAAGATGCGCCAGGGTGCCATCGCTAGAGGAGGTGGAGGGAGAGGAGGGAGTGGAGGGAGAGGAGGAGGTGGAGGGAGAGGAGGGGGTGGGGGGAGAGGAGGGGGTGGAGGAAGGGGTGGGAGTGGAGGGAGGGGAGGAAGGGGAGGGAGCAGAGGGAGGGGAGGGAGTGGAGGGAGGGGTGGAGGGAGGGGAAGGGGTGGAGGAAGGCCGAGTTCCAGTGGGAGAGGGGGTGGTAGAGGGGGCAAAGGCAAGATGGGAAGGGGTGGGAATCGTATGTAGTTTAGTTTGTGCCACTCTTACAATGAGCATGCATATGGGCAATGGGATTCATTGTGCCTTCATGTCCCTTGTGCGATGATACTACAATCGGTGAGAAACCTGATTTTTGTAGTTATCATGAGCCAGCAAATGAGCAAATGGGTGCTAGCTCAACAACATCAAGCTGTATTGTACTTTCCAGTATTTGTTTAAATGAGGTTACTCGGAACATAGTCACTCATGTTTCACCGAATTCGTGTTACCACCCCCTCGGTGTGTCGCGAGCCTCGATTTCATCCGCCAAGCCAGATTCTTGCGAGCGACAAAGCAACAGCCAGCCTTCCCGCTTCCCACTGGTTTGCCTGACCTTCCTGCTGGAGGGAATGTGAAGGAGCATCGCAGATCTGCGCGTGTTTGGTGTAGTGCTGTCTCTGCGTCCGTGAATACGGTGCCTAGTCTTCCTGCCCACTGATTCGCCGGGATCAGCTGCACAACTAGGGATCATCCTTGATCTAGTTATGCTTGTGTTAGCATCGCGGAATGCGTAGATTTGTCTTCGATTTCCGTGTTTCTAATTAGGGCGAAGCGTCATTCAGGATTTGACCGGTTTCCGTTGCGTTAGTTGTGTGATTTGGTTAGGAAGGGTTTGGATCCTGATTCTCGACGTCTGACCTCACATCTCTGGTCTTGGCAAGATGGTGCGTTAGATTCGGCGCAATTTACGCGTTCATGCAGTTTCTTGTTCCACTCGCTTTAGACTGACGACTTAGTTTCTCTCGTGCAGGTGGTCCTGTCAGCTGCGATCATCAGCAAGACGGGAAAAGGCATGTTACTATCAATTTACCTGTCGTCCTTAAATCCACTAGCGATTAGCTACCCAGCTAAATCTATTTTTTAGAATGTTATTAGCGAGCGTCATTTTCTCATACGCGTGGTATTTTGTTGGTTGCTGCAGCATTGGTGGCTCGACAATTCGTAGACATGGCTCGGATTCGCATCGAAGGGTTGCTTGCAGCTTTCCCTAAACTCATTGGAAGCGGGAAGCAGCACACGTTCGTCGAGACCGAGAATGTGCGATATGTGTATCAATCACTCGAAGGTCTCTATTTACTGCTCGTCACGAACAAGCAAAGCAACATCTTAGAAGATCTCGAGACTCTTCGCCTACTATCGAAGCTCGTAAGTCAATCCCTATTCAGTCAAGCTCTTTGCTTCATGCCCTAACAAATAAATATCCGAGTTTCCGGTGTCATTACCTGATCTGATCCGTGAATCCCTGTCTCCTGGCTGTGTAGCACCTAACAGATGTCCCCTTTATCAATACCTGTCTGACCTTCCAGGTACCTGAATACTGTCCAGGATTGGACGAGGAATCCGTGTGTCACATGGCCTTTGAGCTCATATTCGCGTTCGACGAGGTCATTTCGCTGGGCCACAAGGAGAACGTGACTATAGCGCAGGTGAAGCAGTTCACGGAGATGGAGAGCACGGCGGAGAAGCAGTACAAGGCGGACATGCTGAGCAAGATCAACGAGACCAAGGACCTCATGAAGAAGAAGGCGCAGGAGATCGAGAAGCTCCGGGTACATCAAACCACATATGCTTACTATCTCATCTGCTTATTATCTCTAAACACGATTCCTGCCTCCGTGCTGCTTGTCATGCTTTACCACCGTCGATTGCCTGCGATCGGCGGTCTTTGCGTCTCCCTCTTCGTTAATCTCGTTTTTCCGACTCGCCTTTGGCAGGCGGACAAGAGAGTCGATCGTGGGGGGATTTCAGGCGGGCTGTCGAGCATGGGTCCTGGCGGGGGAGGTCAGATGTCCATAAACAATGGCTTCCCGGAGATGGGCAGGATGGGAGGCGGTGGAGGCTTCGGAGCTCCCGTTTCATCTGGTCCAGAACCTGGTGCGTGCTTAGGTGGTACTCGAACCTTGAACGTGCTCGAACCTGGTACGCGGGTAGGGGATAATCGAACCTGGCACGTAGATGGGCGATATTCGAACCTGATACGTGGGTGGTCGTTATCGAGCCTGATACGTGGGTAAGCGATATTCGAACCTGGTATGTGCCCAGGTGCAACTCGACCTTGATACGTGCCCAGACGATAGTCGACCATGATACGCGCGTCGGCGGGACTCGATCCTATTATGTGCTTGTGAACTAGGCGGGCACAACCCTAATATTCGAACCGGCGCACGAACGATGCACATGCGATCTGGGTGATGTTCGACCCTGGTATCATGCGAGAGTGAGGACGCTCGAACCACTGACACCCAAATTCTCGCAACGATGACGTGGCGCCCGCCATTCCGCTGCCATTCCCTCAGCACACATCCCCCGCCGTCCGCAGTCAGATCCCTCCATCAAGCCGCACCCTTTCCCTTCCCTCTCCACCACCCCACAGGGCGGGCGGGCGGGAGTATGGCGGCGCCGTCCAAGGGCATGGGCATGAAGCTGGGCAAGTCCACCAAGACGAACCAGTTCCTCGAGTCCCTCAAGGCGGAGGGCGAGAACATCGTCGAGGACGCCTCGCTCCTGTCCGCCGCCGCCGGTGCGGGTGCCGCGGGTGGTGCTGGCGGGCCAGCGGCGTTCGTGGCGACGGACCCGATCACGATCCTGGTGGAGGAGAAGGTGGTGGTGGTGTGGAAGCGCGACGGCGGGCTGGAGAACATGGAGGTGCAGGGCACCATGGCGCTCACCGTGCTCAAGGAAGAGGACGCCTTCATCCGCATCCAGGTGCGTGGGGGCGGGGTGGGCACTGGGCAGGAGTGTGGCAGTGGTCTGGGCAGGTATGTGTGGGGAGTTTGTGACTTGCGTGTGGTGTGGAGCGGTGGGGCCTGGTGTGTAGAGCGGTTGTCATTTGTGTGTGAAGTTCTTGTGTGGAGCTCTTGTGACTTGTGTGTGGAGCGGTTGTGACTTTTGTGCGGAGCGGTTGTCATTCGTGTGTGGAGCGCTTGTGTGTAAACGCTTTTGGCTTGTCTTTGGAGAGCTGTAAGCTGTGGAACATAGCGTCTGTGCGGCTCTGCTCGTGTGACACCTATCTGCTGCTTTCCTTCGTTCCTGGTTGACCCTGATGCAGATCGAGGGCGGGCATGACAAGAGCTTCCAATTCAAGACGCATCCGAACATTGACAAGGCGCTGTACGGCAGCCAGAACATCCTGGGCCTCAAGGACCCCAACCGACCCTTCCCCACCGGCAGCCCGCTCGGCATCCTCAAGTGGCGGATGCAGTCCAAGGATGAGACCGTCGTCCCCATCAGCAGTACGCCTTGCTCGCCTTCCTTCCTCACTGCGTTTTCCTCTGCCTCTGATTTTCGCTTGTCACGAATAACTATTATTTTTTGTTGCTACAACGTTTTTCCGGGGCCGTGTCCCAATCATTCTCCCATTGGTCCCGCCTTAGCCCCATATCATGGCCTGCCTCATCCCTCCTCCGCACAAGCGTTCTGGTCGTGGGTGTGTGGGACGCACATGTGTGTGAGTGCAGTCTATTCTGCCCTTCCTCGTGGCACATATTTGTGCATTATGCCACCTTGTACCCGGTCCTCGCATACGTCATTCGTCCCCCTAGTCTACACGGTTTTTGTTTTAACTGCCACCTGCTGGTTGTAAGATGTGGCGTGAAAACACACGCAACCATTTAGTATTAAGCCTCTCAGGTCACTGTACTCTACCCTTGCTTATGCCTCGGCCTGCAACCGTTTAATTTCCTCTTGTTTCCGTATTCTTCACTTTGAACCGTGGCTCTCGTCCCTGCAATCAACTCCCAACCATCAGTGTCACGGACGGACGCTTATGTAAAACTTGGAGTACTATACCACACAGTCTTTTCTCTAAGCGCTCAGATTAACCTCTCCTGCCTCCCGTGACTCCCATTCCCGTGCTTCCCACCTCCACAGTCAACTGCTGGCCATCGGTATCGGGTGCGGACACGTATGTGAACATAGAGTACGAGGCCACGCAGGCCTTTGACCTGCGCCACGTGGTCGTTGAGATCCCGCTGCCTGCCCTGCGTGAGGCTCCCACCCTCAAGGACTATGATGGCGAGCCCAGGTACGACGGCAATGTTTGCTTTTCCCCCCTTCGAGTTGGGTAGAATCACACCGCTTCAAAGCATTTATGCTGGAGAGCCATGGTCAGGGAACTAGACTTTCATCTGCTTGTTTCCCACAAGCTCGCATGCGGTGCAGCAGAGCTTTAACGGTTCCACAGCATGGTGGTTCTGATTGCAGCACTGTGATGTGAAGCCTTGCCTCTTCTGTGATTCACTTGTCTTTCCAATGCTGCTTGTGTGCCTGCATGCAGATATGATTCGAGGAGATCCGTGTTGGAGTGGTGCATCGACCTCATTGACAACTCCAACCGCAAGTGAGATTCACCATCCAATTTCTATCGGTCATTGGTCGTGTTATGGTAGACTTGGCTCCTCCTCCCAGCTCAAAACAGCTGTAATCAACATCTGGGCCCATGTTATGCGGGGGGGAATACATGCAGTCGTGAGGCTAGGTTCACACAGCCAGACCACGTTGATATCAAGGCCGAGTCACAGCTCACACATCTCGAGGTCAGCTCGCTGGTGAAAGTTGGTCATGTATGGTGATGAACAGTGTCGCTGTTGCACCCTTCCACCCATGGTTTCTCTCCTCGCCCTTGTTCACTTGCTACCCCTTGCATTGCTCGATGGTTGCTCACTTGCTCCCCACCTATTCCACATCTCTTCCCCACCTGTCCCCCACCCGTTCCCCAACCGCTGCCCACCTGTTCCCCACCTGTTCCCGACCCATTCCCCACCTGTTCCCCACGTGTTTCCTACCTGCTGGCCACCTGGTCCCCCCATTTTGCGCACGTGTGTGGCAGTGGGTCGATGGAGTTTGTGGTGCCGGCCACCAACCCAGACGTCTTCTTCCCCATTGAAGTGCGCTTCACATCCGCCAAGACCTTCTGCGACGTCAAGGTCCGTCCCTCACATTCTCGGCCCATCCCCCAGCTACCCCCCCAGTTTATCACCGTTTTCTTTCATGACTGCCTCCCCAACGCCCCCATGCTTTTCCCAAATCGTTTTCAACTTACCCCTTTTCCGTCCCATCCCACCCCCTCCCGCCCCCCCCCCCACCCCTTTTTGCACCATCCTCCATCGCTTTCATCCCTGCCTTTACCTCCCCCCCCCCCCCCCCCCCCCCCGCCCAAACCCCCTCTCCCTCCCTTCCTTCTCTCCTTCTCACTTTGATATTTATTTTCTGCCCACCCACATTTTCCCTCCCTGCTTTCGCCTGCATTGCCCGGAATTGCCCTCTGTTTGCCTTTGTCCTTTTCAACCCCTCTACTTCCCTGTCTCGGCGGTGCCTTGTTCCCCCCCACTTTCAAGCCTTCCCCACGCCCCCCCCTTTGAGCCCGGTACAGCAATTGACGATCAAGTACAGTTGGATGGCTTATGCATTCTTTGAAGTAATGTTTTCCTCTGTTTGGCCATTTCAGGTTTTATCTGTCACTCAAGCAAGCAGTGGCCAACCAGTCAAGTTTGCAGGGAGAACACAGATGAGTGTGGAAAGCTACCAAGTCGTTTAGTTGGAAATTATTTGTTTTGTTTGAAACAGCAAACTCGGATGAACAGGTAAAGAGGGTGGGATGGAGCTGTGCGGAGTATTTTTATACAGTGCCATGTACGGTATGTGTCCAGGTTTGCACACCTGTGTTAGGAAAACACGTGCTCAAGCATTGACCATGGGAAGTAAGTCAGATCCAGCAGTATTGTTGCTGTGACACAAAGTCGTTTAGATGGCTTGTTTAGCACTGCCATATTCTCATGCCTGTTGAAGTAATTTGGATATATGTCTACCAGCTCATATTCTTCTGAAAATATGACACGCAAGATACCCCATCCCGCATGACAGGAACTAGGCTACACTTGCTGTAGGTCGGCGGGCACCGCCTAGGCAGGGTTATCGTCAGGTCCGCCGAATGCGCGTTTCCGTGCTTGTGACGCGTACAATGTCAGGCCGCAACAAGCGCCCAACACCAATGCAAGCTTCCTCCAATGGGCTGCGGAGAAACGCGTTCAGATCAGTTTGACTGCCCGTGCTCCAACCAATGCCTAGCGAATTTGGTTCGGGCAGTCCAACGGCATTTGACAATGTTCGTTGATAACGGTTATAACGTTGTTTACACGGTTTGACACGGTTCTCGTGGATACCATTTTGAAACACAGCATATCGCAGGCACCTCCCGTGGCCCCTCCCGCACAACTTGGTTCTGCGCCTCTTGCTGCCTCGTGCTCCACTCGACACTCCTGTCGCATAAAATGTCATGGCTGCTCGCTGGACTTTCATTCTTATTCTCATTTTTTTTCTTGATAGTTTCATTCACAACGTTGCGTCAAGTTCAACGATCTTGAAGCCTGATAGTCTGTCTTATCCCTGGAAACGCATAGTGAGATTTTGAAAGACATACGCATATTATCGTTGCACACTCCACGAAGCATTTGCTCCTCAAGACTCGGAACTCATCGAGGAAGCATGCCGAGCGGAGACGTTCTCGTCGCGGCGCAGCCCGCAATGTGCAGCAAGGAGGAAATGCGGGTGAGTGCCGCTGCTGACGGAGAGTGCAACAAACTCTCTCAAACCGAGACGTTCTTTGGGAATTAATACATCTCGGAGATGCACAACACGAAACCCCGCGTTTCATGGCGTAGGTAGTAGCGCTGGCCGCCTTACGGCGAATGTGATGCGAATATGACTATCGAGCAGATGCAAACTCGTTTCTGTGACATTTCGTTATTTCTGTTTTGTTTCATATGTATTCACTGGTTTGCTGGTTTGCTGTCCGTCCCGTCGCCTCCTCGCAGGTCTACCGTCGCTGGTTCGCATTCGTCGACTCAGGTGCGTCTTTTTCCACCTGTCGCCTCACCGCCACCATTCATCTCCGTCACTCGCCTCACCTGCTCCCTCTACACCATCTCAAGCATCCCCGTCGACTTGATCGTGGCCTGTACGGCGCCTCATGAGGCATGCTACTCGCTATCATGATTCCACCCATCAGCCACCTCAACTGTCACCGCGTGCATTCGCCGTTTGTCCCCTCTCGAGCATCCTAGCCCCTCCTCGCCACTCGCTGTTTCTATCGCTACCATGCGCACTCAAGTAAAAAATCCCTGGCTGAGGCCGCATTGCTTTTTCGGGAAGCGCTGGGTTCCCAGCGTTCTTTATTTTGAAAAAAAATCGAACCTCGGCCGTAACCATACCAAGACTTTAGTCGCGCTGAATCTCCCATTCACCAATAGATGTCCCGTTCACCGTAATTCCTCTCCGTTCTCTCCATTCTCGCCCGCCCGTGCAGATGGCGACGGGCGCATCACGGGCCCGGACGCCGTTCCCTTCTTCAAGCGCTCCGGCCTTCTGCAGCACGAGCTCAAAGCGGTACGCGATGAAACCCGTACGAGCGGAACCGGTACGAGATGAAACAGTATATTAGTTGAAATGAGTACGGGTTGAAACGGGAACAAGCTGAACGAGGAACGGTGAGCTTAATCCGTGGCGGTTAAAGCTGGTATTTGACATTGAGCCTTGTTCTTCGTCTCGTTGCCCCTACTCTTTCCTTCATTCCCGGTGCCTCACCATATCTATTCCCTCCGCCTGTCTTCCTTCCCCCACATCTCTCGCGGACCTCTCAACCCCGCGCCTCTCACGTGCGCAGATCTGGGCGGCTGCGGACGACCGTCGACAGGTACGAGCGGGCATGCGTGTGTGCGCAAGCACATTCAGAGCACCTGCGCCTCCTTGGCCCCGCATCCTCCTCTGACTCCCCGCACCCGCCTCCTCTCCCTCCCAGCACCTGCCTGCATTTCCTGCGCCCTCCCACCGCTCAGCGCTCCTCCGCCTACGCCACCCGGCATTCGTTGCACACTTGCTCTTCACTCGTTTCAGACGCATTCAACTCCTGTTCAAGCCTGCACTGCACCATTGTGCAAAATGTTTCCCCGTCTGGTTGCCAGCACACTGAACGACCCTCCCTCCCCTTCTCCCGCTCCCTCTCCCTCTCCCCCTCGTCTGCCTCTGCCTCTGCCTCTGCACCCCTCTGCACACCTCTGCGCCCCTCTGCGCACCTGTGCAGGGCTACCTGGGCATGGAGGGGTTCGTGGTGGCCATGCGGCTGATCGCCAAGCAGCAGCAGCTGTCGCGCGGGGAAGACATGCCCGGTGAGCTGGGCTGGGGTGCATGCTGCATGCTGCATGCTGCATCGGGCATGGGGCATGGCATGGGGCATGGGGCATGGGGCAAGGGGCATGGGGCATGGGGCATGGAGCATGGGGCATGGGGCATGGGGCATGGGGAAGGGCAGGGTGCAGCAGCAGCTGCTGTGGCGCGGAGATGACATGCCTGGTGAGCAGGGCTGTGGGTATGAGTGCCAAGTGGTGCGCGGGGTCTGGGGAATGCTGCATGCTGCTTGATGCATGGGGCAGGGGGCATGGGGAAGGGAGATGGTGTGGCAACAGCAACTGCTGTAGCGCGGGGAAGACATGCCCAGTGAGCCCTGTGGGCCCTGGGGCGTGCTGCATGCTGCTTCATGCATGGTGTTTGGTGCATGCTGCATGCTGCATTGCTTATGCTCCACGCGTCATGCTCCATGCCTTCCATGCTGCCTTCGTTGACGGCAGTGGTGGCAAGTGAGTGGCAGTTCCAAGGCACTCCCCCCGATATCCCGATCCCCACACTCCTCTGCTCACTCCTTGCATGCTGCCTCACGGACACCCAATCGGCTATCTGCCACTCTCGCCGCCCTCAATCCCAGCTCTCTCTTCCCTTCCCTTCCCCTCCCCACCGTCACCGTTCTCCCCCTTGCCAGCGTGCCAGCCGTGCTTCCCGGCGCTGAGGGGGCTGGACGAGGCGCTGGCGTCCGAGAGCATTCTCGCCTGCACCGCCTCCATTGAGTCCGACACGCACGGTGAGGCGCGGGCTGCGAACCGTGTCCTGCGAGGCGTGTGCAGCAAGGCATGTGCTTTGCGTGTTTGCTTGTGATGTACTGTGAGTCGACTCGCACAGCGTCGGAGAGCATCCTCGCCTGCACCGCCTCCATTGAGTCCGACACGCCTGGTAGGCGCGAGCTTGTTTGTTTCCCTCTTCACAGCATGGATGGTCCTGAAAGCATGGATGGTCCTGACAGCATGTATGGTCTTGTTCGGTACCCTCTCCTCTCTCCACTTCCCCTCTTCTCACTCTCCCATCCACCCTCACCGACGGATCTTGTCTCCCCACCCTCTCTGATTCCCAAACCCCCATCGCAACAGAGGAGCCGGACCCCTCCCTAGCCGCATCGCTCATGTCGCTGTTCAAGCCCAGGACCAAGAAGGTACGATCACGGCCCTGTCCTTTTTTCTCTCATACATACCACACCCCTCCCTCGCCGCATCCCTCATGTCACTTCTCAAGCCCAAGGCCAAGAAGGTACGCCTTGGACCTTTCCCTTCTTCGCCCCATATCCATCATCATTCCATCCTTCCATTCACTCTGCACCTGGGATCCAATGCGTCAGCTGGGGTTGCTTTGAGGCTCTCATGTGCCGTGCCCTCATGTGCCATGCTCTCATGTGCCATGCCCTCATGTGCCATGCTCTCATGTGCCATGCCCTCATGTGCCATGCTCTCATGTGCCATGCCCTCATGTGCCATGCTCTCATGTGCCATGCCCTCATGTGCCATGCTCTCGTGCTCTCCTCGTCCCCTCTCTGTCTGCTTCGTGCCTCCCCACCAGCCATTACCACAGGGAGCCATAACCTCCGTGGTGGATGGGTTGAGGGGGCTGTACGAGAGCAAGCTGCGGCCTCTTCTCACCCTCTCCATTCCCCTCTTCGTCTGCTTCTTGTCCCTCTGTACCTAACACCCCCCCCACCAGCCGCTACCGCAGGGCGCCATAACGTCGGTGATGGACGGGCTGAGGGGGCTGTACGAGAGCAAGCTGTGGCCTCTTCTCACTCTCTTACTCTCCCCCATCCCCTCGGCGTGTCACTTTTTACCTCTCCCCACCAGCCACTACCGCAGGGAGCCATCACATCAGTGGTGGACGGGCTGAGAGGGCTGTACGAGAGCAAGCTGCGGCCTCTTCTCACTCTCTCCATTCCCCTCTTTGTCTGCTTCTTGTCCCTCTGTACCTAACACCCCCCCCACCAGCCACTCCCCCAGGGAGCCATAACGTCGGTGGTGGACGGGTTGAGGGGGCTGTATGAGAGCAAGCTGCGGCCGCTGGAGGAGGCATACCGCTTCCACGACTTCCACTCGCCCGCCCTCGTCTGTCCCTCCCTTCCTCTTCCTCTTCCCTGCCATGCCATGCTTCATTCCATGCTGCCATGCCATGCTGCCATGCCATGCTGCCATGCCATGCTTCATGCCATGCTGCCATGCCATGCTGCCATGCCATGCTTCATGCCATGCTGCCATGCCATGCTGCCATGCCATGCTGCCATGCCATGCTGCCATGCCATGCTGCCATGTCATGCTGCCATGCCATGCTGCCATGCCATGCTTCATGCCATGCTGCCATGCCATGCTGCCGTGCGTTGCCGTGCTCTAATGCCCGACTTCCACTCGCCCTCTCTCGTCAGTCATCACAGTTCCCTCCTGTTGCTTCCGTCCACCCACATGGCTGCACCCACCCACATGGCTGCACCCACCCACATGGCTGCACCCACCCACATGGCTGCACCCACCCACATGGCTGCACCCACCCACATGGCTGCACCCACCCACATGGCTGCACCCACCCACATGGCTGCACCCACCCACATGGCTGCACCCACCCACATGGCTGCACCCACCCACATGGCTGCACCCACCCACATGGCTGCACCCACCCACATGGCTGCACCCACCCACATGGCTGCACCCACCCACATGGCTGCACCCAACCACATGGCTGCACCCAACCACATGGCTGCACCCACCCACATGGCTGCACCCACCCACATGGCTGCACCCACCCACATGGCTGCACCCACCCACATGGCTGCACCCACCCACATGGCTGCACCCACCCACATGGCTGCACCCACCCACATGGCTGCACCCACCCACATGGCTGCACCCACCCACATGGCTGCACCCACCCACATGGCTGCACCCACCCACATGGCTGCACCCACCCACATGGCTGCACCCACCCACATGGCTGCACCCACCCACATGGCTGCACCCACCCACATGGCTGCACCCACCCACATGGCTGCACCCACCCACATGGCTGCACCCACCCACATGGCTGCACCCACCCACATGGCTGCACCCACCCACATGGCTGCACCCACCCACATGGCTGCACCCACCCACATGGCTGCACCCACCCACATGGCTGCACCCACCCACATGGCTGCACCCACCCACATGGCTGCACCCACCCACATGGCTGCACCCACCCACATGGCTGCACCCACCCACATGGCTGCACCCACCCACATGGCTGCACCCACCCACATGGCTGCACCCACCCACATGGCTGCACCCAACCACATGGCTGCACCCAACCACATGGCTGCACCCACCCACATGGCTGCACCCAACCACATGGCTGCACCCAACCACATGGCTGCACCCAACCACATGGCTGCACCCAACCACATGGCTGCACCCAACCACATGGCTGCACCCAACCACATGGCTGCACCCAACCACATGGCTGCACCGCCGTTCCTAACCGTGCTTGCACCACTCCATCCCATCCCGCTCTCCTCACTGCCCCTTCTCCCCGCACGTGTCGCCCATGCGCCTTCAGACGGGGAGCGACTTTGAGGCCAAGCCCATGGTGATGCTGCTGGGGCAGGTGAGAACGTCTGATCTGACTGGCCCAAGTTGACAGAAATAAGAGAGTACGCATGTGATAAAATCTCACAAGAACATGCCACAAGATCTCACGTTTTGCGTGTCTCTTCATATCGTCACAAGCATTCTCTAGTCCCATGCGCCCCTGTTCCATGCCCATCCGATCCGACCTGATTCCATTCTTATGCCCCTACTCCCTGCCACCGCCTACTCCCTGCCACCGCCTACTCCCTGCCACCGCCTACTCCCTGCCACCGCCTACTCTCTCTATCCATCCATCCCCCACCTGCAGTACAGCACGGGCAAGACCACCTTCATCCGCCATCTGCTCAGCCGTCCCTACCCTGGTAAGCTCTCTCTTCCTCCTCCTCGTCAGCTCAGCATTCCCTTATCTCCAGCCTACCCTCCACGCCAGTCCACTGCAGCCCCTCCGTTGACCGCTGTCGTCCTCCATTGACTTCCACTCACCCTCTTCCTCACCCTCCTCACACCTCCCGCACCTCTGTTCTATCTGCAGGGTCGCACATCGGTCCAGAGCCCACCACCGACCGTTTTGTTGTCGTCATGGTGCGTCCTCCTCCCCTCCTCCCCTCCTCCCCTCCTCCCCTCCTCCCCTCTCACCGCTCCTCTCTTCTCCCCCTGCCTCCTCTCTCCTCCCCCCATCTCACCTCCTAGGCACTATTGTCGTCTCTACTCCTTCATTCCTACTCTCACCTCTCCTCTTTTCTTTCCCCTCCACATCCCTTGCCAGTTGTTGCACTCTAACACGATCTCTCTCACGTGATCAATCCCTTTCCATCACCTCCCTCCCCACATCCCATCAGAACGGACCGGACGACCGCAGCATCCCCGGCAACACGGTGGCAGTGAGTGCGGACATGCCCTCCGCTCCTCCAGTCAACTCAATCCACACCTGCTCCTCTCTCTTTTCCTTCTTTCCCCCCCCCCCCTCTCCTCCCACCCATCAGAACGGACCGGACGATAGGAGCATACCGGGCAACACGGTGGCAGTGAGCGCAGACATGCCCTCCCCTCCACCAGTCAACTTATTCCATACCATACCTCCCCATTTCCTCTCTCCTTTCCTTCCGTCACCCATCAGAACGGACCGGACGATAGGAGCATACCGGGCAACACAGTGGCAGTGAGTGCGGACATGCCCTTCGCCGGTCTCACCCGCTTCGGCTCCGCCTTCCTCGAGAAGCTCGAAGTCGCTCAGGTGAGATGCGGTGGACGCAGGTGGCGCGTGGTGGGCGCAGGTGAGGCGGTGTGGACGCAGGTGGGGCGCGGTGGGCACAAGAGCTGGTGCTTTTGAGACGTGTCAAGAAGTTGACAGTCGAGCAGCCATCACACTGCATACCAGCCCTCTCTGCTTGCTTCTCCCCCCTCCTCACACGACCCTCTCCTCAACCGCATCCCCTGAGCGAGCCTCTTGTGAGTCCTGCTAGTGCCAGCGTCACTACTGCCTACTCCCCGTCCAATTCCCCCCTCCCGTTTCTCTTCAGCCACCCCACCCTCTTCTGCACCGCAGTTGCCTCGTGGACACTCCACTCCAAGAGTGCTGCCTTACATTATTCCCCCTTCTGCCATCAACCCCCTTGCGTCCTGTTGCCTTTCATCCCTCGTCTTCCCGCTCTCCATCTACAGCACTGTTTCCCTCCCTTCCATTCCACCCCCCTTCTACCCCCACCCCTCACCAGCTACCCCACCCCCTGCTGGATCACTTATGCCTGGTGGACACACCAAGAGTGCATGAATGCACCGCTGTTGTTACCCTCTCTGCCATCAACACTCCCCTGCTCCATCTTCTCCCTCTTACCCCCCACCAGCTACCCCACCCCCCACTGGATCACATCTGCCTGGTGGACACGCCGGGCGTGCTGGCAGTACTGGCATCTCCCCCTGAGCCCTTCTCCCCTTTTACCCCCCCTCTCTATCCCCCCACCAGCTACCCCACCCACTGCTGGACCACATATGCCTGGTGGACACACCGGGCGTGCTGGCAGCAGTTACCTTAAGGTTCTACACCACTATTTTCCTCGGTTTTATTAACCCTTCTTCTCCCCTACTCCCCCCCACTGCCCCCTCTCACCAGCTGCCCCACCCCCTGCTGGACCACATCTGCCTGGTGGACACACCAGGCGTGCTGGCAGTACCGCTGTTCCCCACTGCCATCAACACCTCCCCGCTCGTTCCTTCTCTCACCCTCCCCCCCCACCAGCTACCCCACCCCCTGCTGGACCACATCTGCCTGGTGGACACGCCGGGCGTGCTGGCGGGGGAGAAGCAGCGCACCCAACGCAGCTACGACTTCACTGGGGTCACTGAGGTGAGGGAGAGGGGGGGGGGGGTAGGAGGGTGAGGGGGGTGAGTGAGGGCGGGGTGAGGTTGAGGTGAGTGAGGGAGAAACCTATGGGTGTCCGAGACTGGAGTTCAGGGATGGAGAGAGAAGCATGTGCATCCAATCTCCACAATGATGTTCATCCCCCATTGTGTATGGAGGAGGTTGTCTTGTGAAGCCTGGAGGAGGTGAGCAGCTCAGAGGAGGTGAGCAGCTCAGAGGAGGTGAGCAGCTCAGAGGAGGTGAGCAGCTCAGAGGAGGTGAGCAGCTCAGAGGAGGTGAGCAGCTCAGAGGAGGTGAGCAGCTCAGAGGAGGTGAGCAGCTCAGAGGAGGTGAGCAGCTCAGAGGAGGTGAGCAGCTCAGAGGAGGTGAGCAGCTCAGAGGAGGTGAGCAGCTCAGAGGAGGTGAGCAGCTCAGAGGAGGTGAGCAGCTCAGAGGAGGTGAGCAGCTCAGAGGAGGTGAGCAGCTCAGAGGAGGTGAGCAGCTCAGAGGAGGTGAGCAGCTCAGAGGAGGTGAGCAGCTCAGAGGAGGTGAGCAGCTCAGAGGAGGTGAGCAGCTCAGAGGAGGTGAGCAGCTCAGAGGAGGTGAGCAGCTCAGAGGAGGTGAGCAGCTCAGAGGAGGTGAGCAGCTCAGAGGAGGTGAGCAGCTCAGAGGAGGTGAGCAGCTCAGAGGAGGTGAGCAGCTCAGAGGAGGTGAGCAGCTCAGAGGAGGTGAGCAGCTCAGAGGAGGTGAGCAGCTCAGAGGAGGTGAGCAGCTCAGAGGAGGTGAGCAGCTCAGAGGAGGTGAGCAGCTCAGAGGAGGTGAGCAGCTCAGAGGAGGTGAGCAGCTCAGAGGAGATGCACTGCTCCTCCTCAGGTAGAGGACTCTGATCAGCCACGACCTCGTCTCCGTGTGCCCCTCCCCTCCCCCAATGGTTCGCCCACTGCTCTTTGACACGCAAGCCGTACAAGCTCCTCTTCCCATCCCCTTCCTCTCCCCCTTCCCTCCCCCCAGTGGTTCGCATCCAAGTGCGACCTCATCCTGCTGCTCTTCGACCCGCACAAGCTGGACGTGAGCGACGATGGCTGCTCACTCCCCTTCCTCACCCATCCCCCCCTACCTCTCAGTGGTTCGCCTCCAAGTGCGACCTCATTCTCCTGCTCTTCGACCCGCACAAGCTGGACGTGAGCGACGAGTTCAAGCGAGTCATCACGTCGCTGCACGGCAACAAGGATAAGATCCGCCTCGTGCTCAACAAGGCCGACCAGGTCAACACGCAGCAGGTGAGACGCGTTGACCAGGTCAACACACAGCTGGTGCGTTCGAGTGCGTTTGATCGAGTGGTGACGTTGCAGCATGGAATCAGGTGCGTGCACGGTATGACTCACAGCAAGCGTGCACGGCAACGCTGGTACGATCCACCTTGTGCTCAGCAAGGCGGACCAGGTCAACACACAGCAGGTGCGGATGGTGATAAATTCAGCTGAAGAACCTCAAGCAGCAGGGGCATGGCAAAGCTAATCCGCGTGCAGATCACCAAGGCCGACAAGTTAGAACACAAAACAAGGCGAGCTTCTGCTGCTGTGGCCATAGTAATTTCGTTTTTGAGAATTCTCTGAAGTCATTCACGATTATCAATCTATGCTCGGGCCGTTCCTCCCCACTTCAGCCGTACCCCTCGTCCTCCCCACTTCACGATGCTTCCCTATCCTCTCTCCCCACCCCCGCAGCTCATGCGAGTGTACGGGGCGCTCATGTGGTCGCCGGGGAAGGTCATCAACACACCTCCTGTGCTCTTGCTACTGCTTCGCTCCTCGCACCCCACCCTCTCACCTCATCCGCTCTTGCCCCTTTCTTCTTATCCCTCCCCCACCCCCTCAGCTCATGCGAGTGTACGGGGCGCTCATGTGGTCACTGGGGAAGGTCATCAACACACCTGAAGTCATGCGCGTGTACATTGGGTGAGTTGCCTCGTTGGGTGAGTGGGTTCGTTGGGTGAATGGCTGTAAAGGACGTGCTTGTAGGCGTTGAGTGTTGGTGTCATGGTGCTCCTACGCAAGACACACCTGTAATCGTGCGTGTGTGCTTATAGAGTGGGCCCTTGCCATTGTGCCATGGCTGCTGAAGCGGCTTCTGGGGCGCCTCAAGATGGGTGCGTGTGAGTTCATAGGGTGAGGCCTTGCCGCTGTGCTGCCACACACACAGTCACTATGGCAGCGCTGTAGCGTGGACTTCAGTGCACCGCGCAACCCCTGCTGCTCCCTTGCTCACCCTTCCCCCCCCGTACTCCTCTCCTCAACCTCCTCCCTTCTTCACCTCCTCCTCTCCTCCTCACCCTCATCAGATCTTTCTCGGACACAGCTCCTGGCAAGAAGAAGCTTCCTGCAAAGAAGCTTCCTGGCAAGAAGAAGCTTCCTGCCCAGAAGCCACGCAAGCAGGCGCTTCAGCTGCGGGCAGCAACGCAGCAGACGACCATCGGATGCGAGTCAACTGCTGGCGAGGAGACCAGGGAGACGAAGGAGACCAAGGAGACGACGGTTGTCCCAAGCAAGGAGAAGGGAGAGGCGGGAAACAAGGAAGCGGAGACTGAGGCGGAGGCAAGGAACGCGTGTGCAACAGTGGGAGAAGAGGGTGCGAACGGTGCAGGTCTTGAGAACGGAAATGGGGAGAGCGGAGAGGAGGTTGGAGAGAAGAGCAAAGAGGAGGGAAAAGAGGAGTGCGGCAACGCAGCAGAGGGGCGCAGAGGAGCCGAGGTGGAAAACAGCCGAGACAAGGAGAACGTGGCGCCCATGAGCCGTGGCGAGGGGAAGGCTGCAAGGAGGGGAAGGGGGAAGGTTGAGCAGCCAAAGGGTCAGATTGAATATGAGGAGGAAACGGAGGAAGTGGAAGAGGAAGAGGAAGAGGAGGAGGACGCGGAGGGGCGGCTGGGGCGGGCGCTGTTTGAGAGAGAGATGAACGACCTGCTGTCTGACCTGGGGGACCTTCCCCGGAAGAGCTGCGACCGCAAGGTGAGGAGTCGTGGAGGGGGGTGGGATTTAAGCTATTTAAGACGAGGGGAGATATGGGGGAGGGAGAGCGCCAGGTGAAACATACCGTCCAGGATGGGAGCAGGAGTGGATGCATCCACTTCCCATCCAGAACATACTAACAACGCGCCCCACTTCCCTCGCCCCTTGACCCTTGACCCTTGCCCATTCCCCATTTCCCCTTGCCTCTCGCCCCTTACCCCTTGTCTCTTCCCCATATCCCCTTTTCCCATTGGCCCTTGCCTTTCGCCTTTCCCCCGTCCCCCATCCCCGATCTGATCTCTCGCCCCTGGGTGTGCAGATCAACGAGTTTGTGAAGCGCACGCGGGCAGCGAGGGTGAACGCGTTCATCATCGCCCACCTGCGCGCGCAGCTGCCCCTCTTTGGCCGCGCCAAGGCGCAGCAGAGGCTCATTGAGAACCTGCCGCAGGAGTTTGACAAGGTGAGGGCGTTGGGGGGAGGGGGAATGGGGAAGGGACGTGCAGGGGTTGAAGCTGCCGTGTTTGGTGTTTCTGAGAACTCTAAAAAACATCAAGGGAACAGCAAAGGTTCATTCATGTGCTTCGAACTCGTGGTACCCTCGTGGCCCTCTCTCGCCCTGCCTTGCACCCATGGCGTTTCACCCCACCCGGAGAGCCAACTGCTATTGACGACCAGCTTCTCGTAGTTGGAAGGTTCCACTTCAGTGTCTTGGAATTACTCAACCCAGCACAGTGCACATCACCAGGCAGTAAGTTAGGGAGCCTTGACCTGCTCCTGTCCCCGAGCCTCCAATCATTCATGCCAATCTTCCCTCCACCTCCACCCCTTTATCTATGTCCCCACACTCCCCTCCTTCTCCACCTCCCCCCCCTTTTGTTGCTCTCCAGGTGGCTCGGGAGCATCGCCTGGCTGAGGGCGACCTTCCACCCGTGGCGCTCTTTCAACGCGCGCTGGCAGGGTGTGAGTTTGAGAGCTTTGAGAGGCTCAACGTGAAGCTTGTGGAAGAGGTGGACAGGATGCTCGCTTATGATATTCCACACCTCCTGAATACGTTCAGAAACCCTTATATGTAGAACACTGTTGTATTGCTATGCGGTTATAATAAGAAGGCATGATCTGCTTTGTGATATGCTGAGGTGTTACTGTCAGAGCAGTTAGGTGAAAGAGGCATGAAAGAAAGAGGGTTTCACTAGCAGGCAGTTGGGATACAAATAGCAAACCCTAACCGGGCTGTACTCACTATAGAGTACCCCACTGCAGACTAGACAAATATCACATTCTGACACACCCCCATAGGCAAAGTGGGGTATAATCAGCACAGCAAGCAGTCACATAATAAGTTCACAAGCACAAGCAAAGCTAGTGGGAGACAAAGAGGACTCGTGAGGAGGAGGAGGGACTGTGAGAGGAGTGGAGATTGGAGGCGGCGGCTGAAGCTGCTGGCACACGGGCTACTGGAGCAACTGGCACACGGGCTACCGGAGCAAGGGCCCCGGACTACTGGAGTAACTGGCTCCGCGGCTAAGACGAGCGGCTGGAGCAACGGACCCACGGGAGACTGGCGCAACGGGCTCGCTGGCTACCGGAGCAAGGGCATCTGGACTACTGGCGCTGCTGGCTCCACAACGGCTACCTCCGTTCAACCTCCCCCACTGTCGCAGACCCCCTTTCACACACCCCCCTATGCACTCCTAGCTCCACTCCCACGGCACCCCCTTAGCGCCACTCCCTTGGCTCCCACACATCCACCCCCCTCAGCGTCAGCTGCAGCAGTGGGAGACGGAGGAGGAGGAGGAGCAGGGGACGGCTCACACACCCGCCACCCCCATACCCGCCACCCCCGTAGCTGCACGCGCATTAGGGAGAGGAAGGAGAAAGGGGAGGGGCGGGAGGGAAGCAGCCCCGCGGCGCACGGGGTCAAGGGGCGGCGCGCGGGTCCCCGGGGGCGCCGCGACAGGCGACGGGGGACGGCGCGCGGGTCCCCGGGGGGCCGCGACGGGCGACGGGGGGGAGCGGCGCGCGGGTCCCCGGGGGCGCCGCGACGGGCGACGGGGGGCAGCGCGCGGGTCCCCGGGGGCGCCGCGACGGACGACGGGGACGGCGCGACAGTCCCCGGGGGCGCCGCGACGGACGACGGGGGCGGCGCACTGGTCCCCGGGGGCGCCGCGACAGGCGATGGGGGGCCGCGCGCGGGTCCTTGGGGGTGCCGCGACGGACGATGGGGCGTGAAACCGCCGCGCGCGCCCGGGGCGCGCGGCGGGCAGGAAACCGCCACGCGCCCCGAGCGGGTGGCGGGCAGAAAACCGCCACGCGCCTCGAGCGCGTGGCGGGAAGAAAAAACGTCGCGCGCCACGGGGCGCACGACAGACAGTACAGCAGCGGAAGCAGGTGGGCCCACAGGCTAGGAGCGTAGACGCTCTGATAGCATGTCAAAGTAGCTAGGTAAAACAGGAATGAAAGGAAGAGGGTTTCACTAGCAGGCAGTTGGGATACAAATAGCAAACCCTAACCGGGCTGTACTCACTATAGAGTACCCCACTGCAGACTAGACAAATATCAAATTCTGACAGTTACCCTTTCAGATCTACACCTGATGCTCACCTGTTGCACGCACATTTGCTATGCCCAATCCCGAATCTCTGCCCATGACCATTTTGTACCGGGCAGTTGCCAGCGATTTTTGCGGTTTACAGACCTACCGAGCCACTTGCAAAGGCAAGGCCGTTCGTCAAACTGGCAACGTGTGGAACAAACAACCGCAGTTGCCTCGCAGCGCGGAGCACAACAAAAGCTGCCACCCTTCACTGTTACGCAAAACAACAAACGTGTTACTCTTGTGTTATTTACAAGCCCATATTTGCCCGTGGCAAGCGTTGACGAGCGCTCGCGAAATGCAGTGCTCGTTTTACACCCAGAACATCGATAGAGTATGTGGGACTGTAATGGGCATCATGTGTACTTAGCTGTTGTCTTGCATGTGGAAATAAGAAAACCAAAGCAACCGCCTGGGCACTACTAGACCCTGGCAGATCCGAGTCTTGATCTAGGTTCGCCCGCCACTGCAAGATGCCCGTAGAGTCGCTATCGGGGAATAGCAAGGCATTTCGTCATTCATTGCCGTAAGGTATTTTGTTTTCCTTGTGTTTTCAGCCAATCATTCACACGACGGATTCAATAGAAGCAATCGCTGGGGTGTTTAGGGTTGACTAGATTAAGGTTATAAGTTTTCCTTCCCAAGGTCAGTTGACGACCGAACGGGCCGGTTAATCCCCTGGCCACCCTGAGCCCTTGCCGCCGACGTCAATTCGTTCATGTTGCGCGTGCGGTCCGCCAGCCACAGTTGCCCAACATGGACCCGACAGATCTGGTATGGGCAGGTTGCTGCGGCCGCCTCTGCTGTGCGCCCAGCGCATGTGAAGAACAGGCCCACAGCGGACCCGCGGATGCAACGAGGACGGTGGGAACCTCCGCGCACGGTTGGGTTTTGAATTGCCATGAGAGGGGGGGGGGGGGGGGGTGTGGGGAGGGGAGGAGGGGGAGGGGGAGCCGTACAGTGCAGTGCAGTTGCACTCTACATCTTCCGCGCCGTCATCTCATCGCCTCGTCACGTCACTCTCCAGTATTTGCCGTCCGCCAGCTCCGAAACCCGCGCCTGTCTGCTCCGCGCTCTCCCCTTCCAAGTTCCCGGCAGGTGGCACCAGCAGCACCCGACATAACGATGACGGAGTATTAGTATATGAACCCGCTCGTCTCCTCCCCATCCATGTGTCCAGTCCGCGCACCTCACTACCTTCCCACCACTTCAACTTGCGTCCGTCAGCAACGACTCCGAGCCTAGGCCTCGCGGTCGCTGCAACGTCGACTCGGCGAGCTCCATTCAAGCCTCAGCGCGTCTGAAGCTCAACGTCTCGTTGCGCGCCGTCCGTCGTCGCCATGGCTCGCTCGCTCTCCGCGATCGCGCTCGTCGCCGCTGGCCTGCTCGTCCTGCTCGGTACGCCCCTCTCCCTCGCTCCTGGTGTTCGTTATTACATGCTGCCTGTTCTTCTTCGAGACCTTTTGTTACGCCCTTGTGTCGACCAGTTTTGAAGCCATGGCTCGCTGTCTGTTCCTTTTCGAATCCGTTTTTGTTTAATATTAGTTCAATTTAACAGAATTCGGGCCAATTTTGTCGGTCTGAGTCTGATAGAACCTTGGCGACGCAGCGCGAGCTCAATTTGATATCAAAGCAAGCTCGGTGTCGGTTGACTACCTATTCCGACTGACATTCACGCTAGATTATTCGCATTGCATCATCGTCCCTCCTCCCTTACTTCCCCTGATTTTCCTTCCTGCCTCTCCTACCCGCTGCCTCCCCTCCCCCCTGCCTCGCCGTGCATGGTGTGCGGTCGTTTGCTCCTCAGCCGCAACCCACGCTGAGGTACGCCTCCGAGGGAGAGTCTCCCTTTCCCGCCCTCCCGACCTCACCCGATCATTGATGTACCCGCTACCTATCGCTTGCTGCGCTTTCTTGCCCTCTCCGCTCTCCTGATTCTCCCGCTCCCTCCCTGCTTCTCCCGCTCTCCCTGCTTCTCCCACTCCCGTCTTATCCCGCTCTTCCCTGCCCTTACTCTGCACTTGCGTGCCAATATTCAATACCGTCGCGGTTGTTTTTATGCCATTCTCCTCCTCAATCCCACTCCTCCTCATCCCACTCATTCCCAAACCCCTTCTCACTCCCTCCACCCACCACTGCACTGCACCCCACGCGCGCAGGCGAGGGACATAGCGGTGGGCGGCACCAATGGGTGGACGTTCCAGATCAGCAGCTGGAAGCCCAACCCGCCTGCGAAAGCAGGCGACGTGCTCGGTGCGTGCGTGCCCCTCACATGCGCCACCACCCTAGTGCTTCCCTCTCACTGTTCCTCCCTATGCTGCCCTTGCTCGTGAATGTAATCCGCGCGCGCACCTTGTAAGGTGGTTGTTTGGTCTCTAAAACGATCGCCAGTGGTATCACCACTGGTGCACTGCTTCAAGCACAAGTTGCATCGGTAGGCCGCTTGCGGAAACCGCGATAAGCGAGTGGGGTTCATTGTGCCGCGTGCACATTCCTCATGCTTACCACCATTTTCTCTGGAAGCTGATCTCTGCTCGCCCGTATCCCCTGCTGTCCCGGGCACCCCATGGCAGTGTTCAAGTGGATGGGCAAGCACGACGTGTGGCAGATGAACGGTGCCGCGGCGTACAGGGGCTGCAACTTTGGGGCGGCTAAGAAGCTGACACCCCAGACCATGGGCGGCAAGTACAGGTGAGCAGCACAGCACGCATGTGGCATGAGAAGGTAATCCCAAGGGCGTCTGAGATTCATTGGCGTGGTAAAAAGGTGTGAGTGCTTTGGAATCTGTACATTTGCTGCTGCCTTTACAGACCAGGAAGATCATCTCTGGTTATTCTGATGGGCGTACTTTCCACAGCCCAACCTGTGAACAACCTGACGCATTCGCCCCAAGCGTCATAACGAATTACTTATCGTGCTGCTCCTACCTGTCCGGTTTGTATTCGTCTCCCTTTCAGGTTCAAGGTGCCGAACACAGCCAAGGGCAAGACCCTGTACTTCAGCTGTTCAGTGATGTCCCACTGCCAGGGCATGATGAAAGTGGCCGTTCCAGTCCAGGCTTGACTCTTGAACCCTGCACCGTGCATCTGATTGCCTCTTCGCTACCTTGGTGTTCTTGCCTTTGAGTCGACTCAAAGACCCGGTACCTCGGCTGTTCAGTGGTGTCCCATTGCCAGGGCATGATGAAGGTGGCCGTTCCAGTCCAGGCTGGAGCCCTGCACCGTGCATCTGATTGCCTCCTTGCTGCCTTATTGTTCTTGCTATTACCGTAAGGTGTGCTTGTGTGACGGACGGCACTTCTACCGTAGTCAAGTACGGTCGCTCCCTTGGGACCGTATTGTCAAATGTTATATTACTTGTTTAGGCTACATTGAGTAGCACTCTAGGGAGTACAACCCTTTTAGGGTTGGTGTTTGTATCCCATTGTTCCTAGTGCACTTCATTCCGCTGTTTGTACTTCGAGATGGTATCATCGAGTTAGGTTTCGTAGGACCCTCTCTTAGCCCGTCTCCCGACTTAGCTTCGTCCTCCAGGTCTCCTAGCTGGCAGTCTTGTCCTGTCCCGCTGTCTGTCCGTCCCGCTGCCCGTCCCATCCCACTGCCCGTCCCGTCCCGCTGCCCGTCCCGTCCAGCACCTCGAAACGTGCGCCCCTAGCTACTGTGTGCGCCCCAGCCAGAGCGTGCCCCCCGGCAGATCAGCGCGCACCCCAGCAGACCAGCGCGCGCGCGCCCAAGCAGCCAGAGCGTGCGCCCTAGCAGCCTATAGCGCGCGCCTCAGCAATCAGAGCGTGCGCCCCAGCAGACCAGAGCGCGCGCCCCAGCAGCCCAGTGCGCGCGCCCTAGCAGGCGTGACTCACTGCAGCAAGGCGTGAGCTCACTGCAGCAATGCGTGAGCTCACTGCAGCAAGGCGTGAGCTCACTGCAGCAAGGCGTGAGCTCACTGCAGCAAGGCGTGAGCTCACTTCAGCAAGGCGTGAGCTCACTGCAGCAAGGCGTGAGCTCACTGCAGCAACGCGTGAGCTCACTGCAGCAAGGCGTGAGCTCACTGCAGCAACGCGTGAGCTCACTGCAGCAAGGCGTGAGCTCACTGCAGCAAGGCGTGAGCTCACTGCAGCAAGGCGTGAGCTCACTGCAGCAAGGCGTGAGCTCACTGCAGCAAGGCGTGAGCTCACTGCAGCAACGCGTGAGCTCACTGCAGCAAGGCGTGAGCTCACTGCAGCAACGCGTGAGCTCACTGCAGCAACGCGTGAGCTCACTGCAGCAAGGCGTGAGCTCACTGCAGCAACGCGTGAGCTCACTGCAGCAAGGCGTGAGCTCACTGCAGCAAAGCGTGAGCTCACTGCAGCGAGGCGGCAGCGCGTAAGGCGGCAGCGCGCAAGGCGGCAGCGCCTAAGGCGCCAGCGCGGAAGGCGCCAGCGCGGTAGGCGCCAGCGCGGTAGGCGCCAGCGCGCGAGGCGCCAGCGCGGTAGGCGCCAGCGCGCAAGGCGCAGCGCGGTAGGCGCCAGCGTGCAAGGCGCCAGCGCGCTAGGCGCCAGCGCGCAAGGCGCCAGCGCGCAAGGCGCAGCGTGCAAGGCGCCAGCGCGCAAGGTGCAGGCCCGCAAGGCGCCAGCGCGCAAGGCGCCAGCGCGCTAGGCGCCAGCTCGCTAGGCGCCAGCGCGCAAGGCGCCAGCGCGCAAGGCGCAGCGCGCAAGGCGCCAGCGCACAAGGCGCCAGCACGCAAGGCGCCAGCGCGTTAGGCGCCAGCACGTTAGACGCCAGCGCAATGCTAAGAGAAAGTAGAAAACATAGGAAATTTCGGGCGGAGGAGGGAGGTGAAAAGGTCCGGGAAACGTAAATGCACCTGAGACAACGGTGCCTCAGAAAACAACGTGCGGTCGTGCAGAAACCCGCGCTCACCCTCGCCCCAGCAGACAAGAGCGCCCGCGCCACTGCAGCTGTGCCCGAAGCGTGCGCGTAGCCCAAGGCGCGCCCCGCTGCAGCATAGCCCGAGGCGCGCACCCTTCCCTAGCGCGCCTAGGCTCTCACCAGTGCGCCCCAGCCTTCCCTGTGCCTTACCTAGCTCCTCACCATTGTTTCTCGGGTTTCCTACCGTTCCTTCTCTCAGTGTTCCGCTCCACAGCGGTTGGAAGCCGCACATCCTAGTTCTAGTGTACTACCGGCGCTTAGTCTTTCTCCCTCGCCACAGTTAGGATTTAGGGTTTCTTCCCTCCGGCCATTCATAACTCCATCAGCTACTTTCCTAGCCTGGCGCTCCTAGCTTCGTTTGCTCCTCGCTCCGACCGTTACTTACCTGTTGTTACTAGCTCCCTTTGCTCCTCTCTCCGGCCGTTCCTAGCCCGCCATGGCGTCCTCTCAAGTCCTGCGTTTCGATGCGGAGGGTAGAGCGCTATTTTTTCCCACCTACGGTAGCTCCTCCACGCCGAGTTGTACCTAGTTGGCCCCTGCCAGTACCGGATCGTGACTGGTCCTGGTGCTGGCACCACCTGCTGGCGTCCTAGCCACTCTGCATTGCGCTGCTACAGTCGCCTCGACGACCTCTACTGTGAGCGTTTTGGACCTGACTCGAAGCCACCGATCTGGCCCGGTCTGTCTTGTAGTGGTTACCATGTGTTTGATATGTCTATGGATGCATCTTACCCAGCTTAGGACCTTTGCCTGTTGCTTGTGTAGGTGCTTGTGTTTTGAGTGTAGGAGCTTGTGTAGTTGCTAATCCAGCTGTGACGACTGCTGACGCGTCGCTCTCCTTCACGCTGGACTCAGGCGCGTCTCAGTGCTTCTTCCGCGACCACACCACTGACACACCTCTTTCTACTCCAGTCCTAGTTGCCCTGGCTGATCCTACTTCAGGACCAGCAGTCGCTCGCAGCTCTACCACCCTCCCGTGCTCGGCTGTCCCTTCCGGTTTCCTCACTGGTCTCTACATCCCCTCATTCTCTTGGAACTTGGTGGGTGTTGGATACCTTCAGGACCGTGGGATCACAGTCACTTTTCCTGCGCATGGGAGGACGACGATCTCTACAGATGCTTCCACTGGGGCACTTCTTGCCACATTCACCAGGGAGCCCCACTCATGTCTCTTCGTTCTGCACACTGCGTCCCCCCAGGTGGCTGCATCCGGTCAAGTAGCTGTGTATGGTCAGGTTGATTCCTCGTGCTCCTGTTGGTCGCTCACCCATCCGACAGTCCTGTGACACCACCGTCTTGGTCACCCGTCCCTCCCGCGCCTCCGTAGCATGGCTAGCCAGCGCCTTGTCTCAGGTCTCCTGCGCGTCTTTGAGTCGGTCCCTCGTTCGCCTGCGCCGCCATGCACTCCTTGCGTCGAGGATCAGCCGCGCGCCACTCCTCACTCCTCCTCCCTCCGTCCGGCCACCGCGCCCTTCCTCTCCAGACCACTCACCGCCTCCTCCTGCTCACGGTCTTCCTCCTCCGAACTCCTCCCCGGCTGTTCTCTCTCCTCCTCATTCACAGCCCACTCCTCCTGTTGTCTCGCACTACTGGACCCGTTGTCCCCCCTTGCATGCTCGTCCCTAGGCTCCTGTTGCCGATCTCCGCACTGTCCTCCTTCGTTCTAGGCCTCGTAGTTCTCCGCCTGCGTCTGTTCTCCTGTCACCTCCTGAGTCGGCTCTTGCTGTCTCCTCTCACCCTATCACTGACTACTTCCGTGCTTCTCGTCTTGTTGTCACGCGTGTTCTCGCCTCTCTTGTCACGGACCTGCGTGCCTCTCTGTCATCTGTCTCGGCTCGGGTTGTCGCTGTTGATGACTTTGCCACCTCTCGCCGCCTTGACTAAGCCACCCGCGTGGTGGCTGGCCGTCCTCTGTCCGCCGGGGGTGAGTCTGCCCTTGGCTGTGACGTCGTAGAGGAAAGGCGGTTTGAGCTTGAGTTCTTGGCAGCCGCTTCTCCCCATCTCTGTGCCATGCTGCTAGCCCCTGAGGGAAACCCCGACGCCCTTGACATACTGACTCCTCGCACACACCGTGAGGCAGTGTCAGGCCCGTGGGCCTCTCAGTGGATAGCAGCTATGGACTCAGAGATGGCGTCTTGGAGGTCCACATGCACGTACGTCGACGCAGTTCCCCCGCCTGGGGCGAACGTAGTCGATGGCATCTGGATCTTCAAGGTGAAGCGGCCACATGGATCACCGCCTGTCTTCAAGGAGCATTACGTGGCTAGAGGCTTTAGTTAGCGTGAGGGGGTTGACTTCTTCCAGACCTTCGCCCCGACCCCGAATATGACTACTATTCGGGTCTTACTACACGTTGCAGCACAGAGAGACTCCGAGTTGTACTCCCTCGACTTCTCCACTGCCTTTCTCCAGGGCCGCCTGCACGAGGAGATATGGCCGCGACGTCCTCCTTGCTTCACTAGCACTTTCCCGCCTGGGGCCCAATGAAGCCTGACGCGACCAGTCTACAGTCTTCGTCAGGCGCCCCGTGAGTGGCACGACATGCTACGCACTACTCTTGCTGACCTCGGGTTCCGTCATTCGTCCGCCAACCCGTCGCTGTTTGTTCGCAGAGGTTCCACTCCGTTCTTTGTTCTTGTCTACGTCGATGACTCGGTCTTCGCTACGGCTGACATGGTTGCTTCGGCTGATGTGAAGTCCGTGAGAAACTGAACGAGAATGAACTGAATAAGGGAAAGTTCGGTACAAATGCAAACCCTAGAAAACTGTACCCCATATGTGCTACTCCACTATAGCCTACAGTAGCTATGTCATATAAATCTGACACACCCCCATAGGCAAAGTGGGGGAGAACAAGGGGTCACAAGACCAGTCAAGCAAAGCAAAGCAAGCTCAGGGTGGATCACAAAGTCACCACACATTCCGAGCACAAGTTCAAGGCCACAAGGCCAGTTCACATGCAGGATTACATATATATATAAGGCTAGACAAGCAAGAGCAGGTGTATATATATATGCAACAGTACAAACAAGGTCAAGGGGTGAGCAAGTGAGGCAAGGTAGGCACAAGACCCAGCTGAGTACAGAAGCGCTGATGATCACAAGGCGCAAGTGCCTTGGTGAAGATATCAGCAGTGTTGGCCTGAGAGGCCACGTACGCAAGCCGCAGCTGACCACGCTGCTGTAGCTCACGAGCAAGGAAGTAACGGAGAGCAATGTGCTTCGTTCTGTGCTCCAGTCTCTGCTCTCGACACAAGGCCAGCATGGCCTTGTTGTCTACGTACAGCACTGGAGGAGAACAAGGCGGCTCTCCGAGGTCAGTCAGCAGGTAGGTGAGCCAGCGAAGCTCCTGTGCAGCCATGGCCCCGGCGTAGATCTCAGCCTCACAACTGGAGCTGAGAACAGAAGACGAGCGGGTAGCCCGCCACGAAACAGAGCCGGAACCAAGGCTGAAGGTGTAACCCTGTAACGACCGCTGCGTAGCCTGGTCGTCAGCCCAAGAAGCGTCTGCGTGCCCAGTGAGGACCACTGGACTCTGCCCTCCAAGCACAAGCCCCATGCCCGACGTACTGCACAAGTAACGCAACACCCTCTTCGCTGCAGCCATGTGCTCCGGTCTGTGTCTCCCAGGAGCAACATAGCGTGCGAGAATGCTAAGAGGGTATGCGAGGTCAGGTCGTGTGCAGGTCATCAGGTACATGAGGCAGCCAACAAGCTCTGGGTACGGGCCACTCGACTCTACGGACTCATCCGAAGGCAGAGCTGAGAGCGAGTGGCGAGTAGGCAGAGGAGTGGCCTGAGGCGAGGAGTACGTGAAGCCGAAGCGCTGAAGGACCTGCTGCACCATGTGTGACTGAGTCAGGGTAATGGTGCGGCGTGCTCTGTCCCGGGTGATCTGCAAGCCAAGGTAGCTGCGCAGTTCACCCAGGTCTGTGCACGTGTGTCTCTTCTGCAGCTCGGACTTCACGTGGGCGAGTCCAGCAGTGTCAGCTGTGGCAAAGACCAAGTCGTCGACGTACACGAGGATGTAGAACGGCGGCAAAGAAGTGTCGGTGCGCAGAAACAGCGACGGGTCGGCAGTAGAGGGAGCAAACCCAAGAGCCGCAAATGTAGTCCTCAGTGTGTCGTGCCACTCACGCGGTGCCTGGCGGAGACCGTAGACTGGTCGCCGGAGGCTCCACTGGGTGCCAGGAGGAAAAGACCCAGTGAAGCCAGGTGGGCGACGCAGCCAGATCTCCTCGTGCAGGCTGCCCTGCAAGAAAGCAGTGCTGAAGTCAAGAGAGTGCAGCTCGTAGTCGCGGTGAGCAGCTATGTGCAGCAGTACCCGAAGAGTGGTCATCTTCGGGGTGGGAGAGAAGGTCTGAAAGTAGTCAACTCCCTGCCGCTGACTGAAGCCACGAGCCACGTAACGCGCCTTGAAGACAGGCGGAGAACCCGGCGGTCGCTTCACCCTGAAAATCCACATGCCACTGACGATGTTCGCCCCAGGCGGGGGAACCTCGTCAACGTAGGTGCCTGTGGACTTCCAGGAAGCCATCTCTGCGTCCATAGCTGCCTGCCACTGAGAGGAGTAGGGACCCTCTATCGCCTCCGCGTAAGAGCGCGGAGTCGGGATGTCAAGTGCATCCGGGTCTCCCTCAGGGGTAAGCAGTACGGACACGAGATGAGGTGAAGCAGCAGCCAAACACTGGAACTCCTCCTGCCTGTCCTCAAGGACGTCCGTGCCAAGGGCACACTCACCCCCGACGGACGGAGGACAGACAGACTCAGACTCAACGACAAGACTAGCAGCGTAGTCTAGACGACAGCGAGCAGCAAAGTTGACGAGCTCAGCAACTAGGGCAGACGCAGCAGTGGACTCAAAGGAAGGGTCAGTGACGACAGTAGCAAGGAGACGCGTGACAGTAGGACTGGCAGCACGAAGAGAGTCCGACTCCGGGTCGGGAAGAGCAGGAAGAGAGGACTCAGGAGGAGAAGGCAAAGGGGCATGCAGAGGAGCAGTGGACGGACGCAGAGACATCCGGTGCGTGCCAGGGACAGGAAGAGGACGCTGACGCGAACCACGACCACTAGTGCGAGTAGGACGGACAGGCGACGCAGGGCGAGACGCAGGCTCACGACGCTCAGCCAGACCTCCAGTAGGACCAGTGTAGGGAGATGGAGCGGGCAGTGGGGAGGCCGGCTGTAACTGTAACTGTGACGGGACAGGCTGTGGACACTCTAAGGGAGGAGGAGGACCAGTAGAAGGCGGGAGACCAAGAACCTGCTGAAGGAGCGGAACGAAGTACAGCCGAGGCCGCGCGGCGACTCCAGATACGGTAGGGACAGCACCAGTACCCCCAGCGGCAGCACCAGCGCCAGCAGCACCTCCAGCTCCAGTACCTCCAGCAGCACCAGTAGCACCCCCAGCAGGACCGCCTCCAGGACCGACAGCAGTAGCCTCAGCGTCAACACCCTCAGCAGCTCCAGCTCCAGTCGTACCCGCAGGCCCAGCAGCTCCAGTACTCCCAGTACGAGCACCTCCGGGACCCGCGGCACCAGCACCCTCAGCAGCCGAAGAACCTCCAGCTCCAGCAGCACGCCTCCAGCGCCGGGCAAACCACTCGCGCAGCTCCTGTGGAGAGAGTGGCTCCCGCCGAGACGAAGCACCCGGAGAACCTCCAGGCTGAGCACCGCCAGACGCCACACGAGCAGGCCCAGCTCCCTCAGGCTCCGCACCCCCAGGCTCAGCACCTCCAGGCGTAGCACCCCCAGGCTCAGCACCCCCAGGCTCAGCACCCCCAGGCTCAGCACCCCCAGTAGTAGCACCCCCAGGCTCAGCACCCCCAGGCTCAGCACCCCCAGGAGTAGCACCCTCAGGCTCAGCACCCCCAGGCGTAGCACCCACACGCTCAGCAACCCCAGAGTCAGCACCCCCAGGCTCAGCACCCTCAGCAGCACCAGAGTCACCAGTAACCTCGACAGGCTCGACGGCGTCTACCTGGGACACACCTGAAGGAGCAGGACCCTGAGGGGGGAGGGGGTCTACCGGGGGGGGACCTGGCACAAGGAAGAGCGGTGGCGGGGGGAGGGACGGAGTGCGGTAGGGGAAGAGGCGGTAGTAGGGGACCGACTCGTCAAACGTGACGTCCTGGGAGGACAGAACACGGCGAGAGGTGGGGTGGTAGAACTGCCACCCTGGCGCGTCAGGGGGGAAGCCAAGGAAGACGCAAGGAGCAGCACGAGGGGACAGCTTGTCCGCAGACAAGTCGCGGACAAACGCCCGAGATCCCCAGACACGGAACGCAGACGCATCGCCAACCTTCCCCGTCCACAGCAAAGCTGGGGAGGTCTCCGGCATGGAGACCCTGGGGTGAAGGTTGATCTGATGCGCCGCGTACCGAACCGCAAACGGCCACAGAAAATGGGGGGCAGCCGCATGCATCATGGACGTACGGGCGACGTCCATGACCATGCCAATGCGGCGCTCAGCAATCCCATTTTGCTGTGGAGAGTCCGGAAGCGTGAAGGTCTGGCGGATGCCTCGTGCACGACAGTAGGCTCGCAGAAGGCCAGAGGAGAACTCTCCACCTCTGTCAGAGTGCAGACGCAGAACAGGAAAGTCCGAGACGAAGCTCTGCCTGAGCTGGAGACGAGCTGCGCGGATCCAGTCGATCAACACCTCAGTGACATCACCCTTGCTGCGCAAGGGGAAGACTGTGGTGTAACGCGAGTAGTCGTCAACCACCAGCAGGAAGTAGCGCTCGTGACCCTGTCCACGGACGCGGGCCGGGCCCCACACGTCCATGTGAAGCGTCTGCAGCGGGGCCTCTGTCGGAGGAAACTGGGAGGAGTGAGGGGCAGCCCGCTGCCGCCCCTCGACACAAGGGACGCAGGTAGGGCCTGGCCCCGGAGGAAGGGGAGGGAGGGACCGGGGAAGACCAGAGACAAGGACACGGGAGGCCATGCCTCGGAGACGAAGCAGGGAGGGGTGACCAAGGCGGTGGTGCCAGAGGAGAGTCTCGTGCGACAGGAGGCGACACGAACAGGGGGCAGACTCAGGACCAGACCTGGACGCTGCAGCAAACACCTGACCCGACGCAGCTACCTGACCAGACGCAGTGACTGGAGGAGACGCAGTGGTCAGTGTGTACAGGCTCGACCCCGGCCGACGTGTAAACGTGGCCAGGTGTCGGCCTGTCCGAGCGTCCGTGCAGTGGGTCACCCGCTGACTCGCAGGAGTGAACTGGTGAACCCCCGCATCCTGTAGGTCAGCACCACTCACCAAGTTCGTAGAGAACGAGGGGAGGTAAAGACCAGACAGGGTGCCAGAGGGGGCCGCCGGACATGGGAGGACAGTGGAGAAGTGAGCAAGGACAGGACCCCCAGAGGGGTCTGCCAGAGAGACTGCAACTGGCCGGCCAAGCGGCGTGAGTGTGGTGCGGTCTCGAAAGAAGGAGCGAGAAGCCCCCGAGTCAAGGGTGAAGGTGTGGGAGGCCGAAGCCGACGCAGTACCTGAGAGAGCAGACTCACCAGCACCTGAGGGAGCAGACGCACGAGCACCTAGAGCAGCAGCCTCGCTAGCACCTAGAGCAGCAGCCTCACCAGTACCTAGAGCAGCAGTCTCAATGCCCGGGTCGGGCGGAAAACACCGGTAACAGTCACCCTCAACACTAATAGTCACAGCATACATGGCAGCAAGAATAGCATCAAAGTCAAGGTCAAAGACAGCTACACCCGCCCTAGACAGCTCGCCCCAGCGGGGGATCTCAGTGGCCTCAGGGAACTGGTGACACCAAGCGTCCGTCAGGCGGCCAAAGCAGCGCTGGGTGGAGTGCGCACCCCCGCACTGCTCACCCGCGCGGTCGCCGGTGCGTAGGACGTAGGTGCACGGACCAGTACCCCCACCCCGCTGGCGTGCAGCGTACCACTCACGGAGCTGCTGAGGGGGGGGGATGTCACGAGTGCGCTGCTGCCGCTGCTGCTGCTGCTGCTGGCGCTGACCACCACCGGAGCCGACCCTCTGCGCAGCGCCACCCCGACCAGCTCCACCTCCTCCGCCGCCGCCTCCTCCACCGCCGCCACCTCCGCCACCTCCGCTCCCACCGCCACCGCCGCCGCCGCCTCCGCCTCCACTGCCGCCACCGACACCTCCACCCCCGCCACCACTCCCACCACCACCCCCACCCCCTCCACTGCCTCCACCGCCACCTCCGCCACCCCCGCCAACCCCTCCAGCACCCTTGCCCCCCTTGCCCTTGCCGGTGCGGCGTCTCCCGCTCGGGGCAGACGCAGCGCCGACCGACTCGAAACCAACGAGGTCGGCCGCAGCAGCAGAGGCAACAGAGGGCAAAAGGGGGGAGGGGGAACACCCCTCAAAGACGGGGGTGCGAGGGTAACCACGAGAGGCTCCTACAGCGACTATGCTCTTCTCTGCTGCTAGGAGGGCCGTCTCGAGGAGGTCAACGGTGAGAGTGGTGGGGCAAACTGAGAGGAAGTGGTCCCTGACTACGCGAAGGGAGTCAGGGAGCCGGGTGACTATGTTGTAGAGGGTGATGTATATGGGGGGGGGGTTCTTGGCGCAGAATTCAGCAGGAAGCGCAGCGCGGTAGCGAGTGTCACTAGTGCGGAGGTGCGTAATGAGGCCAGCGACTGTGGGAAAGGCAGCAAGGTCAGGGAAGAGGTACGGTAGCATGAGGCGGCTCAGTGCAGCAGTGGCAGGGGAGGAGTAGCGCGCAACTACAGCGTCGTACAAGGTGTGAGCACTCTTGTACTGGCTAAAGTGCGCACGCTCAGAGGTAGGCAGGTGGCGACGCACAGCAAGACGTGCAGCAGCATCGCGTGTGGCCCACTGTGAGCGAACAGTGGCGTCGGCATCAGCAGCAGGGGCAGGAGAGGCACCAGAGGTGAGGTCAAAGAGGGAGAGACCGTCTGCCCTATCGCACTGTAGGAAAAGCTGCATGTCATCTACCCAGACGTCAAAGTCAATGGCCCGACCCTCAGCGTCAAAAGCGAGGACACTAGGGGTAGCCATGACAGCAGTAGACTAGCAGCGCGAACAGTAGGGTAAGGGCAGTGCAGTGACAGAGGCGCTGCTCTTACCGGACAGGGCGGCTCGGGCGGCTCGGCGGCTCGGCGGGTCGGCAACTCGGCGGCTCGGGCGGCTCGGGCGGCTCGGCGGTACGGCGGCTCGGCAGCAACTGCGGCTCGGCGACTCGGGCGGCTCGGGCGGCTCGGCGGTACGGCGGCTCGGCAGCAACTGCAGCTCGGCGGCTCGGCGACCCGGCGGCTCGCGCGGCTCAGGTGGCGCGGCGGCTCGGGCGGCTCGGGTGGATCGGGCGGCTCGGCAGTAGCTCGGCGGCGCCGGCGGCTCGGTGGTGACGGCGGGGCCGCGTGGGGACGGCGGCGGGGCCGGGTGGAGCGGCGGCGAGGCAGGGTGGAGCGGCGTCGGGGCCGGGTGGAGCGGCGTCGGGGCCAGTAGAGGCGGCGCCGGGGCCGGGAAGGGCAGCTCCGGGGCCGCAGGGGTAGGCGACGGGGCCAGCAGAGGCGGCGCCGAGGCAGGGAAGGGCGGCGCCGGGGCCGCAGGGGTAGGCGACGGGGCCGCTAGGGCGGCTAGGAGGGGGGGGGTCGCGAGGGCGGCTTGAAGAGGCCGCGAGGGCGGCTAGAAAGGGCCGCGAGGGCGGCGTGAAAGGGCCGCGAGGGCGGCGCGACACGAAGGAGCCGCGAGGGCGGCGGATCGGGGCCGCGAGGGCGGCGCGACGCGGCCGCTAGGGCGGCGAGACGTGAAGGGGCCGCGAGGGCGACGCGACGGGGCCGCAAGCGCGACGCGACGGGGCCGCTAAGGCGGCGCGACAGGGTCGAGAGAGGGGAGCGCGACTCGGGCAGTGGAGAGCGCGCTCCGGGCAGGAAAAAAAAAGGTGGTGGGCCCTAGGAACAGTTCCCACAGGGGAACCTGCTCGATACCATGAGAAACTGAACGAGAATGAATTGACTAAGGGAAAGTTGGGTACAAATGCAAACCCTAGAAAACTGTACCCCATATGTGCTACCCCACTATAGCCTACAGTAGCTATGTCATATAAATCTGACAGTCCGAACTGCAGAAGAGACACACTGGTACTGGCCTTTGTGAACTGCGCCGCTGCTTTGGCTTGCAGATGACCAGGGACAGAGCCACTCGCACCATCACCCTGACTCAGTCACACATGGTGGAGCAGGTCCTTCGACGGTTCGGAATTCAGTTCTCCACCATCCAGCCTACTCCTCTTGCTGTTGACAACAGACTCACCGGCCCTTTTTCCGACCAGCACTTTGAGTCCAGTGGTCCCTACGCAGATCTTGTGGGCTGCCTCATATACCTGATGACTTGTATTCGCCCGGACCTCGCCTTTCCTCTCAGCGTCCTCTCTCGCTTTGTTGCGACTAGGAGACACCGTCCTGTTCACTGGAAGGCTACTGTGAGGGTGGCGAAGTACCTGGCGATTACATCAAGCATGGGGCTTTTGCTTGGAGGGACACAGCCAGTTGTGCTGACCGGTCGCTGCGACTCTTCTTACGCCGACGACGTAGAGACTCAGAGGTCGACTCAGGTGTACTGTTTCAGTTTGGGCGCTGGAGCTGTGTCGTGGAGGTCTACACGGTCATCGTCAGTGGCTTCGTCCAGCGCAGAGGCAGAGATCTACGCCGGTTCCATGGCTGCGCATGAGCTTCGGTGGTTGACCTTCTTGCTCACCGACCTTGGTGAGCGGCCGAGCTCTTCACCGACCTTGTTCGCTGACAACAAGGCCATGATTCTCAAAGTTAGCGAACAACGGAATGCTTGACTAGAAAGGAGTTGGGGTACAACTAGGAAACCCTAAGGAGCACCTCACTACAGCCTATCACAAACATCAACATTTGACACACCCCCATAGGCTAAGTGAGGGGCATCAAAACAAGCAAGGCAGACAAACGGTCACAAGACCAGTCAAGACAAGAAGCAAAGCAAGCTCAGGGTGGATCTCAAGGACACCACACAAATTCCGAGCACAAGCAAGCGGCCACAAGGCCAGTTCAAGAGGTCACTAGGATATATATAGGAAAACACAACAAGCAGAGCAAGCAACAAGTCTACAGCAACCGAGGGCCTACCTCAACAAGCCCCAACTGCACACAGAACCTGTGGTGGTCACCAAGTGCCAGGGCCTTGGTGAAGACGTCTGCAGTGTTGGCCTCTGAGGCCACAAAGTCCAGGCGTGCCTGGCCGCGTCGCTGCAGCTCTCGCAGGAGGAAGTACCTCACGTCAATATGCTTCACTCTGCTCTCCAGTCGAGGCTCTCGACAGAGGAGGATCATGGCCTTGTTGTCAGCGAACAAGGTCGGTGCAGAGCGAGGCCGCTCACCAAGGTCGGCGAGCAAGAAGGTCAACCAGCGAAGCTCCTGTGCCGCCATGGCACCAGCGTAGATCTCTGCCTCTGCACTGGAAGTAGCCACAGACGACGACCGTGTAGACCTCCACGACACAGCACCAGCTCCCAGACTGAAGCAGTAACCCTGAGTCGAGCGCTGAGTCTCCACGTCGTCAGCGTAGGAAGAGTCGCAGTGACCAGTCAACGCCACTGGCTGAGTCCCTCCAAGCACAAGCCCCATGCCTGATGTAGTCGCCAGGTACTTCGCCACCCTCACAGCAGCTGTCCAGTGGACAGGACGGTGTCTCCCAGTCGCAACAAAGCGAGAAAGGATGCTGAGGGGAAAAGCGAGGTCCGGCCGAGTACAAGTCATCATGTGAGGTGTGGGCTGTGTGGTGGAGAACTGGAAGTCAAACCGCCGAAGGACCTGCTGCACCATGTGTGACTGAGTCAGTGTGATGGTGCGAGCGGCTCTGTCCCTGGTGATCTGCAGGCCAAGGTAGTGCTGCAGTTCACCTAGGTCAGTGCATTTGTGTCTCTTCTGCAGTTCGGACTTCACCTGAGCTAGAGCTGCCCTGTCTGCTGTGGCAAAGACCAAGTCGTCGACGTACACTAGTATAAAGAAAGGAGTGGAACCAGTGCGAACAAACAGCGACGGATCGGCAGAGGAAGGACGAAACCCAAGGTCACGAAGCGTGGAGCGAAGAGTGTCGTGCCACTCATGGGGCGACTGGCGGAGACCGTAGACTGGCCGTCTCAGGCTCCACTGGGTCCCTGGTGGGAAGGTGTCAGTGAAGCCAGGAGGGCGGCGCAGCCAGATCTTCTCGTGTAGTCGGCCCTGGAGAAACGCAGTAGAGAAGTCAAGGGAGTGCAGCTCGTAGTCTCGCTGTGCTGCTACGTGCAGTAAAACCCGAAGAGTAGTCATCTTCGGGGTCGGGGCGAAGGTCTGGAAGAAGTCAACTCCCTCACGCTGGCTGAAACCCCTAGCCATGTAGCACGCCTTGAACACAGGCGGTGAACCAGGCGGCCGCTTCACCTTGAAGAGCCACATGCCATCGACTACGTTCGCCCTGGGAGGGGGAACTGCGTCGACGTAGGTGCCTGTGGATCTCCAAGACGCTAACTCCGAGGCCATAGCCGCTTTCCACTGTGAGGCCCACGCCCCTGACACTGCCTCGCGGTAAGTACGAGGAGTCGGTATGTCAAGGGCGTCGGGGTCTCCCTCAGGGGGTAGCAGCATGGCACAGACAGAGGGAGAAGCAGCTGCCCAGTACTCCAGCTCAGACTCTCTGTCCTCTAGGACGTCACAGCCAAGGGCAAACCCACCCCCGACGGACAGAGGACGGGAGGGAGGAGCTGGCACCACACGGGTGGTGTAGTCAAGGCGACTGGCGGCAGCAAACTCAGCGACATCGGGAGTGAGAGCCGAGACAGACGACGGAGGGAAACGAGAGTCGGTGACAAGAGTGGCGAGGACACGAGAGACAACAGGACGAACAGTGCGGTAGAAGTCAGTGACAGGAGTAGGGGGGAAAGGGAGAGAGGACGGAGGCGGAGACGGGAGAACGGACTCAGGAGGACGACGATGAAGAGACGAACAAAGGAGGGCAGTGCGGAGGTCGGTAACGGGAGACGAGTGACGAGCACGCGGAGGACAGGGACGGACACGAGAGTGTGGGACACCAGGTGGAGGGGACTGCGGCGGAGGAGAAGACCAGACCGCCGGACTGTCGTCAGGAGGAGGAAACGTGGGACCAAACGCTGGAGGGGACGGAGTGTGAACAGGAGGAGAGGAGGGAAGACCAAGGGCCCGAAGGCCAGGTGGATTCCCCAGCGCGCGCGGCTTGCAAACTTCCCGATAGTTGATGTCGGCGGTCGGTACTGCACCATGCATCCCCACACGCGGAGCATGGATGTGTCGCCCTTCCTCCCCGTCCACTTCACATGCGGTGAGGAGTTGCCGGAGATGGCGGTGGTTGAAAGCAGATTGTGCACCCGCACGGCGTGGTGCATTGCGTAGGTCCAGTAGGTCGGCGGAAGCTTCGACTGCCTCATCAGTGCCCGCACCTTCGTCATGAGGGTGCGATTCGTGCCCTCGGCTACGCCCTGCTGCTGGTGTGCATAGGGGAGAGAAATGTGGTGCTCGATCCCCTTCTGCGCGAGGTAATCATGCAGCTCCTTACTTCTGAACTCCGCCGTGCCGTCGGACTGGCAGATCTTTAACTTCTCCCCAGATTGCCGCTGCGCGTGCGCCAGCCACAGGCGGAATGCTTCGTATGCTCTGCTGCGCGCTTCCACGTTTACGACCCACACGTAGCGCGTTCCGGCGTTGACGAAGGTGAGCGTGTAGAGTTCGTCGTTGATGCCGCAGTGTCCCACGTTGAGGAAGTTGCTGTACACCTTCTCCAGTTTGGTGTAGCGGTTGGTTCCGGGCTCTAGCAGGGGGAACGGCTGGTGGCTCAGCGCGGCTTCGGGGCAGATGGTGCAGTTGCGCGGATGTGTCGCGCCCCTTACTTCTGGGCCATCAGGGCGCAGGAGTGCGCCAGGCGCGAATACGCCGGCCTCGATGTAGTTCTTCAGGGTCACGCGTGAGGGGTGACCTAGGCGCTGGTGCCAGATGGCATCGTCAGCGCGGAATCCGGAGGTGCGCATGTAGCGCGCGAGTGCTTCTGCGGGATCCTCATCATGTGCTTGAGTAGGTGTCGCCGCTGCTTCTTCTGCTTCTTCTTCTCCGTTCGCCGTCGTTAACATTAGCGAGAGGAATTCCTTGTCAAGAATAATGGAGAGGGGAATATTGGTTCCAGGGATGGTTCCCGGAAATAAGGGTGGTTCGCGCGGCTCGGGGGCAGGCCTGTAGACGGTGCGTCGCGGAGTTGACGGCTCGTTCCCCCAGTCGATGGTGTCCCAAGGGTCACTTCCTGGCGGGATGTCAGGTGGGGGCAGTGCAGGTGCAGGGCGGCGCGGAGGACGACCAAGAGGAACAACAGGAGGTTCGGCTTCAATGGCCTCCTCAATTTCTTCTCCTTCCCCCCTTTGGTCTTCGCGGAAGGCTCCCCAGCCGCTCGTCTCGCCGCCAAATGCGGCGCCCCATCCGCCGGTGTTGCCGCCGGTGTCTGCTCCCCAGCCGCCAGTGGTGCCGCCAGTTGCGGCTCCCCATCCGCTGGTATCGCCGCCAGTGTCGCTCGTGCCCCATCCGCCAGCGCTTCCCCACCCCCCTTCATTGGAGGCGCTCTCTTCTTCGCCCCATCCGCTCCAGGCGAATGTTCCGCGCGACTCCGCAAGGCTCCGTTGGTGAAATTCTTCCGCTTCGCGGCGCGCCAGTTCCTCCTCTTGCGCTACGGTGAGCTTCTTCGTAGAGTCGCGCTGGTGAGCGTAGATCTCCATGAAATTTTCCTGCGTGTAGGGTCGCGGATTTCCTTCCGCATCGAAGGTGCCGACGCCAACGCCGCGCAGCATTCCGTGAAGATGTTGTGATGCAGGTCCTAGGAGAGGAGTTTCCTCCGTTCCGAAAACGATGCGCGTGGCTGTCTCGAGCTCCAGGTGAGACAACCCTTCTTCAGGCGGTGCCTTCCGCTCTGCTTCGGCGATGGCGGCAAGGCCGCGGCCGGCGATCGCGCTCGTCGAGGCTGTGGGCGTATGGTAATCTCTGCAGATGCCGTCGGGGTCGGGGTCATGCAGCGCCGTTTCGCGCGGGTGTGGGTGATGCGGTACCCATGGGCGCCCATCAGGGTGCTTCCAATCACGGTGGTGGATGTGTTCGAAGAGCAGGGGGACGAGATCGATCAGTTCCTGCGAGTCGCCGCTGCAGTCGGGAATGCCGAAATCGAGAACGTAGACTCCGTTCTCGGCGTGGGCTCGTCCGATCTGCTTTCGCATCTTGTTCGGCATCGTGAAGTGGAGCAGGATGTCGCGCGTCTCGGGGTCGGTGCTGAGGACAACTCCGCAATCCATGAGTTGCGCCGCCGAGAGGAGATTGAAGCGCAGGTTCTGCACGATTAACACATCATTCAGTGTGATGTGCGTTCTGCTCCCATGTGCCTTGAGCACAACGATGCCTTGCGCACTTGCGCGCAGGCGCGTGTTGTTCGCCACGGTGACGTAGGTGACGGCGGGGGTGGCGACGGCGTTGGATATGTAACGCTCGGAGCCCACCATGTGCTGCCCACAGCAGCTATCCAGGTACCACGTGTTGTAGCGCCTGTTGTCGTTACGCGCGAGCAGCGCCAGTCGCGGGGTAACGATGTGCGGTGTGTCGACCTTGAGGAATTGTTCGCGCGCGATCCAATCGATCGGTGCCGGCCGCGTGTCAGGTACGTGCGGGGGGCTTTCAAGCAGCGGGACTGGAAGGTTCCAGTCTTGTTTGTCATCGTCGTTGAAGTCGTGACGCGTGCTAAACGGATTGTTGTTCGAAAACACTCCGATTAGGTGTCGTGCTTCCTCCGGTGATGGTGAGCGCGTACGGGGACGACGAGATCCGCTCGTCATTGTCATGTTGCCTATGACGTTGCGAACGGGCGCAGTTGGTGGCTGCTGCTGCTGATGCTGAATCGTTGGATTCAGGTTGCGCGGTGGGGGTTGATGCCCCTAGGCAGGACGCGTGTCATTCCTTGCGTCTTGTCGTCCAGACCAGTTGCTCGGATTGGTCTGACGAGGGCGAGATCGATGTTTGCATCGATCTGCCAGGTGCCCGAAGTTTCTGCAGATCTTGCAGTAAAGGCGCCGCGGCCGTCGCTCCTCCGTGTTGTCGGCGTAGAAGGCGAGGCGTTCCCTGTCTCGTCGCGGCGCTGGTCGCTGCTGGTCCATATCCCGTTGTTCGACGAGGAGGGCGGCGCAAAGGGCGGCCTCCGAGATGACCCCCTGCTGTCGGAGAAGCGCCTTGCAGGGCCGCCACTCTGGGCCGAGCCCTTGAAGCACAATGTTCACGAAGATCTCCTCAGAGATCGTGCTTCCCAACTTCGCGATTTGATCGCGTAAGATCCGACAGCGATTGATGTAGCTGTTGGCCTTCTCCCCTGGTGCCATTCTTGTCTCCAGTAGCTGCTGGAGTAGGCGGCTCGACGAAACCGAGTCCTTCGGTTGGTAGACGCCGTTCAGGTGGCGCCAAGCGTCGAGGGATGGAGCCGGTGTTGTCTTGTATGAGCGAATGCTCAATTGCTCCGCCGGCGACATGTTTCGCAGAAGAACCCCGTACGCCATCAGGGACTCGTTGTAGTACCTTGCCTTGGCGTCGTCGGTGTCTTCAGCGGGTCTCGAGTAGTTCCCGTCGAAATAGTGGAAGATCTGTGCGTTTTGCAGCAGCAGCTCCAGCTCGAAGCTCCACGTATAGAAGTCTCTGCCGTCAAAGCACACACTTGTCTTTATTTTTGATAGACTCAAAAACCTTGATTGCGCAGAGAGAATTGCCTCTTCGCTGGGACGGGGAGTTTTGGGAGTTGAGCCATTGGTGTCGAGGGAGAAGGTATGCGGGGCGGTATTGTGGCCGTTCGAGGCCGGTTGAGAGGGTTGGGAAGTGTCAAACATTATATATGTTATAGTTGTGTAGGCTATCGTGGGTTAGCCTTTAGGGGGTACACTACTCTAGGGTTTGGTACTTGTACTCCCATTCCTTTCTAGTTCATCATTCTCGTTCGTTCTTAGTTTCTAACATGGTATTACGAGCCTAGGTCGTAACCTAGGACCGACTGATAGGGCCCACCGTTTCCGTTAGTCGCGCCCGAGCGCGCCTCGCCTAGTCACGCCCTCGAGCGCCCTCCTCTCATCTGCACTGTCGCGCGCCCTAGCGTGCCCCTTGCGAACCGGCCCCGCCCAGCCCGCACGCCCTAGCGTGCCCCACGCGATCGGCCCCGCCCTCCTCGCACGCCCTCGCGTGCGACCCGCGCAGCCCCACGCGCGTCACCTGCCCCGCGCGCGCCCTTGCGTGCCTCGTGCGGCCCCGCGCGCTCTTGATTGCGATCTTGATCGTGCTTGTTTGCGATCTTGATCGTGCTCTGATTGTTGCAGTGCAGGCGAAAGTTCGCCGAGGCTGGAATTTTTGCCTCCTGCAGCAGCTCCTGAAGGTAGAGGCCTTCGCGAACGGCTGCTGTTGTTGCGATGAATTCAGCCTCCGCTGATGACAGGGCAACCAGCTCCTGCTTCTGTGAATTCCAGGAGATGGGGCCACTGGGCTCGAGGCGGAAAAGGAAGCCTGTCCTGGATCGTCGATTATCGGGGATAGCGGCGTGATCAGCGTCCACGTAGCCGATGAGGTTGAAGGACGAGGTTGGGATGGTGGAGTAGCAAAGCCCAACATTGGGCGTGGAGATGAAGAACTGAAGTGCCCGCTGGAGATCTAGCAGATTCTCAGCCGTTGGTTTGCGAGAGTACTGAGCCAACTGGCTCGCGATGTACGAGAGGTCGGGCATGCAGGTAACAGATGCAAAGAGCAGGCATCCCAACTGCTGCTGGTAGGTGTGAAGCCCAGCAGGGGACAGGGCTTTGTTGTCAGGCTTGTGGTTGGGTCCTGGAGTGCGGTAAGGGGTGGAGAGTGGTGCAGGCGCAATGTTGAAGCGCTTGCTAAGCTCCTCTGCGTACTTGGCTGCTGAGAGATGAATGGCTTCCGGCGAGTAGGTGATGTTGAGCCCGAGAAACTGCTTCACGTCATGATTGCAGGTGATGTCGACGCGCCCTGCGAGGTTTTTCTCGAATTGCTCAAGCAACTCGTTGCTTGACCCTGTGTAGAGAAGGCCGTCGACGTAGACCATGAGTAGGATGTATTCGCCGCGGAAATCGCGGCGATACATCCCAGGATCGTGAGGCAACTGCTTGAACCCGATTTCGAGCAAGATGTTGTGCAGATACTGCTGCCAGCGCCGTGGTGCCTGTTTGATCCCGTAAAGGGATTTTCGCAGCTGGCAGACACGTGAATCCCCTTCGCCGTATGCGTGCGGCTGCTCCACGTAGATCACTGCATCTACTAGCGCGTACAGGAACGCGTTCTTCACATCGATTTGTCGGAGCGGGAAGTGTCGTGCTGCAGCGATGGCGAGGAGAATCCTGACGGAGGTGTGGCGGCTAACCGGTGCAAATGTCTGGTCGAAGTCAATGCCGTGCCTCTGATCGTAGCCGCGCACTACCCAGCGCGCCTTGAATCGCTCGATCGTGCCGTCAGCTGCGGTCTTCACGCGGAAGACCCATTTTCCGGAGAGAATCCTCCTCCCCTTGATCGCCGCTCGGTCGACGAGCACGCAGGTGTCACGGGATTCAAGTGCCTTGATTTCCGCATCCATTGCTTCCCGCCACTCCTTGCTGTGAGGTCCCGTGAGTGCTTGACGCGGGTTTTTTCGGCTCGATGACACGTGGCGCCGTTGAGGTGGCAGTGTGGAGCCCGAGGAGCTGGAGTCCGGTGACGGTGCTGTCGTGGCGGTGTTGTGGAGTGACTTCCTGCACGTCGTCGTCATCGCTCTCAGGATCAGGCGGTGCTGGTGGTGCTGCGCCTCCGCCGCTTCCGCCTCTGCTTCCGCTTCCGCCTCCTGCGCCTGCTCCTCCTCCAGGAGAATCGTCGTCGTCGTTGTCGTCGTCGTCGTTGTTGCGACCGCCTCTCGTGAACTCGCCTCTGGGGTCCTGCTCCAGAATTGCTGCTGCGGCTTCGTCCTCAGGTGAGGCGTAGCTGTGGCCGTCGTTGGCGTAGACGCGGTTCGCGTTCGTCTGCTCGTCCTCACGGAGTTGTCGAAGGAAGAGCCGCTCGTAGAAGATCACATCGCGTGCGTTCTTGATTTTCTGGCTCAAGAGATCCAGAATGAGCCATGCCTTGTGCTAGTGGCTGATGCCGAGGTGGATTCCCCAGCGCGCGCGGCTTGCAAACTTCCCGATAGTTGATGTCGGCGGTCGGTACTGCACCATGCATCCCCACACGCGGAGCATGGATGTGTCGCCCTTCCTCCCCGTCCACTTCACATGCGGTGAGGAGTTGCCGGAGATGGCGGTGGTTGAAAGCAGATTGTGCACCCGCACGGCGTGGTGCATTGCGTAGGTCCAGTAGGTCGGCGGAAGCTTCGACTGCCTCATCAGTGCCCGCACCTTCGTCATGAGGGTGCGATTCGTGCCCTCGGCTACGCCCTGCTGCTGGTGTGCATAGGGGAGAGAAATGTGGTGCTCGATCCCCTTCTGCGCGAGGTAATCATGCAGCTCCTTACTTCTGAACTCCGCCGTGCCGTCGGACTGGCAGATCTTTAACTTCTCCCCAGATTGCCGCTGCGCGTGCGCCAGCCACAGGCGGAATGCTTCGTATGCTCTGCTGCGCGCTTCCACGTTTACGACCCACACGTAGCGCGTTCCGGCGTTGACGAAGGTGAGCGTGTAGAGTTCGTCGTTGATGCCGCAGTGTCCCACGTTGAGGAAGTTGCTGTACACCTTCTCCAGTTTGGTGTAGCGGTTGGTTCCGGGCTCTAGCAGGGGGAACGGCTGGTGGCTCAGCGCGGCTTCGGGGCAGATGGTGCAGTTGCGCGGATGTGTCGCGCCCCTTACTTCTGGGCCATCAGGGCGCAGGAGTGCGCCAGGCGCGAATACGCCGGCCTCGATGTAGTTCTTCAGGGTCACGCGTGAGGGGTGACCTAGGCGCTGGTGCCAGATGGCATCGTCAGCGCGGAATCCGGAGGTGCGCATGTAGCGCGCGAGTGCTTCTGCGGGATCCTCATCATGTGCTTGAGTAGGTGTCGCCGCTGCTTCTTCTGCTTCTTCTTCTCCGTTCGCCGTCGTTAACATTAGCGAGAGGAATTCCTTGTCAAGAATAATGGAGAGGGGAATATTGGTTCCAGGGATGGTTCCCGGAAATAAGGGTGGTTCGCGCGGCTCGGGGGCAGGCCTGTAGACGGTGCGTCGCGGAGTTGACGGCTCGTTCCCCCAGTCGATGGTGTCCCAAGGGTCACTTCCTGGCGGGATGTCAGGTGGGGGCAGTGCAGGTGCAGGGCGGCGCGGAGGACGACCAAGAGGAACAACAGGAGGTTCGGCTTCAATGGCCTCCTCAATTTCTTCTCCTTCCCCCCTTTGGTCTTCGCGGAAGGCTCCCCAGCCGCTCGTCTCGCCGCCAGATGCGGCGCCCCATCCGCCGGTGTTGCCGCCGGTGTCTGCTCCCCAGCCGCCAGTGGTGCCGCCAGTTGCGGCTCCCCATCCGCTGGTATCGCCGCCAGTGTCGCTCGTGCCCCATCCGCCAGCGCTTCCCCACCCCCCTTCATTGGAGGCGCTCTCTTCTTCGCCCCATCCGCTCCAGGCGAATGTTCCGCGCGACTCCGCAAGGCTCCGTTGGTGAAATTCTTCCGCTTCGCGGCGCGCCAGTTCCTCCTCTTGCGCTACGGTGAGCTTCTTCGTAGAGTCGCGCTGGTGAGCGTAGATCTCCATGAAATTTTCCTGCGTGTAGGGTCGCGGATTTCCTTCCGCATCGAAGGTGCCGACGCCAACGCCGCGCAGCATTCCGTGAAGATGTTGTGATGCAGGTCCTAGGAGAGGAGTTTCCTCCGTTCCGAAAACGATGCGCGTGGCTGTCTCGAGCTCCAGGTGAGACAACCCTTCTTCAGGCGGTGCCTTCCGCTCTGCTTCGGCGATGGCGGCAAGGCCGCGGCCGGCGATCGCGCTCGTCGAGGCTGTGGGCGTATGGTAATCTCTGCAGATGCCGTCGGGGTCGGGGTCATGCAGCGCCGTTTCGCGCGGGTGTGGGTGATGCGGTACCCATGGGCGCCCATCAGGGTGCTTCCAATCACGGTGGTGGATGTGTTCGAAGAGCAGGGGGACGAGATCGATCAGTTCCTGCGAGTCGCCGCTGCAGTCGGGAATGCCGAAATCGAGAACGTAGACTCCGTTCTCGGCGTGGGCTCGTCCGATCTGCTTTCGCATCTTGTTCGGCATCGTGAAGTGGAGCAGGATGTCGCGCGTCTCGGGGTCGGTGCTGAGGACAACTCCGCAATCCATGAGTTGCGCCGCCGAGAGGAGATTGAAGCGCAGGTTCTGCACGATTAACACATCATTCAGTGTGATGTGCGTTCTGCTCCCATGTGCCTTGAGCACAACGATGCCTTGCGCACTTGCGCGCAGGCGCGTGTTGTTCGCCACGGTGACGTAGGTGACGGCGGGGGTGGCGACGGCGTTGGATATGTAACGCTCGGAGCCCACCATGTGCTGCCCACAGCAGCTATCCAGGTACCACGTGTTGTAGCGCCTGTTGTCGTTACGCGCGAGCAGCGCCAGTCGCGGGGTAACGATGTGCGGTGTGTCGACCTTGAGGAATTGTTCGCGCGCGATCCAATCGATCGGTGCCGGCCGCGTGTCAGGTACGTGCGGGGGGCTTTCAAGCAGCGGGACTGGAAGGTTCCAGTCTTGTTTGTCATCGTCGTTGAAGTCGTGACGCGTGCTAAACGGATTGTTGTTCGAAAACACTCCGATTAGGTGTCGTGCTTCCTCCGGTGATGGTGAGCGCGTACGGGGACGACGAGATCCGCTCGTCATTGTCATGTTGCCTATGACGTTGCGAACGGGCGCAGTTGGTGGCTGCTGCTGCTGATGCTGAATCGTTGGATTCAGGTTGCGCGGTGGGGGTTGATGCCCCTAGGCAGGACGCGTGTCATTCCTTGCGTCTTGTCGTCCAGACCAGTTGCTCGGATTGGTCTGACGAGGGCGAGATCGATGTTTGCATCGATCTGCCAGGTGCCCGAAGTTTCTGCAGATCTTGCAGTAAAGGCGCCGCGGCCGTCGCTCCTCCGTGTTGTCGGCGTAGAAGGCGAGGCGTTCCCTGTCTCGTCGCGGCGCTGGTCGCTGCTGGTCCATATCCCGTTGTTCGACGAGGAGGGCGGCGCAAAGGGCGGCCTCCGAGATGACCCCCTGCTGTCGGAGAAGCGCCTTGCAGGGCCGCCACTCTGGGCCGAGCCCTTGAAGCACAATGTTCACGAAGATCTCCTCAGAGATCGTGCTTCCCAACTTCGCGATTTGATCGCGTAAGATCCGACAGCGATTGATGTAGCTGTTGGCCTTCTCCCCTGGTGCCATTCTTGTCTCCAGTAGCTGCTGGAGTAGGCGGCTCGACGAAACCGAGTCCTTCGGTTGGTAGACGCCGTTCAGGTGGCGCCAAGCGTCGAGGGATGGAGCCGGTGTTGTCTTGTATGAGCGAATGCTCAATTGCTCCGCCGGCGACATGTTTCGCAGAAGAACCCCGTACGCCATCAGGGACTCGTTGTAGTACCTTGCCTTGGCGTCGTCGGTGTCTTCAGCGGGTCTCGAGTAGTTCCCGTCGAAATAGTGGAAGATCTGTGCGTTTTGCAGCAGCAGCTCCAGCTCGAAGCTCCACGTATAGAAGTCTCTGCCGTCAAAGCACACACTTGTCTTTATTTTTGATAGACTCAAAAACCTTGATTGCGCAGAGAGAATTGCCTCTTCGCTGGGACGGGGAGTTTTGGGAGTTGAGCCATTGGTGTCGAGGGAGAAGGTATGCGGGGCGGTATTGTGGCCGTTCGAGGCCGGTTGAGAGGGTTGGGAAGTGTCAAACATTATATATGTTATAGTTGTGTAGGCTATCGTGGGTTAGCCTTTAGGGGGTACACTACTCTAGGGTTTGGTACTTGTACTCCCATTCCTTTCTAGTTCATCATTCTCGTTCGTTCTTAGTTTCTAACATGGTATTACGAGCCTAGGTCGTAACCTAGGACCGACTGATAGGGCCCACCGTTTCCGTTAGTCGCGCCCGAGCGCGCCTCGCCTAGTCACGCCCTCGAGCGCCCTCCTCTCATCTGCACTGTCGCGCGCCCTAGCGTGCCCCTTGCGAACCGGCCCCGCCCAGCCCGCACGCCCTAGCGTGCCCCACGCGATCGGCCCCGCCCTCCTCGCACGCCCTCGCGTGCGACCCGCGCAGCCCCACGCGCGTCACCTGCCCCGCGCGCGCCCTTGCGTGCCTCGTGCGGCCCCGCGCGCTCGCTGCCCCGCGCGCCCTTGCGCGCTTCTCACGATCCGGCCCCGCCCTTCCTCGCGCACCCTTGCGTGCCCCGTGCGACCGGACCTGCCCCACCCGCGCGCCCTTGCGTGCCCCTCGCGTACCGGCCCCGCCCCGCTAGCCCTGCCCGTGCAGCCCCGCTAGCGCCCTGTCCCACCCGAGCCGCGCCGCCCAGCCGAGCCGCGCCGCCCCACCGAGCCGCGCCGCCCACCTGTCCAGTCGCAGTCACAGTTACCGCTTGCCTCTCCACTGCCTGGTCCTTCTCCCTACGCTGGACCGACTAGAGGTCTTACGGAGCGTCGTGAGCCTGAGTCTCGTCCTGCGTCGCCTGAGTCTCGTCCTGAGTCGCCTGCGTCTCGTCCTGAGTCGCCTGTCCGCGCTGTCCGCACTGGTCGTCGAGCTCCGCGTCAGCGTCCTCCTCCTGTACTTGGCACTCACTATATGACTCTGCGTCCTTCCACTGCTCCACAGCGTGTCCCTCTGCCGTCTCCTCCTGCGTCCTCTCTTCCTGACGTTGCTGACCCGCCGTCAGACCTTACTCGTGCTGCCAGTCCTACTGTCACGCGTCTCCTCGCCACTGTTGTCACTGACCCTTCCTTTGAGTCCTCTGCTGCGTCTGCTCTAGTCGCTGAGCTTGTTGACTTTGCTGCCGCCTGTCGTCTAGACTACGCCGCTAGCCTTGTTGCTGAGTCTGAGTCTGTCTGTCCTCCGTCCGTCGGGGGTGAGTGTGCTCTTGGCATGGACGTCCTTGAGGACAGACAGGAGGAGTTTGAGTGCTTTGCCGCTGCTTTACCTCATCTCGTGTCCATGCTGATTGCCCCTGGAGGAGACCCGGATGCACCAGACATCCCGACCCCACGCTCTTACGCAGAGGCGATGGAGGGTCCCTACTCCTCTCAGTGGCAGACAGCCATGGACGCAGAGATGGCTTCCTGGAAGTCCACAGGCACCTACGTCGACGAGGTTCCCCCACCTGGGGCGAACATCGTCAGTGGCATGTGGATTTTCAGGGTGAAGCGGCCGCCGGGTTCTCCGCCTGTCTTCAAGGCGCGTTACGTTGCACGAGGCTTCAGTCAGCGTGAGGGAGTTGACTTCTTCCAGACAGTCTCCCCGACCCCGAAGATGACCACTCTTCGGGTTCTGCTGCACGTCGCCGCTCAGCGTGACTACGAGCTCCACTCTCTTGACTTCAGCACTGCGTTCCTACAGGGCAGCCTGCACGAGGAGATCTGGCTGCGCCGCCCACCTGGCTTCACTGGGTCGTGTTAGAAACTAAGGATGAACGAGAATGATGAACTAGAAACAGAATGGGGATACAAGTACCAAACCCTAGAGTAGTGTACCCCCTAGAAGGCTAACCCATTATAGCCTACACAACTATAACATATATATAATGTTTGACACACCCCCATAGGCTAAGTGGGGGAGAGCAAGGGGTCACAAGACCAGTCAAAGCAAAGCAAGACAAGCTCAGGGTGGATCTCAAGGATACCACACAAATTCCGAGCACGAGCAAGTGGTCACAAGACCAGTTCACATGCAGTTTGATAATATAACAAGAGGTACAGTGATCACAACCTAGCAAGTGTAAGCATGCAGGTATATATATAGAGATCACTGTACAAGCAGAGTCAAGAAGTGAGCAAGTGAGGGACAGTAGGCACAAGGCCTAGAACAGTACAGAAACGCTGATGATCACAAGGCTGAAGCGCCTTGGTGAACACATCAGCAGTGTTGGCCCGAGTGGCCACGTAGGTAAGACGAAGCTGACCACGCTGCTGCAGCTCTCGAGCAAGGAAGTAGCGCAGAGCGATGTGCTTCGTTCTGTGCTCCAGTCTGTGCTCCTGACACAAGGCAAGGGCGGCCTTGTTGTCGACGTACAACACTGGAGGAGAACGAGGCCGCTCTCCCAGGTCGGTCAGCAGGTAGGTGAGCCAGCGTAGCTCCTGGGCAGCCATGGCTGTGGCGTAGATCTCAGCCTCACAACTGGAGCTGAGAACTGAAGACGAGCGTGTAGAACGCCAAGAAACTGAGCCAGAGCCAAGGCTGAAGGTGTAACCCTGAGACGACCGCTGCGTAGCCTGGTCGTCAGCCCAAGAAGCGTCTGAGTGTCTAGTGAGGACAACGTCGCGCCGTCCTCCAAGCACAAGCCCCATGCCCAACGTACTGCACAAGTAGCGCAACACCCTCTTAGCGGCATCCATGTGCTCCTTCCGGTGACGGCCAGGAGCGACATAGCGTGCTAGGATGCTAAGAGGGTATGCAAGGTCAGGTCGAGTGCAGGTCATCAGGTACATGAGGCAGCCCACAAGCTCTGGATACGGGCCACTCGGCTCTACGGACTCATCCGAAGGCAGAGCTGAGAGCGAGTGACCGGTAGGCAGAGGAGTGGGCTGAGGCGAGGAGTACGTGAAGCGGAAGCGCTGAAGGACCTGCTGCACCATGTGTGACTGAGTCAAGGTGATGGTGCGCTGTGCTCTGTCCCGGGTGATCCGCAAGCCAAGATAGCTTGTCAGCTCACCCAGGTCTGTGCACGTGTGTCTCTTCTGCAGCTCCGACTTGACGTGGGCGAGTGCCTCAGTGTCAGCAGTAGCAAAGACCAAGTCGTCTACATACACGAGAACGTAGAACGGCGGCAGAGTGGTGTCGGTGCGTAGAAACAGCGACGGGTCAGCAGTAGAAGGAGCAAACCCAAGAGCAGCAAGAGTAGTCCTCAGTGTGTCGTGCCACTCACGGGGTGCCTGGCGAAGACCGTAGACTGGCCGCCGGAGGCTCCACTGGGTACCAGGAGGGAACGACCTAGTGAAGCCAGGTGGGCGGCGCAGCCAGATCTCCTCGTGCAGGCTGCCCTGTAGGAACGCAGTGCTGAAGTCAAGGGAGTGGAGCTCGTAGTCACGCTGAGCAGCGACGTGCAGCAGAACCCGAAGAGTGGTCATCTTCGGGGTCGGGGAGAAGGTCTGGAAGAAGTCAACTCCCTCTCGCTGACTGAAGCCTCGTGCAACGTAACGCGCCTTGAAGACAGGCGGAGAACCCGGCGGCCGCTTCACCCTGAAAATCCACATGCCACTGACGATGTTCGCCCCAGGTGGGGGAACCTCGTCGACGTAGGTGCCTGTGGACTTCCAGGAAGCCATCTCTGCGTCCATGGCTGTCTGCCACTGAGAGGAGTAGAGACCCTCCATCGCCTCTGCGTAGGAGCGTGGGGTCGGGATGTCTGGTGCATCCGGGTCTCCCTCAGGGGCAATCAGCATGGACACGAGATGAGGTAAAGCAGCGGCAAAGCACTCAAACTCCTCCTGTCTGTCCTCGAGGACGTCCGTGCCAAGAGCACACTCACCCCCGACGGACGGAGGACAGACAGACTCAGACTCAGCAACAAGGCTAGCGGCGTAGTCTAGACGACAGGCGGCAGCAAAGTCAACAAGCTCAGCGACTAGAGAAGACGCAGCAGAGGACTCAAACGAAGGGTCAGTGACAACAGTGGCAAGGAGACGCGCGACAGTAGGACTGGCAGCACGAAGAGAGTCAGACTCCGGGTCCGGACCGTCAGGAAGAGAGGACGCAGGAGGAGACGGCAGAGGGACACGCTGTGGAGCAGAGGAAGGACGCAGGGTCACATAGTGAGTGCCAAGGACAGGAGGAGAAAGCTGACGCGGAGCACGACGACCAGCGCGGACAGCGCGGACAGGCGACTCTGGACGTGACTCAGGCGACTCTGGACGAGACTCAGGCGACGGAGGACGAGACTCAGGCTCACGACGCTCCGTAAGACTGCCTGTCGGCGCAGTGTAAGGAGAAGGACCAGGCAGCGGAGAGGCAGGCTGTAACTGTGATTGCGACTGGACAGGCGGTGGACTCAGTAGGGGAGGAGTAGGACCAGTAGAGGGCGGGAGACCAAGAACCTGCTGAAAGAGCGGAACGTAGTACGGCCGCGGCCGCGCAGCACCTCCTGAACCAGCAGAGACAGCACCAGTACCCCCAGTCTCAGGGTCTCCAGCTACAACTCCCGCAGCACCACCAGCAGCTCCAGCAGCTCCAGCAGCTCCAGCTCCAACCCCCGCAACAGCTCCAGTCCCAGCAGCTCCAGTACCTCCAGTACGAGCACCTCCAGGACCAGCGGCTCCAGCAGCTCCAGCACCAGCAGCACCACCAGCAGCACCAGCAGCAGTAGCACCTCCAGTAGCCCCAGCAGCACCAGCACCAGCAGCACCTCCAGCAGCTCCAGCAGCACCAGCACCAGCAGCACCTCCAGCAGCACCAGCAGCACCGCCAGCAGCAGCAGTGCCTCCAGCAGCTCCAGCACCAGCAGCACCTCCAGCAGCTCCAGCACCAGCAGCACCAGCACCAGCACCTGCTCCAGCTCCAGGGTCCGCGACACTAGTAGCGCCACTCCGGAGACTGCAGCGCCGAGCGTACCAATCTCGAAGCCGCTGGGGAGAGGGCAGCTCCCGCCTAGGAGGGGAAGCACGAGTACCAGCTCCAGCAGCACCCCTAGCTCCAGAAGCGCCCCTCCTGAGGCTGCAGTACTGTAAGTACCACTCACGCAGCTGCTGTGAGGAGAGAGCGCCTCCAGGTGTAGCACGCTCAGTCTCAGCACCCTCTGGCGCAGTACCCTCAGACGTAGCACTCTCAGGCTCAGCACCCCCAGACTCAGCACCCCCAGACTCAGCACCCCCAGACTCAGTACCCGCAGTCTCCGCACCCCCAGGCTCAGCACCCCCAGGCTTCGCACCCCCAGGCTCCGCACCCCCAGGCTCCGCACGCTCAGGCTCAGCACCCCTAGCAGGACGAGAGTCGACAGCTACCTCGACAGGCTCAACCGGGTCTACCTGGGACACACCTGAGGGAGCGGCACCCTGAGGGGGGAGGGGGTCTACCACAGCAGCACCTGGCGCGAGGAAGAGAGGCGGGGGGGGGAGCGGGGCAGTGCGGTAGGGGAAGAGGCGGTAGTAGGGGACCGACTCGTCGAAAGTGACGTCCTGAGAGGGCAGGACACGGCGCGAGGTGGCGTGGTAAAACTGCCAACCAGACGCGTCCGGGACAAAGCCAAGGAAGACACAAGGAACAGCGCGGGAGGAGAGCTTGTCTGCGGACGTATCGCGAACAAAAGCTCGAGATCCCCAGACTCGAAAACGCATCGCCAACCTCTCCTGTCCAACGCAGTGTCGGTGAAGTCTCCGGAACGGAGACACGGGGCCAGAGGTTAAGCTGATGCGCAGCGTATCGGACCGCAAACAGCCACAGAAAGTGGGGGGCAGCCGCATGGATCAAGGAGGTACGAGCGACCTCCATGACCAAGCCAATGTGGCGCTCAGCAACCCCATTCTGCTGTGGAGAGGCCGGAAGCGTGAACGACTGCTCAATGCCCTCCCCCTGACAGAAGGCCCTCAAGAGGTCGGAGGAAAACTCCCCACCTCTGTCAGAGTGCAGGCGCAGAACAGGAAAGTCCGAGTGGAACCTCTCGCTGAGCTGGAGACGGGCAGCGCGGATCCAAGGGATCAAAACATCAGGGACTTCACCCTTGGTGCGCAAGGGGAAGACCGTGGTGTAGCGCGAGTAGTCGTCAACAACTATCAAGAAGTACCTCTCGTGACCCTGTCCACGAACGCGGGCTGGGCCCCACACGTCCATGTGGAGCGTCTGCAGGGGAGCAGTCGTCGGGGGAAACGAGGAGGAGTGAGGAGCGGCGCGCTGCCGCCCCTCGACACAGGGAAGACAGGGAGGAGCAGGCGAGGGTGCGAGGGGAGGGAGAACCCTGGGAAGACCAGAGACAAGGTACCGTTTGTGCATGCCACGAAGGCGCTGCACTGACGGGTGACCAAGGTGGTGGTGCCAGAGGACGGTCTCGTGCGCCAGAGAGCGACACGAGCAGGGGGCAGACAGCTGACCTGACGCAGACGCAGACGCAGCTACCTGAGGGGACTCAGTGGTCAGTGTGTACAGGTCCGACCCCGGCTGTCGAGTGAAGGTAGCCAGGTGACGGCCCGTCCGAGCACACGTGCAGTGTGTCACGCGCTCGTAGGCAGGGGTGAACTGGTGGACACCCCGGTCCTGGAGCGCACAACCCGCCACCAAGTTCGTAGAGAACGAGGGGAGGTGGAGACCTGACAGTGTGCCCGACGGAACCGCAGGACAAGGGAGGACAGTGGAGGAGGTCGCAATGACCGGACCCCCAGAGGGGTCAGCGAGGGAGACAGCAACTGGCCGAGCAAGCTGCTCAAGGGCAGTGCGGTCACGAAAGAAACAGCGAGAAGCACCGGAGTCCAGTGTGAAGGTGTGCAGTGCCTCAGTAGACTCAGTACCAGGGGGGGCAGACTCACGAGCACCTAGAGCAGCAGCCTCACCAGCACCTGGGGCAGCAGACACGCGAGTACCTGGAGCGGCAGCCTCACCAGCACCTAGGGCAACAGACGCACTAGCACCTAGAGCGGCAGCCTCACTCGTCCGAATGCCCGGGTCGGGCGGAACACGCAGGTACTGATCACCCTCTCCACTAGTAGACAACACATACATGGCAGTGAGAATAGCATCAAAGTCAAGAGCATAGATATCAATGTTCTTCCTCATCAGATCAGCCCAGCGGGGCAGCTCAGTAGCAGCAGGAAACTGAGTGCGCCAGGCGTCGTCGAGGCGGGAGAAGCAGCGCTGCGTGATGTGCGCCCTCCCACACGTCTGGCCAGTGCGGTCACCAGTGCGGATGACGTACGTGCAGCTAAGGCCACCCCCCCCCCCCCGTGCTGAGAGTACCACTCACGAAGCTCCTGGGACGACGGAGTCTGCTGTTGGCTCTGGCCACCGCCAGCGCCTCCACGACCACCACCTCCGCCGCCACCACCTCGACCACCACCGCCCCTGCCGCCGCCGCGGCCACCGCCGCCACCACCACCGCCCCCACCCCGGCCACCTCCTCCGCCGCTGCCACCACCACCCCCACCGCTGCCACTAGCCCCTCCAACCCCGCCACCACCCCCACTGCCGCCACCGCCCCCACCACCGCCTCCCCCGCCGTCACCTCCACCTCCCTTGCCCCCTTTGCCCTTGCCGCTGCGGCGCCAACTCGTAGTGGACGCAGTCCCGACCTGCTCAGTACCAACTAGGTCGACAGCAGCAGCAGAGGCGACAGAGGGGAGAAGGGGGGAAGGGGAAGGGTTGCCACGAGAGGCACCTACAGCGACTATGCTAGTCTCAGCTGCAAGCAGTTCCTTCTCGAGCAGATCAACGGTGAGCTCAGTGGGGCAGCGAGCGAGGAAGTGGTCCCTGACCGCACGAAGGGAGTCAGGAAGACGGGTGACCAGGTGGTAGAGAGTGAGCCAGAGCGGGGGGGGAAGCGGGCCTCACTAGTGCGGAGGTGCGTGATGAGGTCAGCGACTGTGGAGAAAGCGGACAGGTCTGGGAACAGGTAGGGGAGCGAGAGACGGCCTAGCGCAGCAGAGGCAGGTGAGGAGTAGCGTGCAACTACAGCAGTGTACAGTGCCTGCGCAGTTTTGTGCTGGCCAAAGTGCTCGCGCTCATCTACCGGCAGGGAGTTGCGAATAGCGAAGCGAGCGTGGGCGTCACGAGTCTGCCACTGTGAGCGGGCAGTACTGTCAGCAGTAGCAGCAGGGGCAGCAGCGAGTCCTAGTGCGTGATCGTACAGCGAGATATCCTCCTTGGCAGTGAGCTGGAGGAACAGGTGCAAGTCATCTAGCCAGGTGTCAAACTTCAGTGGGCGGCCCTCAGCATCGAAAGAGAGCACAGCAGGACTAGCCATAGTGGTAGGAGGAGCCGTAGTAGCAGTAACAGTGACAGTAGTAGAGGCGCGTCTCGGTAGGGCGGCGCGGCTCGGTAGGGCGGCGCGGCTCGGTAGGGCGGCGCGGCTCGGTAGGGTGGCGCGGCTCGGGCCGAGCGACGCGATTCGGTGGGGTGGCTCGGCTCGGCTAGGCGGCGGCTACTTGAGGTGGGGCACGCGAGGGCGTGCAGGGCAGAGCGGGGCCGGTCCGCGCGGGGCACGAAATGGCGGGCTAGCGGGGCGGGGCCTGGTCGCACGGGGCACGCAAGGGCGAGCTAGCGGGGCGGGGCCTGGTCGCACGGTGCACGTAAGAGCGGGCTAGCGGGGCGGGGCCGGTACGCGAGGGGCACGCAAGGGCACGCGGGTGGGTGTGGGCCGGTCGCTCGGGGCACGCAAGGGCGCGCGGGTAGGCGGGGCCGGTTCGTAAGGAGCGCGCACGGGCGCGTGGGGCAGCTGGCGCTCGGGGCCGCACGAGGCACGCTAGGGCGCGCGCGGGGCAAGCTATGCGCGTGGGGCTGCACGGGTCGCACGCGAGGGCGTGTGAGGAAGGCGGGGCCGATCGCATGGGGCACGCTAGGGCGTGCGAGCTGGGCGGGGCCGATCGCTAGAGGCACGCTAGGGCGCGCGACAGTGAGGGAGAGAGGAGGGCGCTCGAGGGCGCGACTAGGCGAGGCGCGCTAGGGCGCGACTAAGCGGAAACGGTGGGCCCTATCTTTCGGTCCTAGGTTACGACCTAGGCTCGTAATACCATGTTAGAAACTAAGGAAGAACGAGAATGATGAACTAGAAACAGAATGGGGATACAAGTACCAAACCCTAGAGTAGTGTACCCCCTAGAAGGTTAACCCACTATAGCCTACACAACTATAACATATATATAATGTTTGACAGGTCGTTCCCTCCTGGTACCCAGTGGAGCCTCCGGCGGCCAGTCTACGGTCTCCGCCAGGCACCCCGTGAGTGGCACGACACACTGAGGACTACTCTTGCTGCTCTTGGGTTTGCTCCTTCTACTGCTGACCCGTCGCTGTTTCTACGCACCGACACCACTCTGCCGCCGTTCTACGTTCTCGTGTACGTAGACGACTTGGTCTTTGCTACTGCTGACACTGAGGCACTCGCCCACGTGAAGTCGGAGCTACAGAAGAGACACACGTGCACAGACCTGGGTGAGCTGACAAGCTATCTTGGCTTGCGGATCACCCGGGACAGAGCACAGCGCACCATCACCTTGACTCAGTCACACATGGTGCAGCAGGTCCTTCAGCGCTTCCGCTTCACGTACTCCTCGCCTCAGCCCACTCCTCTGCCTACCGGTCACTCGCTCTCAGCTCTGCCTTCGGATGAGTCCGTAGAGCCGAGTGGCCCGTATCCAGAGCTTGTGGGCTGCCTCATGTACCTGATGACCTGCACTCGACCTGACCTTGCATACCCTCTTAGCATCCTAGCACGCTATGTCGCTCCTGGCCGTCACAGGAAGGAGCACATGGATGCCACTAAGAGGGTGTTGCGCTACTTGTGCAGTACGTCGGGCATGGGGCTTGTGCTTGGAGGACGGAGTGACGTTGTCCTCACTGGACACTCAGACGCTTCTTGGGCTGACAACCAGGCTACGCAGCGGTCGTCTCAGGGTTACACCTTCAACCTTGGCTCTGGTTCAGTTTCTTGGCGTTCTACACGCTCGTCTTCAGTTCTCAGCTCCAGTTGTGAGGCTGAGATCTACGCCACAGCCATGGCTGCCCAGGAGTTACGCTGGCTCACCTACCTGCTGACCGACCTGGGAGAGCGGCCTCGTTCTCCTCCAGTGCTGTACGTCGACAACAAGGCCGCCATTGCCTTGTGTCAGGAGCACAGACTGGAGCACAGAACGAAGCACATCGCTCTGCGCTACTTCCTTGCTCGAGAGCTGCAGCAGCGTGGTCAGCTTCGTCTTGCTTACGTGGCCACTCGGGCCAACACTGCTGATGTGTTCACCAAGGCGCTTCAGCCTTGTGATCATCAGCGTTTCTGTACTGTTCTAGGCCTTGTGCCTACTGTCCCTCACTTGCTCACTTCTTGACTCTGCTTGTACTGTGATCTCTATATATATACCTGCATGCTTACACTTGCTAGGTTGTGATCACTGTACCTCTTGTTATGTTATCAAACTGCATGTGAACTGGTCTTGTGACCGCTTGCTTGTGCTCGGAATTTGTGTGGTATCCTTGAGATCCACCCTGAGCTTGCTTTGCTTTGCTTTGATTTGATTGGTCTTGTGACCCCTTGCTCTCCCCCACTTAGCCTATGGGGGTGTGTCAAACATTATATATGTTATAGTTGTGTAGGCTATCGTGGGTTAGTCTTTAGGGGGTACACTACTCTAGGGTTTGGTACTTGTACTCCCATTCCTTTCTAGTTCATCATTCTCGTTCGTTCTTAGTTTCTAACAGGAAGAAGTTCCCGCGTCGCCGTTCCGCAATGTCTGGAGTTGTTGCTCCAGGCTGGTGAGTCGCTGAAGCATCTGTGCGAGGGCGGCGGTTCCGATCGTTGTCGTTTCCTCGCTTGTCGCAGCCGGGTTGGTCTGCGCTTCAGCCGTCAGATTCCTCTGACCACCAGATCCTCCGGCCATTCTCACGCGTGAGCGTGTGCCGGACGCCACTTTCCGTTCGCCGAAGATTTCGGTGGTGGCGGTGCGAAGGATTCCTGAGTCGCTCTCATACCATATTGCGATCAGAAGTTGATCATACCTAGGATCACCTCTGGAAGGTTCGCACACGATTGAGTAGTGGTGGTGGGCCCGTGAACTCAATAGCAGAGTGAATATAAAATGCTTGAGATGATAAAAACATGCAAAACATTCCAATCGACTTAACTAGCCATGTACTCTAAGGGGTACATTCCCTTATTACAGCGGAATCCAACCGTGCGATTCCAGACAGTTACGAAACTGTCAGGGCAGAATTCTTGCCACTGATACTGCCTGATGCTGTCTGCCCGACGGTCCAGATCCTTTCGTAACCGTGCGACCCTTCGCGTCACTTCCGTCCCTTCGCCTTCATTCTCGGTAGTGCGTGATTCGATTGCTGCGGTAAGGAGTGCACAGTGATACTTCAATAATCACTATTCGCAACAGGCATCAAAACGAGCAAGAGAGACAAGTGGTCACAAGACCAGTCAATAACAACAGCAAAGCAAGACAATCAACCCAGGTGGTACGACTAGCCAGCCTCTAAGACAAACGACCACAAGGCCAGTTCAAGTGTTCACAGAGATATATATAAGCAACAGAACAAGCAGAGCAAAAAACAAGAGGCAAGCCTACAACAAACGAGGGTCTATCTGAACAAGGCCAAGCTGTGAGCAGAACTTGTGGTGGTCACCAGACGGGAGGGCCTTGGTGAAGATGTCTACACTGTTGGCCGCTGAGGCTACAAAGACTAAACGCGTCTGGCCGCGTCGCTGCAGCTCTCGCAGCAGGAAGTGCCGCAGGCTGATGTGCTTCACTCTGCTCTCCAGTCGAGGCTCTCGACACAGGAGGATCATAGCCTTGTTGACAGCAAACAAAGTCGGTCCAGAGCTAGGCCGCTCACCTAGTTAAGTAAGCAAGAAATTCAGACAACGGAGCTCCTGAGCAGCCATGGCACCATCGTACGGTAGATCTCGGCCTCAGGACTAGACTGTGCCACAGAAGAACTCCACGACACAGCTCTAGAGCCCAAGCTGAAACAATACCACTGAGTCGACCTGCTGGTCTCCTCGTCGTCCGCCCAGGACGAGATGTAGTGCCCGGTAAGCGGCACTCGCTGTGTCCCTCAAAGCACAAGCCCCATGCATGATGTGGTCGCCATGTACTTCGATACCCTCCTAGGAGCCGTCCAGTGAACAAGACGGTGTCTCCCAGTCGCAACAAAGCGAGCCAAGATGCTGAGAGGATAATCGAGGCCTGGATGACTACACGTCATCAGGTATACGAGGCAACCCACAAGCTCTGCATAGTGACCACTAAGCTCAACAGGCTCGTCGGGAAGAGCAGCAGTGAGTCTGCGGTAAACAGGAGGAAGAGTGGGCGGTGTGGTGGAAAACTGAAGCTCGAACCGCTGAAGGACATGCCCACAATGTATGACTGAGTCAGAGTGATTGTGCGAGCGGCTCTGTCCATGGTGATCTGCAAGCCAAGGTAGCTGCGCAATTCACCAAGGTCAGTGCACGTGCGTCTCTTCTACAGTTCGGACTGCACTGAAGCCAGTGTAGCCCTGCCAGCGGTAGCGAAGACCAGGTCGTCGACGTAGACGAGGACGAAGAAAAGAGTGGGTCCATAACGCACAAAGAGTGAAGGGTCGGTGGACGAAGTGTTATAGTCACAGTAGGCTCCAATGTGCCTAAAACGAAAGATAGAGTGCACAGCCGGATTTCTGCACAGCGGCTTCAAACGTTCATAGCGTTCTGGTCACAGCTTCAAATGACTTGATTCAACTTGGATCTGGAGCGTCTAATTGTCGCCCACAATAGGCAATTTAGATCGCACGATTTCACCAAGTATTGACGACACAACGTCAGTTTGAACGAACAGCACTATGGCAGCCACTATAGTCTTGAACACAAGATAGTAAGAGTTAGGAAGAGTTACGAGTTGGGAATGACTCCCAGCTCCTACAAACCCCAAGAGCCGAGGTACAGTGATGTGGAACAGTGCCACACTGTCCCCAACCACGAAGGGTCTTGAAACTACCCTTCACTAGGGCCTACACCAAGTGAAATGTTACACTACACAAAGTAATGTAACTATCTTCAATATCTTGAGGTGTACCCTTTTGGCGAGCTTCGAAATCACTTGAGGCTTGACACCAAGGCTCGGGCTCTTCATCACAAACTCATCCTTGAGTTCTTGATGGGTCTGCTGCACACACCTGCGACACGCCGAACGTTCGACACAGGACAAAATAGAAACCGCGCACGACAAAATAGAAACCGCGCGCGAGACACAAACGACTGCGTAACACGCGTCGCGTGATAACTCGCTATTGACTCGACACACACACTCGACATCATGACTCAACATTCACACACAATTATAAGCATGAAATATATATTATCCCATGCCCTCATACCATTCCATACACACACACATGCACGCACACGGACAACAAGCCGAGTGCAAACCGTAGGGTTGCACCAACAAACTCCCCCTCGGATTGTTGGCCTTAGGATATGTTGCTCTCTCAGTTCAGAGCCATCCCAGCCAGCTTGCAACACTTCCAATGCTGCTGCTCCACCAGCCTCTTGGTCATCATGTCACCCGGCTGCCCCGTGGTCTTCACGTAGCGCAACTCAACTTCACCCGCGGTTACCATGCTCCTCGTCCAATGCCACTTCACCCTCATGTGCTTCGTGAGTCCATGCAACACAGGGTTCTTAGCAAGAGCAATGGCACCCTGGCTGTCACAGTACAGTGGGGTAGGTCCTTGCTGCTCCTCCCCCAATTCAGCCAACAAACGCCGCTGCCACACAATCTCCCGTACGGCACGGAAGAGTGCCATGTACTCGGACTCCACCGAGCTCAAAGCTTGGTCAACCTGCTTCTTGCTCTCCCAAGCAGTTGGGCCTCCACCAACACAGCATATGAAGCCTCCCACACTTGTCATGTCCTCTGGTTCTGATGCATATGAAGCATCCGAGTAGGCGGTGAGGAACAAACGCCCGGGTTCAACACCATCCGCGCCCTTTTGGCGCCTTTGTGCCGCCGGCGAGTATTGCAGCCCAACGGTCGGTGTTTGGCCAAGATACTTGGCCACCCTCATTCCAGCTGCTACCTGCTCCTCATTAGGGCATTGCACAACCCTAGCCAGCTGCCCGGTAGCAAACGCGACGTCCGGTCGGGTGTTTACCGCCGCATACATGAGGCTGCCCACCAACGAGTGAAATCGGCGCCTCTCCTCTTCTCCAACGCTCTCCTCCTCTGGCCCCTTCACACACTTGAACCCAGAGGGAAAGGGAGTAGCCACATGACCTTCACTCTGGCCGAAGTTGGCAGCCAACGCCTCCAGGTACTTCCGTTGATGCACTCGCATGCTCCGCTTCTCCACGTCTCGTTCGATGTGGAGCCCAAGGTAGGAGTTCACGTCACCAAGGGACTTGCACTTGAACTTGTCTTGCAGCTTCAGCATCACCTCTTTCACAAGGTCAGGAGAGGGTGAGAAGATCAGGATGTCGTCCACGTACACCACCATGAAGCTCCTCTGCTCCCCCTCGCCAAGCATGAACAAGGAGTGATCGGCCGTTGAGGGAGTGAAGCCGATCCCCTCCAACACTTCGCGCAGCTTCATGTACCATTGCCTAGGGGCCTGCTTCAGCCCATAGAGGGCCTTCTTCAGCTTCCACACTCTGCCACTACCATCATCAAACCCCTCTGGCTGCGCCATAAAAATCTCCTCCTCAAGGATGCCGTTAAGGAATGCCGTTACGATGTCCATTTGTTTTACTACCCATCCTTTGATGGCGGCTCCCGCGAATAGGGTTCGCAGCGTCGTCGGCTTCACCACAGGGGCAAACAGCTCCTTGAAGTCCACCTTCTCCTTCTGCTGGTACCCCTTGGCCACCAGCCTAGACTTGTAACGCTCGATCTTGCCGTCGGCATCGGACTTGATCTTGAAGAGCCACTTGGACGTTATCGCCGTACGCCCCTCCGGTAGCTCCACCAATTCAAACGTGTCATTCTCCTCGATGCTCTTCAGCTCACTCTCCATGGCCTTCTTCCACTCCTCAGCATCACTACTCTCCAAAGCCTCCTTGAGAGTTGCTGGTTCTCCCGGCATCTCCACCGGAGAGAAGAACGCGAAGGCACACTCCTCGTAGTCACTCTCCTCGTCGTCTCCGACCATCATTGCCGCTCCGGCCAGGGCTGTCTTGCCCTGCTTTCCCGGCGCATCATAGGTCAGCCTATTAGGGGGTTGAACTCTCCTCTTCCCCCTTCGTTCCTCCTCAGCTGCAGGGACTTGAAGGCCTTGGCGTTGCTGCGGTGTGGCTCGAATCCGTGGAGCACTCGTAGTACGGGAAGGGAGTGACGGTGCACGCTCGCTCACTTGCTGCACCTCCTCCTCTTCTTCCTCTGCATCATTGGCCTCCTCTCCCCCATTCACGAGGGAGGATTGCCTCGTGGTTGTGCTGCCGCTGCTCAGCTCCAAAGGCAGCTCCACATGCTCCAAACCGGAACTCTTCACCTCCCCAAACCGCACGCCTATCTTCGCCTCATTCTCCGCCTTCCAATCCTTGTACATGAAGTTCTCCATGAACTTGCAGTCCCTGCTCACCAAGAACTTCTTGGTGAATGGGTCCCAAAGAAGCCATCCCTTGCTGTTTTGAGCCATGCCCAAGTGCACGGCCCACACCGCCTTGGCACCAAGCTTGTTGTGCCGAAGATGCTTAGGCACGAGCGCCATGCACATGCACCCGAACACCCGAAGCATATCCACCTTTGGCTTCCTTCCTAGCCACTCCACATAGGGCACCCATTTATCTGCTCCCACATGAGTCAAGGCTCTGTTCTTGGCCACACACGCGCTCCGCACCGCATCAGGCCAGAAATAGTCGGGTAGCCCGGCTTCAATGAGCAACCCGCGTGCCGCCTCCGTGATTGTGCGGTTCGCTCGCTCGGCGATGCCGTTCATTGCAGGGGAGTATGGCATGGTGAGGGAGTGCCGAATACCATTCTTCTTCAGCCACAACCCAAACTCCTTGCTCAGGAACTCTCCCCCTCGATCGGTGCGGATTGACTTGACTAGACGGTCTTGTTGCCGCTCCACCATCGGGAACCAATCCGTCTTCAACGTTTCAGCCACGTCGCTCTTCTTGGCCAGCACATACACCCAAGTCATGCGGGTGTAGACGTCGACAATGGTGAGAAAATACTCAGCTCCAGCAGCTCCAAGCTTCAGGGGGCCCACCACGTCCATCACCACCTCATCAAGTGGTGCCTTTGCCGTTGCCTCCGAACTAGGGAACGGAAACCGGGTGAACTTGGCTTGAATGCACGTCGGACAGCCAAGCACCTCATCAGGCTCCCCCTTCACACGTATGCCAGCAACCATCTCATTCTTCACTAGCTGCTGCAAGATAGGCAGGGCCACATGCCCCATTCGCCGATGCAAGGTAAGCCAATCACACTCCCCCGTAGCCGAAGTCGGATTGGAGAATGCCGCACTCGCAATAGCGCCCCACATGCTCTCTCCGTACTCCTCCTCCGCTGCTGCCTCGGGGTTCTCCTCACCTTTGTGCTACTCCTTGGCTGCTGCACCTCTCTCCTTAGGTTCACCGAGCTTGCTGGTCCCTCCAAGATTGCTCTTCTTGGACTCGTTCTCCTTAGCGCGACCGTTCGCACCATCGCCGCTACCAACCGCTTCACCCTTGGTGCTGACACTTGCTGCCACTTGCCTCTCCTTAGGCATGGGGACCACAGGGATCTGCCACATCTCATTGTAGACGTCCCTATCCGCATGAAGGTCCCATAGAATCCGCTCGCCAAGCCTTGCGGTGTAGGTCTTGGCTCCCTTCGAGTTCGTGTCCATGCCGGCCTTTGCCAATCGCCGCACGGAAATCAGGTTCGCAGCAAGGCTGGGCACCCAAAGCACGTTCTTGAGGCCCACCATCTTCCCATCAGCACCCTTGAACATGGCCTTGCCCATGCCTTTCACCTCTGCTCGCTGCCCCAAAGCCGATCTGACATGCTTCACCGGTGACGGCTCGAGTTCGGTGAGCAAGTCCGGGCGAGGTGTCATGCTATAGGTAGCGCCACTATCGATCACCCAATAGTCCAGGGGGTGTAGGGTCACCTTCCCCACAGCTGCTGGCTCCTCAAAGCCTTCACCCTTCTCTGGACCAGCTGGTACTTGCGTCGACACGAAGTAGAATAGACCCGGGTACCGATCGTCGCTCGGGTCCTTGTCGTTGTCTCCACTCTTCATGTTTGCAGCTCCGCCACCGCGGCCGCCACGGCCTCCACGGCCTCCACGGCCTCTTCCTCTCCCTCCACCTGCTCCTCTACCCTCTTGGTCTTGAGCAGGGGTCCAACCATCAGGGAGCTTGTTGCAATCGTGCCACATGTGTCCGGTCTTATGACAATAATGGCACTCGCCATCGAATCGGCCGCGACCGCGCCCGTAGCTCTTGTCGTCGCTGCCGTAACCGCCACTCCCGCGGCCTCCACTGAAGTTGCTGCCACCAAACCTTCCTCCCCCTCGTCCTCTGCCTCTTCCTCGGCCATATCCACGGCCGACGCTTGCTGCCCCAGCGCCATCCGCACTCCCCAACTCACGGCGGCGGAAGTCCTCTTGTAGGATTGCGCGTTTCACGTCTTCAAGCGAGAGACGGGGCAGGTCACGGTTCAAGTTGATGATGAGCGAGGACCATGACTCGGGGAGTAGGGCCAGCAACTTGGTCTTCTTCTGGAGCTCACTGTAGTTCAAATCAGCTCCCTCAAGCCACGTCAACAAGTCGAAGAATTTCTGCACCCCGTCTTCCACGGGTTCATCTTCCTCAATTCGTAGCGTCGCCATTTGCCGTTCCAACACCACAGCTACCGCCGCTGTTGCAGGAGCGCGTACATCCTTGAGAGCAGCCCATGCCTTTGGTCCCTTCTCTGGTTCACGCTGGAATGGCTTGATGTGACGGATCTGGCTGCTCCCCAACGCTTGCCCAAGTAGGAGGTAGCCTTGTGCGCTCTTCCGCACCCACGGGCTCTTCTCCGGGTCGTTCTCGGGACGCTTCTCCGTTCCTTCCATCACCTCCAGCAGGTCATAGTGGTCGAACACATTCTCCATTCTGAAGGACCATTCAGCAAAGTTGTCGCCGTTGAACTTGTCAAGCCCGAACACTATTGGTTCGTCCCTAGAAGGTCCAAGAGTCGGTTGCACGGGCGCCACGGCTGACTCACGGGCTTGGCCTTGTGCTTGGGCATCTCCATTGCCACCAGCACTTCTGCCACCCCTTTCCTCAGGTCCAGCCATTGTCGAAACTGCTCCAAGGGGCTCTGATACCACTTGTTATAGTCACAGTAGGCTCCAATGTGCCTAAAACGAAAGATAGAGTGCACAGCCGGATTTCTGCACAGCGGCTTCAAACGTTCATAGCGTTCTGGTCACAGCTTCAAATGACTTGATTCAACTTGGATCTGGAGCGTCTAATTGTCGCCCACAATAGGCAATTTAGATCGCACGATTTCACCAAGTGTTGACGACACAACGTCAGTTTGAACGAACGGCACTATGGCAGCCACTATAGCCTTGAACACAAGATAGTAAGAGTTAGGAAGAGTTACGAGTTGGGAATGACTCCCAGCTCCTACAAACCCCAAGAGCCGAGGTACAGTGATGTGGAACAGTGCCACACTGTCCCCAACCACGAAGGGTCTTGAAACTACCCTTCACTAGGGCCTACACCAAGTGAAATGTTACACTACACAAAGTAATGTAACTATCTTCAATATCTTGAGGTGTACCCTTTTGGCGAGCTTCGAAATCACTTGAGGCTTGACACCAAGGCTCGGGCTCTTCATCACAAACTCATCCTTGAGTTCTTGATGGGTCTGCTGCACACACCTGCGACACGCCGAACGTTCGACACAGGACAAAATAGAAACCGCGCACGACAAAATAGAAACCGCGCGCGAGACACAAACGACTGCGTAACACGCGTCGCGTGATAACTCGCTATTGACTCGACACACACACTCGACATCATGACTCAACATTCACACACAATTATAAGCATGAAATATATATTATCCCATGCTCTCATACCATTCCATACACACGGACACGGACAACAAGCCGAGTGCAAACCGTAGGGTTGCACCAACACGAAGGACGGAGTCGGAGGTCAGCAAGAGTGGAGCGGAGAGTGTCGTGTCACTCACGAGGCGCCTGGCGGAGACTGTAGACTGGTTTTCTCAGGCTCTACTGTGCCCTAGGAGGGAAAGTGCCAGTGAAGCCAGGAGGACGACACAACCAGGTCTCCTCGTGCAGGCTGCTCTGGAGAAAGGCAGTGGAGAAGTATAGTTCGTGCAGCTCGTAGTCTCACTGTGCTGCGACGTGTAGTAGCACCCAAAGAGTTGTTGTCTTCGAAGTGGGGGAGAACGTCTGGAAGAAGTCTACTCCCTCACGCTGACTGAAGCCTCTAGCCACATAGCTCGCCTTGAAGACAGGCGGCGATACAGGCGGCCGCTTCACCTTGAAGATCCACATGCCATCGACTACGTTCGCCCGCGAAGGGGGAACTGCATCGACGTACGTACATGTGGATCTCCAAGACGCCATCTGTAAGTCCATGGCTGCTATCCATTGAGAGGACCACTGTCCTGACACTGCCTCAGTGTAAGTACGAGGAGTCGGGATGTTTGGAGCATCAGGGTCTCCCTCAGGGGCTAGCAGCATGTCACAGAGGTATGGAGCATGCAATTGGCGGCACGGGAGACACGAGAACTGGCAGCACGGGAGGCGCGTGTAGGACACGGGCATCATGGGAAGCAGTAGAACGGGCGGCACGGGAAGCACGGGTATGACACGGGCAGCACAGGAGGCACAGGTAGGACACGGAGAACACGGGCAGCACGGGAAGCACGAGAACGGGCGGCACAGGAGACATCGGAACAAGCAGCATGGGTAGCACGGGAACGGGCAGCACGGGAAGCACGGGAACAGGTGGCACGGGAGACACGGGAACGGGCAGCACGGGAGGCACGGGTAGGACACGGGCATCACGGGAAGCACGAGAACGGGCGGCACGGGAAGCACGGGTAGGACACGGGCAGCACGAGAGGCACGGGTAGGAAACGGACAGCACGGGCATCACGGGAAGCACGGGAGCGGGCGGCACGGGAGACACGGGAACGGGCAGCATGGGCAGCATGGGAACGGGTGGCACGGGAGACACGGGCAGCAAGCACGGGCATGGGAAGAACACGGGCGGCAACACGGGTCGAGTATGGGCAGAGCCGGGGTGCGTACAGGGTGTGGGGTGCGAACGAGGAGGAATGAGCATGAACGGAACGGGAGACGCGGGAGGCACACGGCCGGCGATGAGAGGAGGCTGAGGCAGCTGATGCTGCAGCTGGACTCACACCATCCACACTCACTGAACCCCCCCCCCCACACCAGCAGCAGCGGCAGAGAGAGAGAGAGAGGAGGAGGTGTGGCGGCGGATGGCGCTGCAGTATACGCCTGCCACCCCCTCACACCCCCCAAAGCCTCCCACTGAACAGCAGCAGTCGCGGCTGAGAGGAGGAGGTGCAGTGGCGGCGGATGGTGCTGCAGTTCCACTCCCACACCCCTTCATCCTCCCCCACAGCAGCAGATGCGAGAGTGAGAGAGAGGCGGAAGTTGCTGCACCCGGATCACACCACCCACCCCCCCTAAACCTCCCCCCAGCAGCAGCAGCAGCAGCAGAGAGAGAGCAAAGGAGGTGCAGTGGCAGGAGGTGCTGCAGGGATACGTCCACCCCCCCCCCCCCACCCCACCACTGGCCGCCACCTCCATTCTCGCTGCCACCCCCCTCTATTCACCACACCCACCACCGCCCAGCACAGCAGAGGTAGGTGCGGTAGAGGGGGGGCACGAGGGAGGGACGGGGTGGGGCAGGGACGAGGCGGGACGGGACGGGATGGTCGCGTAGTGCAGGTTTAGACGGGGTGCTCGATGGCGGGTTCGTCAGCGGGCTCGCTGGCGCGCTCCCTGGCGGGTCCGTCGGCGAATTCGTCGGCAGGCTCGCTAGCGCGCTCGCTGGCGGGTCCGTCGGCGGGTTTGTTGGCGAGCTCGTCGGCGGGCTTGCTGACGCGCTCGTTGGCGGGTCCGTCGGCGGGTTTGCGGGCGTGCTCCCCATGGGCAGAACGTGACGAGCTTCGGGCGGACGGTGCGAGAGTTACGGGTTGGTGGGCCCATAAAATTGACATGCTAGGAAAGTACTAGCTCAATACCATGTCAAGATACGAACGTAAGTATGAACTATGGTTTTGGTAGGGCCTAGGCTAAGGAGCATAGGACAGGGATGTCGAGAGAGTTGTCACCAAGGAGAAAGTTGAGAATTCGTTACTTTACTATAGAACACGAGGTACATATAGCAAACACAACGGTACACCACCAAACAAGAAACAATATAATCACCCTACAACTAACTACAAGAAGTTATAGAATATATTACATTTTTGACACGGGCGGCACGGGAGGCATGTGAGACACGGGTAGCACGGGAGGCACGGGAGGGCAGCACGGGAGGCACGGGAGGACACGGGCAGCACGGGAGGCAGCACGGTACGGGCAGCATGGGAGGCACGGGAGGACACGGGCATCACGTGAGGCACGGGAGGACACGGGCAGCACGGGAGGCACGGGAGGACACGGGCAGGATGGGAGGCAGCACAGTGCGGGCAGCACGGGAGGCACGGGAGGACACGGGCAGCAAGGGAGGCACGGAAGGACATGGGCAGCACGGGAGGCACGGGGACAAGGCAGGGGATGAGTGGAGGAGGCGGCTGATGCTGCAGCTGGACCCACACCACCCACACCCCCTGAACCTCCCCCCACAGCTCCAGCAGCGGCAGAGAGAAAGAGAGAGGAGGAGGTGCAGTGGCGGTAGGTGCTGCAGGGATACGCCTGCCACCCCCTCATACCCCCCCATAGCCTCCCCCCCCACAGCAGCAATCGCGGCAGAGAGGAGAGAGAGGAGGAGGTGCAGTGGCGGTAGGTGCTGCATTGACACTCCTGCCACCCCCGCACACTCCACACCCCCCCCCCCCCCCCCCCCCCCATGAATCGCCACCCCGCCACCGCCACCTCCATTCCACTACCCCCCCCCCCCCCCCCCCCCCCCCCCCCGTTGACAGGCAGTTCCGTTGACGGGTCCGTTGGCGGGCTCGCGGACGGTTCCGTTGGCGGGTCGGTTGGCGGGCTCGCTGGCGTGCTTTTTGGCGGATCCGCTGGCGATCTTGCCGGCGAGCTTGCTAGCGCGCTGGTGAGCGGGGCGGGCCAGCATGAGGCGGGCCGTTGCAAAGCCTAGGAGCGTGGTGGGCCCATGAGAATATTTCAGGCACTAGGAACTTACAAGCTCAATACCATGTCAAGATAGTAGCTTAAGGGTTTAGGTAGGGACTAGGCTTAGGAGCCTAGGCCAAGGATGTCACCAAGGAGAAGTCGAGAATGTGTGACTTCATTATAGAACGGGAGGTACATATAGCAAAGAAACAACGAAAGACGTGCACCACCTACAAAAGAACTACACTGCAGTTACACTACAGGCAGATATAATAAATATATATAAATATATTTCGACACTGGCCACTCCTCTTGCTATTCACCACAAACGCACTGCTCCTGTTCCCGACGAGCCTATTGAGCCTAGTGGTCATTACGCAGAGCTTGTGGGTTGCCTCATGTACCTGATGACGTGCACAATATTAGGTAAGGGTACAAGATAGAGGAAAGGCAAGAGGCTAGGCAAGACAAAAGGGTACACCATCAGCAATAGGTTCTAATATCTAACTTATACATTAGCAGCAAGCTGTAGGCAATTAGGATATGCAATATGAATTTAACACACCCCCGTAACTGCCTACGGCTATAGCTAGTGGTGTCTGGCTGCAGGTCGCCTGGAGAGCGGTTGCTGTAGATGGGATATGCACATAAACAGCGGTGGCTGACCGGCAGCACCTGTAAACGCCAGAACGGAGGGGTGAGGGCTAAACCGGAGGGCGTAGGCTGTTGGTGATAAACACCAACTGTTGGAGGGCTAAACCGGAGGGCGTAGGCTGTTGGTGATAAACACCAACTGTTGGATAGGAGGAGGAAGCTGGTGGTGCACAGGAGGTGGTTGAGAGGAGGAGGAAAGGAGGAGGAAAGGCGACCGGAGGAGAGGAGAGAGAGGAGGAAATGAAAGGAGACGGTTGGAGGAGAGAAGAAAAGAAGATGAAATGTGAGGCTGGAAGGTAAGAGATGGAGGGGCGGCTGCCTGGTCAGACCCGCCACCCCCATTGTTGAAATGTAACTGGCAGGAATGAATGCATTAGGCAGAAGTTGAGTACAAGTACCTAACTCTAATTGGGTTGTACCCCATAGAACATGACCCACTACAGCCTAACGTCACAATGTTGTTTGACACACCCCCATAGGCGAAGTGGGGGATAGCAAGCATAACAAGCGGTCACAAGACCAGTCAAGAGAAGAAACAAAGAACACAGCTCAGGGTGGATCTCAAGGACACCACACACTCCGAGCACAAGCAAGCGGCCACAAGGCCAGTTCACATGTAGTTTGATAATAACACAAGCAGTACAATGATTACAACCTAGCAACCAGAAACATGCAGGTCTATATATCAAAGTACAAGACAAGATCAAGAAACAAGCAGGTGAGGCAGGGTGGGCACAAGCCCAAGAGCAGTGCAGAAAAGTTGATGATCACTAGACCCAAGGGCCTTGGTGAAGACATCAGCAGTGTTGGCCTGTGTGGCCACGTAAGCAAGACGAAGCTGACCACGCTGCTGCAGCTCTCGCGTGAGGAAGTAACGGAGAGCAATGTGCTTCGTTCTGTGCTCCAGTCTCTGGTCCTGACACAAGGCAATCATGGCCTTGTTGTCGACGTACAAAACTGGAGGAGAACGAGGCCGCTCACCCAAGTTGGTCAGCAAGTAGGTCAGCCAGCGGAGCTCCTGTGCAGCCATAGCCCCAGCGTAGATCTCGGCCTCACAGCTGGAACTAAGTACAGAAGAAGAGCGAGTGGACCTCCACGAGACAGAACCAGTGCCGAGGCTGAAACTGTACCTCTGTGTCGACCGGTGAGTCATCTTGTCGTCAGCCCAAGAAGCGTCTGAGTGACCGGTGAGAACAACTGAACCCTGTCCTCCAAGCACGAGCCCCATGCCTGATGTACTGCACAAGTAACGCATCACCCTCTTCGCAACTTCCCAGTGCACCTTTTGGTGTCTACCGGGAGCCACGTAGCGAGCCAGGAGGCTGAGAGGGTACGCGAGGTCAGGTCGTGTGCAAGTCATCAGATACATGAGGCAACCCACAAGCTCTCGGTACAGACCACTCGGCTCTACAAACTCGTCCGAAGGTGGAGCTGAGAGTGGGTGGCGGGTAGACAGAGGAGTGGGCTGTGGCGAGGACCACGTGAAGTCGAAGCGCTGAAGGACCTGCTGCACCATGTGTGACTGAGTGAGGGTGATGGTGCGGCGTGCTCTGTCCCGGGTGATCTGCAAGCCAAGATAGCTCCGCAGCTCACCCAGGTCAGTGCAGGTGTGTCTCTCTTGCAGCTCCGCCTTCATTAAGGCCAGAGCCTCAGTGTCAGCAGTAGCAAAAACCAAGTCGTCAACATACACGAGAACGTAGAACGGCAGCAGAGAAGTGTCTGTGCGCAGAAACAACGAAGGGTCAGCAGCGGAGGGAGCGAAGCCAAGAGCCGAAAGTGTAGTCCTCAGTGTGTCGTGCCACTCACGGGGCGCCTGACGCAGAACGTAGACTGGTCGCCGAAGACTCCACTGGGTACCCTCACGAAACGACCCAGTGAAGCCACGTGGACGGCGCAACCAGATAGCCTTGTGAAGGCTGTCCTGCAGGAAGGCTCTCGAGAAGTCGAGGGAGTGCAGCTCGTAGTCACGCTGTGCTGCAACGTACAGTAGCACCCGAAGAGTGGTCATCTTCGGGGTGGGGGAGAAGGTCTGGAATAAGTCGACCCCCTCACGCTGACTGAAGCCTCGTGCAACGTAACGCGCCTTGAAGACAGCCGGAGAATACGGCGGCCGCTTCACCCTGAAAATCCACATGCCATCGACTATGTTCGCCCCAGGTGGGGGAACCTCATCGACGTAGGTGCCTGTGGACTTCCAGGAAGCCATCTCTGCGTCCATGGCTATCTGCCACTGAGAGGAGTACGGACCCGTGATCGCTTCTGCGTAAGTGCGCGGGGTCGGGATGTCCAGTGCATGCGGGTCTCCCTCAGGGCAAAGTAGCGTGGACGCGAGATGAGGTGCAGCGGCCGCTAGGCACTCCAGCTCAAACTGCCTGTCCTCAAGAACGTCACAGTCAAGGGCAAGCTCACCCCCGACGGATGGAGGACAGGAAGATTCAAAAACAAGACTCGCAGGATAGTCAAGGCGACACAAAGCAGCGAAGTCAACAAGCTCAGCAACTAAGGCAGACGCAGCAGCAGACTCAAAGGAAGGGTCAGTCACAACAGTGGCAAGGAGACGAGTGACAGTCGGACTGGCAGCACGGACAAGGTCAGACTCAGGGTCAAGAACGTGAGGAAGAGAAGACGCAGGAGGCTCAGGCAGGACAACACGCTCTGGAACAGAGGAAGGACGAAGTGCCATACGGTGAGTGCCTGGCACAACTGGAGCACGAGGACGGACAACACGACGACCGCAAACAGGTGTGCAAGGACGAGTCTCAGGCTCACGATGCTCAGAGCAAAACTCAGTCACCTCCGTGTGAGGATCAGGAGCAGGCAGTGGGGAGCCAGGCAGTAGCTGTGGCTGAGACTGGTCAGTCGGTGGGAACAGCAACGGAGGAGTAGTACCAGCAACCGGGAACTCAGTAGCAGTAGGCGGGAGACTGAGAAGGTGACGAAGCGCAGACGGCTGCTGCTGAGTAGTCGCACCCCCAGAATCTCCAGCTTCAGTAGCAACAGCACCCCCAGAACCTGTACCACCAGCTCCACCACCGGGACTGCCCCAACGGACAGCCCACTCGCGAAGCTGCAGCGGCGAGAGCGACTCCTGCCGACTAGCACCACTAACTCCAGTACCTCCAGTAGTACCTCAAGTGTCAGCACCGCCAGTACCCCCAGCAGCACCTGTGCCTCCAGTACCAGTACCTCCAGCAAGGCTAACTCCAGGAACACCAGCACTAGCACCTCCAGGGCCAGCACCTCCAGTACCTCCAGCAGCACCTGCGCCTCCAGTACCTCCAGCAGCACCTGTGCCTCCAGTACCAGTACCTCCAGCACAGCCAACTCCAGGAACACCAGCACTAGCACCTCCAGGGCCAGCACCTCCAGAACCTGCAGCTCCAGCACGTCCAGCGCCAGGAGTACGTGCACGGCTAGCTCCACCACCAGGGCTGCCCCACTGTACAGCGCACTCGCGAAGCCGCTCCGGCGAGAGAGTCTCCTGCCGACGTGCACCAGTGCCACCAGCACTAGCAACCCCAGTACCACCAGTAGCAGAACCTCCAGCTCCAGCAGTCCCAGCACCTCCAGCTCCAACAATCCCAGCACCTCCCGCTCGAAGACGGCTAGCTCCACCACCACGGCTGCCCCACTGGACAACCCACTCGCGAAGCCGCTCCGGCGAGAGAGCCTCCAGCCGACTCGTACCAGGACCACCAGCACCAGCACCTCCAGTACCTCCTGTACCCAGAGGACACTCAGCACCCCCAGAACCAGCACCCCCAGTGGTACCACCTCCTGCAGCACCAGAGTCCACGGCGATAGGCTGCAACGGTGGTGAAGACGGTCGAGGCGGAAACCCAGGAGGGACCGCCAAGCACGCAGAACGGCGAGGGGTCAGCGTGGCAGCAGGAGTCGGGTCACCCCCCTCAGCTGGGCCAGAGGTGTCGGAGGAGACCTCGACTGGCTCAACCAAGGGGGATGGGTCAACCTGAGACACACCTGAGGGAGCAGGACCCTGTGGAAGGAGTGGGGCTACCGGGGGGGGTCCGAGACCAGTGCGAGAGGCGGGAGGGGCACGGGGGAACTGCGGTGGGGGTGGAGACGGTAGAAGCAGACAGGCTCGTCAAAGGTGACGTCCTGGGAGGAGAGAACACGACGGGAACCCGGGTGGTAAAACTGCCAGCCCGGGGCGTCGGTAGGGAAGCCAAGGAAGACGCAGCAAAGAGTGCGGGGAGAGAGCTTCTCCGCGGGGGGGTCGCGAACAAGCAAGAGGGCACCCCAGACCCGAAACGGCGACGCATCACCAACCTCGCCCGTCCACCGCAGAGTGGGAGAGGTCTCTGGGTGGGAGACACGGGGCCAGAGGTTGAGTTGCTCAGCAGCGTATCGGACCGCAAACAGCCACAGAAAATGGGGAGCAGCCGCATGGACGATGGAAGTGCGAGCAACCTCCATCACCAAGCCAATGCGGAGCTCTGCAATCCCATTCTGCTGTGGAGAGGCTGGAAACGTGAACGTCTGGTGGATGCCCTCAGCACCACAGAAATCCTCGAGGAGGCCGGAGGAAAACTCACCACCTCGGTCAGAGTGCAGTTGCAGGACCGGGAGGTCCTGCTGGAACTGAGCACTGAGCTGGCGACGGACAGCACGGTCCCAGCGGATCAGAACACTGCGGACCTCCGCCTTGCTCTGCAAGGGGAAGACCGTGGTGTAGCGCGTGTAGTCGTCTACAACCAGCAAGAAGCAGCGCTCTCCGCCCTGTCCAGGGACTCGGGCTGGACCCCACACGTCCATGTGGAGGGTCTGCAGAGGAGCTGTGGTAGGAGGAAACGAGGAGGAGTGAGGAGCGGCGCGCTGCCGCCCCTCGACGCAGGGAAGGCACAGCGGCGCAAGCGACCTCGAGAGCGGGGGCAGGGACCTGGGAACCCAGAGACAAGGAGATGGGAGTGCATGCCACGAAGGCGTGGCAAGGAGGGGTGGCCAAGACGGTGGTGCCAGAGGAGAGTCTGGTGCGTGAGGAGACGACACGAGCAAGACGCAGCGACCTCAACCGATGCAGCTACCTGACCTGACTCAGCTACCAGTGCAGACTCAGTGGTCAGTGTGTAAAGGCCAGACACAGGCCTCCGAGTGAACGTGGCGAGGTGCTCACCAGTGCGTGAGTCCGTACAGATCGCCACAAGGCTGGGTCACAGTGACCCACTGGTCCTGGAGGACAGAGGTAGCCACCAAGTTCTTAGCGAACGAGGGGAGGTGGAGACCTGTGAGGAGGCCGGAAGGGGCCGCCGGACAAGGGAGAACAGTGGCGCCACGCGCGACTACCGGGCCCCCGGAGGGGTCTCAGGGACTGGGGCTGTGAGCGGTGTGACTGTGGTGCTGTCGCGGAAGAAGCAACGAGACGCGCCTGAGTCGAGAGTAAAAGTGTGCAAGGCCTCCTCAGGCTCTGCACCTGTGCTAGCTGAGTCAAAAGCACCAAGACTAGCAGCCTCTACCCTAGCAACTCTGGGCACACACGAGTAACAGTCCCCCTCAACACTAGCAGAAGCAGCATACATCGCATACATGCCAGCGTGGATCACGTCCCAATCACAAGCAAAGACATCGATCTCCTTCTTCAGCAAAGCTAACCAGTCTGGAGTCTTCATCTGCTCACCATGCTCAGCACGATATAGGCCGTCGAGGCGGAAGAAGCAGCGAGACTCCTTGTGATCAGTGCGAGTGCAAGCCGCGCCAGGGTGACCTGTGCGACGGATGTACCCACAGCGAGCTGGGCCACCCGAGCTGCCACGCCTGACTGCCCACTCACGAAGCTGCTGCGGCGAGAGCTGCAGCTGTCCACCCCCAGAGCCGCCTCCACCACCGGCTGCACCACCAGACATAGTAGTGCGCATAGTCGAGCCTCCAGCTCCACCCCCTCCAGTTCCACCCCGAGTGCCACCCCCGCCCCCTCCACCACCCCCACTGCTCCCACCACTCCCTCCACCTCCACTGCCGCCACCGCCTCCTCCTCCTCCACCACCTCCACCACGACCGCCCCCACCACTACCACCGCCACCCCCACCTCCCCCACCACCCCCACCCTTGCCCCCCTTGCCCTTGCCGCTCTTGCGCCTCCCAGCAGGAGCAGACGCAGCACCGACCTCCTCAGCACAAAGGAAGTCGACAACAGCAGCAGAGGCAACAGAAGACACGAGCAGGGAGGAGGAGCACCCCTCGAAGACTGAGGGGAGGGGAGTGCCACGGGAGGCAGCTACAGCGAGGGCAGCAGACTCAGCCTCTAAGAGGCGTTTCTCAAACGAGTCTATGGTGACTTTGGTGGGGTCGAGAGAGAGGAAGTGATCACGAACAGCACGAAGCGTGTCAGGGAGGTGAGTCGTGAGAAAGTAGAGGGTGAGATACATGGGGGGCTTGTTCTCAGCCAGAAAGTCGGCATCTAGAGCAGCACGGTCACGGGTGTCGAGAGAGCGCAGGTGCGTGATGAGGTCGGCTACAGTGGTGAAGTCTGCGAGCTCAGGAAAGAGGAACTGTAGCGCAAGTTGGCCTGTCATGGCAGAAGACGGGGAGGAATAGCGTTTGACTACAGCGTCGTAAAGTGCTTTGGCCATCTTAAGCTGGCGGAAATGAGTGCGCTGGTCGGGCGGAATGTGGTTACGGACAGCAAGGGCTGCAGAGGCGTCACGAGCGGTCCACTGTGGACTCAGTAGGGGTAGCTAGGGACCCGGAGGTATGCTCAAACAGTGATATATCCTCCCTAGTGACGCTCTTAAGGAACCACTCTAAGTCCTCGAGCCAGTTCTCAAAATCGATCGGGTGCCCCTCTGCATCAAAGGTGAGCAAAGTAGGAGTAGCCATAGCAGCAGTAGCGGCAGTGGCAGCAGCAGCAGCGCTTAGCAGCAGCAGCAGGGCAGTGCGGCTAAGTAAGGGCAGGGAAGCGCGGCTCGGGAAGGGCAGCGCGACTCGGGCAGGGCGGCGCGGCTCGGTAGGGCGGCGCGGCTCGGGCAGAGCAGCGCGGCTCGGCAGGGCGGCGCGGCTCGGGCAGGGCACAGCGCAGCAGCGCGTGCAGTAGCAGCAGTGGCAGCAGCAGCAGCAGCAACACTTAGCAGCAGCAGCAGCGCTTAGCAGCAGCAGCAGCGATTAGCAGTAGCAGCAGCGCATGCAGCAGTAGCAGCTGCAGAAGTGACAGCAGCAGCAGCGCGCAGCAGCGCGGACGGGCAGGGAGCAGGCAGGGTGCGCGTGGGGTGCGCGCGGGCAGGGCGCAGGCCGAGCGCAGGCTGCTGGCGGGCAGCTCGTTTGCGGGGCAGGGCTGCGCGTGGGTGGCCAAAAACGCACTGGCGGGGCCGGCAAAGTGCGTGCGGGCAGCGCGCGGGTGGGCAACAGGTTGCGCGTGCAGAGCGCACGGGCAGGCAGGGCGGCGCAGCTGCAGGCAGAGCGCGCGCGGGCAGGCAGGGCGGCGCAGCTGCAGGCAGAGCGCGCGCGAGCAGGGCGGCGCTCAGGCAGGGCGTGCGGGCAGGGCGATCGCGTGTGGGGAGGAGGGCGGCTCTAGTGGGGAGCCGGGTCACGATCGCTAGGGCAGGGCAGAAGTTAACGGGCAGAACGACCGGTGGGCCCTTAAAAAGTTTCGGGATCGACCTACTCTGAAACCATGTTGAAATGTAACTGACAGGAATGAATGCTTTAGGCTGAAGTTGAGTACAAGTACCTAACCCTAATTGGGTTGTACCCCATAGAACATGACCCACTACAGCCTAACATCACAATGTTGTTTGACACCCACACCCTCTCTTCCACCCCCCCCAATGCGGCACACAGAGTAGGTGCAGGTGCAGTGGCGAGGAGGAGGAAAAGGGTGGGGGCTGGGGGGTCAATGGGGTTTCAGTACCCCCACAGCCTCGGCTGCCAATTCCGCCACTCCCCCCTCCACAGCGCCCGTCGAAGCAGGGCGCAGCAAGTGGAGGGGCGGCGGGAAGCGGGCTGGCGCATGCGCGTGTGCTCCTGCTGTTAGCCCCGTGCTGGCGAAGGGGCGTGCACGCTCCTACTGCTGGTCGCGCGCTGGCGAGGGGCGTGCGCGCTCCCGATGCTGGTTGCACGCTGGCGAGGGGCGCGCGCGCTCCTGCTGCAGGTCGCGCGATGGCTGGCAGTGCGGACTCTGCTGCTGCTGGTCGCGAGCTGGAAGGAGGCGCGCGTGCTACTAGTTCCGGTCGCGCGCTGGCGTGCGGGTCGCGCCATAGGGCCTGCTGCAGGGCGCGTTAGGGGCTGCAGGAAGGGTGGGCCCAGGATGAGGCCTGCTCTGAAACCATGTCAAATAGTGAAATAAGGAGAGATTAGGTTTAGGAGCTAAGGGGAACATGGTGATGGTATCGAGAGGGAAGTTTGGCCAAAGAGGGGTTCAATATAAGATAAGGGTAGAAGATATAGGAAAGGCAAGAGCCTAGGCAAGACAAAAGGGTACAGCACCAGCAATAGGTTTTAATATACAACTACCGTCATCACCCGGATATACCCCCAGGTGGGGGTGTAAAAAAACATGAAAAAATGGTGGGTGGGCTTATAATGTGGGGAGATCACAGTCAGTCCACTGGTCGAAACTTCGAGAAAATGGCCACGAGGGCAAATTTGTGTGCCAACACATCCAGGCTGGCCCACGTCTGGCCAATCGCCTTGTCAGGCGGCGAATGCTGAGGCCAGCGGGTGCTGGATTGAGGTGTGCGGCGGGATCGGGTGTCCCTGTTCAGTGAATCTATGCCAACGAGGCAGGGTTTGTGAATGTGCGGTCGAATAGGACGGGAATGCAAAAGATTCCCGTCCTTCCATGCCTCCTTGTTTGAAACCTGGTTCCTCTGCAAGGACCATGTCGATGCCCGATGAGGAACCCGGGCCGCCTTTCTCGCAGGGGTCTTGAGGGGGTGGCCTGAATCCTCCTCATTTCATATTTGAAAGCCTTCATGCTTCCTCCGCCTCCCGTCCCAGAGCCTACGCCATGGCAGGATTACCTGCCTCGGCGTTTCTTTTTAGAAGACCGCCAACACCCGGAGTTTGCCGTGGCCGCCACTCTGACCCATGGCACCGCCCATGTCCTCCTGCTCCTCCTGCTCCCCCAGCGCCGCCAGCCCCGCCAGCGCCACCAGCCCCGCCGGCGCCACCTGCTCCTCCCTCTCCCCCTTTTCCAGCCGTGTTTATGCAAGGTCAGCCCATACTAACCGTGCTTTTACCAGGAGCTGCTCCAGTCCACCACGCGAGCGAGCCAACCGGTGCCGACAAGACTGCTGAGACTGGAGGCTCTGCAGAGAACCAAAGAGTCCCGCACCTGGAGCGTGTATGGCAAGATGACGACGACTGTTTAGAACCTGATGCGGGCGACGACGAGGGCGTGGAGTACTGGTCACGTGACGGTCTCCCTGAGCACCTCCCCATCCCCACGTTTCCCCCTCCTAACCATAAACGCTCTCATCCCTCACGTGCAAATCGAGATGCCCGTCCCCCCTCCCCCAGAAGCAAGGTTACGACACGCAAACGACATTCTTACACCGCCGGCGAGAAGCTGAAGTGGCTCGACCGCCTCGAAGCCACCCACAACGTCAGCGAAGTGTCACGCGAATCCGGAATCTCCAGGCGTTCGATAGCCGAATGGGTGTCAAAACGCAAAGAGCTGGAGGCTGCCGCGAGTTGTCGGAGACGTCTACACGGGCACGGCTGGTCCTCCTGGTACCCTGACATGGAGAAGCAGATCTATTTGCGGCTCCTGGCAGCACGTGCAAATGGCATTGCGGTGTCTGTGGGGAGGCTGCAACAGTGGTCCCACGAATCCATGAAGGAGATGCATCCCGACGAGAAGTGGAAGGGGTCGAACCGTTGGACGAATCGCTTCCGGCGCCGCTGGAACCTTGCGGTGCGGGCTAAAACGAAAGTGGGACAAAGTTATCCGATCGTGAGTACCCTCTGTAGATTGTTCATGCTAAATGCATCCGCTAAACATGGATTCACCTATTGTGCTTGTTGTTGTTCTGTGTTGTGTGCGTCTACAGAGTGCGAGGTTCATATCCGAAATTTCTGGAAGTTCGTACGTCACACCCGTCGCAACTACGACATCGAACCGCGCTACATAATCAACGCTGATCAGACACCCTTGTGGCTTGAGATGCCTGCTGAAACGACCCTCGAAGAGATCGGTGCGCGGTCCGTGCCGGTTCGGAGCGCCGGATGCCAGAAGGAGAGAGTGACGGTTATGTTAGCGTGCATGGCTTCGGGCGAGAAGTTGAAGCCGTGGGTTTTCTTTAAGAGAAAGTGACCACCGCGGGGTGACTTCCCACCAAGTAAGTTGTATATGCATTTGAATCTGAACCGAGCCTTATACTTAACCGCCCTTTGCTTTACCTGCACTGTCCCTCGGCAGATGTGGTTGTCGCCGCGCAACCGAAGGGGTGGATGGACGCTGAGGGCGTTCTCAAGTGGCTCAACGAGGCGGTGCGTCCATACACCAGGCCGGCCTTCGGTCGACGGGCACGCAGAACCCTGCTTATCCTTGACTCCTACCGCGGACACCTCACTGATGCGGTCAGGGAGAAGTATTCTGAGCTGGACATCGTCCCCGCCGTGATCCCTGCTGGCTGCACGGGTGAGGTGCAGCCACTCGACGTGTCTGTAAACCGCACCGCGCGTTCAAAGCCTTTGTGCGACAGCAATACCAGGCGTGGTTCGAAAGCGAGGGCATCGAAACCCGCACTGGCAAAGGTACTGTACCGTTTGTGTCACGTTGGCCATGCGTCCTTGGGTTTATTTGCTAGTCTAACCAGGAATGCTCTGTTTGCGCGCAGGCAACCTCAAGAAGCCCCCACCTGAGCAGACGCTCAAGTGGATCGCGAAGGCGTGGCGAGCAGTGCCTGCAGCTCTCATGTAAAAAGCGTTCCTCACGTGTGGCATTAGTAACGCCCTAGTCGGTTCCCAGGACAACCTGAGCATGCAGCACCGCCAGAATGGCGAACCTGTGTCTGTTGACGTCGACGACGAAGTGGCCGCGGATGGCTTCTTCGGAAACAACGTGCAGGAGCCCGAGTCAGATGGGGAGGATGGGGAGGGGGAGGATTTGGATGACCCCACCGCCGACCGCTACCATTAGACGAGTAGAAGTAGGGTTAGGGCCAAGATGTCAGATTACAATTGTATCTCTAGGCTACAGTAGGGTCACTCTTTAGTGAGTACAACACTTAAGGGTTAGGTTTCCTCTACTTGTACTCACCTCTTGCCTAGTTCAATCATTCATTCCTGCTTATTCTAACATGGTATTAGAGCAGAATCGTTCCTAGGGCCCACCGAACGTTCCGCCCTGCCCTAACCGTAAATTTTTCTTCCTACGCTGCCCCTGCAGCCCCGCTGCCCTTGCAGCCCGCGTGCTGCCCCTGCGACCGCGCTGCCCCTGCAGCCGTACTCGCCCCTGCGACCGTGCTGCCCCTGCAGCCGTGCCTGCCCCTGCGACCGTGCTGCCCCTGCAGCCGTGCCTGCCCCTGCGTTCGTGCCGCCCCTGCAGCCGTGCTTGCCCCTGTGGCCCGCGTGCTGCCCCTGCAGCCCGCGCGTTCGCCCCTGCAGCCCGTGGGCGCTGCCTCTGCAGCCCGCGCGCCGCCCTGCCGAGCCGCGCGTCGCCCCTGCAGCCCGTGGGAGCTGCCCCAGCAGCCCGCGCGCCGCCCTGCCGAGCCGCGCGTTGCCCCTGCAGCCCGTGGGCGCTGCCCCTGCAGCCCGTACGCCGCCCTGCAGAGACTCGCGTCGCCCCTGCAGCCCGTACGCCGCCCTGCAGAGCCGCGCGTCGCCCCTGCAGCCCGTGGGCGCTGCCCCTGCAGCCCGCGCGCCGCCCTGCCGAGCCGCGCGTTGCCCCTGCAGCCCGTGGGCGCTGCCCCTGCAGCCCGTACGCCGCCCTGCAGAGCCGCGCGTCGCCCCTGCAGCCCGTACGCCGCCCTGCGGAGCCGCAAGTCGCCCCTGCAGCCCGTGGGCGCTGCCCCTGCAGCCCGCGCGCCACCCTGCCGAGCCGAGCGTCGCCCCTGCAGCCTGGGCGCCGCCCTGCCGAGCCGCGCGCCGCCCCTACAGCCCGCACGCCGCCCTGCCGAGCTGCGCATCGCCCCAGCCCGTAGGCGCTGCCCCTGCAGCCCGCGCGCCGCCCTGCCGAGCCGCGCGTCGCCCCTGCAGCCCGTGGGCCACGCACAACCCTAATTCCTGGAAAAAAAAAAAAAAAAAAAAAAAAAAAAAAAAAAAAAAAAAAAAAAAAAAAAAAAACACTACTACTATTGCTGCTGCTACTCGTGCTACTGCTGCTGTTGGTGGAGGTGCTGCTGGGAGTGCAGGAGGTGCTGCTGGTACTGTAGGAGCTGGAGGTGCTGGACCTACTCCTGACCGTCACTGTCTGTCATGGCCACTTCCGCGGCAGTTGCTGCGGTCAGGGGTGGAGAGCAGCGGGCACTACTTCTCCCGGACAACCCCACCCCTCAGCAGCTTCGTGAGTGGGTTATTCAGCGAAGTCGTCCTGGTGGTGGAGGTTATCGTTTTGTTAAGACTGCTGCTCTTGGTGCTAGTGAGTCTGCTGCTACTCCAGGTGCTAGTGAGTCTGCTGCCGCTCCAGGTGCTAGTGAGTCTGCTGCAGCTCTAGGTGCCCGTGAGTCTGCCGACGCTCTAGGTGCTAGTGCGTCTCCTACCACAGGTCCTGCCTCAGCTGAGGTCTTGCACACTTTCACGCTTGACTCAGGCGTGTCACGTTGCTTCTTTCGTGATTGCACCACAGTCACACCACTCACAGCACCTGTCCCAGTCTCACTGGCTGACCCCTCCGGGGGCCCAGTAGTTGCGAGAGCCTCCGCGGTCCTCCCTTGTCCAGCAGTCCCCTCCGGCTCTCTGTCAGGTCTCCACCTCCCCACGTTCTCGACGAACTTGGTGAGCAACGCTGCCATTCAGGATGTCTGGGTTGATACCTTTATTCCTGGAGGGCAGCGTGTGGCGATCTGTACGTGCTCCCGGACTGGCCGTCACCTGGTTACGTTCACTCGACAGCCTGGGTCTAGTCTGTACACACTGACCACTGCGTATGCACAGGTGGCTGAGTCAGGTCAGGTGGCTGCATCGAGTCGGGCGTCTGCGTCGAGGCAGTTAGCTGCGTCTTGCTCGTGCAGAGTACTCACGCACGAGACTCAGCGCTGGCACCACCGTCTTGGTCACCCCTCCCTGCAGCGTCTACGCAGTATGCACTCCCGTCTCCTTGTCTCTGGCCTCCCCAGGACCCTGCGCCCCCTCCCGTGCTCACTTGCGCCGCCGTGCCTTCCTTACGTCGAGGGGCGGCAGCGCGCGGCTCCTCACTCCTCCGAGTTTCCTCCGACCACTGCTCCTCTGCAGACTCTCCACCTGGACGTGTGGGGCCCGGCCCCAGTCGGTGGGACGGACCTGGAGCGCTACTTCCTGCTGGTTGTTGACGACTACACAGGCTACACCACAGTCTTCCCCTTGCGTCGCAAGGCGGACGTCAGCGGTGTTTTGATCCACTGGATCCGTGCTACTCGTCTCCAGCTGCACGAGCGCTTTCAGCAGGAGTTCCCAGTCCTGCGTCTGCACTCTGACAGGGGTGGTGAGTTCTCCTCTGGCGTCCTTGAGACGTTCTGCCAGGATGAGGGCATCGCCCAGTCTTTCACGCTTCCGGCCTCTCCGCACCAAAATGGGATCGCTGAGCGTCGCATTGGCCTGATCATGGAGGTTGCTCGTACCTCCATGATCCATGCGGCTGCTCCCCATTTCCTGTGGCCGTTTGCGGTCCGATACGCCACGCATCAGCTCAACCTCTAGCCCCGTGTCTCTGCTCCAGAGACCTCGCCCACACTCCGTTGGACGGGACAGCCTGGTGATGCGTCGTCGTTTCGGGTCTGGGTCGCGCTCTCCCTTGTTCGCGATACCAAAGCGAGCAAGCTCTCTCCTCGCACTCTCCGCTGTGTCTTCCTGGGCTTTCCCACCGACGCTCCACCCTGGCAGTTCTACCACCCTGCCTCGCGTCGTGTTCTGTCCTCTCAGGACGTCACCTTCGACGAGTCGGTCTGTTACTACCGACTTCACCCACACGCGTCCCACACAGTCCCCCTCGCGCCTCTCTTCCTGGTACCAGTCCCCCCCCGGTAGACCCCCTTCCCCCACAGGGTCCTGCTCCCTCAGGTGTGTCCCAGGTAGATCCACCCCCCTTGGATGAGCCAGTTGAGATCTCTTCTGACTCCTCTGACTCACCTGAGGGGGGTGACGCTGTCGCCGACGACACGGCGACCACTCGCCACACTCCTCGCTTGGAGACCCCCCCGGGTTTCCCGCCTCGGCCATCTTCGCCACCTCCGCAGCCTGCTGCTGTGGACTCTGGAGCTGAGGTTGCTGGAGCTGGGCCTGGGAGTGGTACGTCTGGGGGTGACTGCTCTCCTCGTTTGGCTACCCCCCCCGGTTTCCCGCCTCCAGTGGACACTGGAGCTGAGACTGAGCGTACTGAGCCTGCGGGTGCTGGGACTGAGTGTACTGAGCCTGCGGGTGCTGGGACTGAGAGTACTGAGCCTGCGGGTGCTGGGATTGAGGGCACTGAGCCTGCGGGTGCCGGGACTGAGGGTACTGAGCCTGAGGGTACTGAGCATGGGGGTACTGAGACTTTGGGTGCTGACTCTGGGGGTGCTGAGACTTCGGGTGCTGACTCTGGGGGTGCTGCGAGTCCTTCTGGAGGTCCTGGAGCTGGAGGTACTGGAGCTACTAGGCCTGGAGGTACTACTGGAGGTACTGGAGCTGCTGCTGGTGCTGGAGGTGCTGGAGCTGGGGGTACTAGAGGTGCTTCTGGTGCTGGAGGTGCTAGAGCTACCACTACTGGAGGTACTGGAGCTGGACAGCCACCGCAGCCTGCTCTACTTGAGACGCTCTCGCCGCAGGCGATTCGTGCGTGGGTCGTTCGGCGAGGCAGTCCTGGTGGTGGAGGGTACGGTCCGGCTGGTGCTGGAGCTACTAGCCCAGGAGGTGCTGCTGGTGCTGGAGGTGCTGGTGGTACTACTGGAGGTACTAGAGGTACTGCTGGTGCTGGGGGTGCTGCTGGTGCTGGGGGTACTGGAGCTGCTGCTGGTGTTGGAGGTGCTGGCGGTGCTGACCCTGGAGGTGCTGGTGCTGGAGGTACTGGAGGTGCTGGAGCTACTGGTCCCGGAGGTGCTCGTACTGGAGGTGCTGGAGCTGCCGGAGCAGGTGGTGCTGCTGGTGCTGGAGGTGCTGGAGGTGCTACTGGAGCTGCTGGCACGGGAGGTACTGGAGGTACTACTGGTGCTGGAGGCGCTGGAGCTGGAGCTGGAGGCACTGGAGGTGCTGGAGGTACTACTGGTGCTCGAGGTGCTGGCGCTGTCGGAGCTCGTGGTGCTGGAGGTGCTGGTGCTACTGGTGCTGGAGGTGTTGCTGGGGGTACTGGAGGAGCTGCTCGTGCTGGAGGTACGGGAGCTACTGGTGCTCTTCGCCACCTTCTCAGTCTTCCGCCAGGTGCTACTGGCTTCCCTGTGGCAGGTACTACTCCTCCGTTGCTGTGTCCGCCAGTGGACCAGTCACAGCCACCTCTGCTACCACACTCCCCACTGCCTGCTCCTGCTCCTTACACTGCGGTGTCAGAGTCCCTGACTGAGCGTCGAGAGCCTGAGACTCGTGCTTCCACCCCTGAGCGTCGAGAGCCTGAGTCTAGCTTTGACCTTGAGCCTGAGCCTAGAGCTGCTGTCCGTGCTCGTGTTCCTCGTGTTCGTCGTCCGCGTGCTCCGGCTGTCCCCGGCACTCACGATATGACACTCCGTCCTTCCTCTGTTCCTCAGCGTGTTGTACTACCGTTACCGCCTGCGTCCTCTCTGCCTGACGTTGCTGACCCTCCGTCTGACCTTGCTCGTGCATCCAGTCCGACTGTTACTCGCCTTCTTGCTACGGTTGTGACGGACCCTACATTCTCGTCTCCTGCTGCGTCTGCCCTAGTAGCTGAGCTCATTGACTTTGCTGCTGTGTACCGCCTAGACTACCTTGTGAGTCTTGTCTCTGACCCTGTCCCTGCCTGTCCTCCGTCCGTCGGGGGTGAGACTGCTCTTGGCTGTACTGCCCTTGGCTGTGACGTTCTTGAGGACAGACAGGAGGAGCTGGAGTGCCTTGCTGCCGCTTCACCCCATCACGCGACCATGCTGCTTGCCCCTGAGGGAGACCCGGATGCACTTGACATCCCCACCCCGCGCTCCTACAGGGAGGCGATTTCGGGTGAGTACTCCTCTCAGTGGCAGATAGCCATGGACGCAGAGATGGCTTCCTGGAAGTCCACAGGCACCTACGTCGACGAGGTTCCCCCACCTGGGGCGAACATCGTCAGTGGCATGTGGATTTTCCGGGTGAAGCGGCCGCCGGGTTCTCCGCCTGCCTTCAAGGCACGTTACGTTGCTCGAGGCTTCAGTCAGCGTGAGGGGGTCGACTTCTTTCAGACCTTCTCCCCCACCCCGAAGATGACCACTCTTCGGGTGTTGCTACACGTTGCAGCTCACCGTGACTACGAGCTGCACTCCCTCGACTTCTCGACAGCTTTCTTGCAGGGCAGCCTTCACGAGGCCATCTGGTTGCGCCGTCCACAGGGCTTCACTGGGTCGTTTCCTGAGGGTACCCAGTGGAGCCTACGGCGACCAGTGTACGGCCTGCGTCAGGCGCCCAGTGAGTGGCACGACACACTGAGGACGACACTTGCGGCTCTTGGGTTTGCTCCTTCGACTGCTGACCCGTCGCTGTTTCTACGCACCGACACTACTCTGCCGCCGTTCTACATCCTCGTGTACGTCGACGACTTGGTTTTTGCTACTGCTGACACTGAGGCACTGGCCCTAGTGAAGGCGGAGCTGCAGGAGAGACACACCTGCACTGACCTGGGTGAGCTGCGGAGCTATCTTGGCTTGCAGATTACCCGGGACAGACCACGGCGCACCATCACCCTCACTCAGTCACACATGGTGCACCAGGTCCTTCAGCGCTTCCGCTTCACTTGGTCCTCGCCACAGCCCACTCCTCTGTCTACCGGCCACTCGCTCTCAGCTCCACCTTCGGACGAGTCCGTAGAGCCGAATGGTCCGTACCCAGAGCTTGTGGGTTGCCTCATGTACCTGATGACGTGCACACGACCTGACCTCGCGTACCCTCTCAGCCTCCTGGCTCGCTACGTGGCACCTGGTCGACACCGAAAGGTGCACTTTGATGCTGCGAAGAGGGTACTGCGTTACTTGTGCAGCACATCGGGCATGGGGCTCGTGCTTGGAGGACGGGGTTCGGTGGTCCTCACAGGACACTCTGACGCTTCTTGGGCCGACGACCAGACGACTCAGCGTTCGTCACAGGGTTACACCTTCAGTCTTGGCTCTGGTTCTGTCTCGTGGAGGTCCACTCGTTCTTCTTCTGTGCTTGGTTCCACCTGTGAGGCCGAGATCTACGCTAGGGCCATGGCTGCACAGGAGCTACGCTGGCTGACCTACCTGCTGACCGACTTGGGGGAGCGGCCTCGTTCTCCTCCATTTCTGTACGTCGACAACAAGGCAATGCTTGCCTTGTGTCGCGAGCAGAGACTGGAGCACAGAACGAAGCACATTGCTCTTCGCTACTTCCTTGCGCGTGAGCTGCAGCAGCGTGGTCAGCTGCGCCTTGCTTACGTGGCCTCTCAGGCCAACACTGCTGATGTCTTCACCAAGGCCCTTAGGTCTGGTGATCATCACCGTTTCTGCACTGCTCTTGGGATTGTGCCCACTCTGCCTCACCTGTTGGTTGCTTGACTTGCTCTTGTTGTACACTGCTATATATATTTATACCTGCTTGTTTTCTCTTGCTAGGTTGTGATCAGTGTACTGCCTTGCTATTATATACCTCTGCATGGGAACTGGCCTTGTGGCCACTTGCTTGTGCTCAGAATGCGTGGTGACTTTGTGATCCACCCTGAGCTGTGTTCTCTTCTGCAGACTGGTCTTGTGACCGCTTGTTGTGTTTGCTGTCCCCTACTTTGCCTATGGGGGTGTGTCAGATTACAATTGTATATCTAGGCTACAATAGGGTCACTCCTTAGTGAGTACAACACTTTAGGGTTAGGTTTCCTCTACTTGTACTCACCTCTTGCCTAGTTCAATCATTCATTCCTGCTTATTCTAACACAAGATACCGTAGCTAGGCATCCTGAAATGACTAGTATAGAAATTGTCTAGGTTCATTTTTATTATTAATGAAGATATGAGTGCCTAAATGGCCATTTTAGGAGGTTTTGGGGGGTGGGCTTATCCCAGGAACAAGGGGGTGGGCTTATACTAAGATGGGCTCTAAAAAGGGTGCGGTTATAATCGGCACCTGTCTATAAGCGCACTAGTCCGATTATAACCGCATGAGTGTAGCATAGGCCTGGGGGTATATCCGGGTGATGACGGTAACACACTAACTGCAAGATGTAGGCAGTTAGGATATGCAATATAGTTTAATAGTTGAGTATACTTTTGGTGTTTCAAAACATTTTAAACACCAACGAGGGCCACTGGTGCGGGGTGTCAGGGGGATGAGATCTCTTGTGGACGGGTGAAATGGGTTGAAATAGGGTAAATGTATACGTATAATGACCTCTGGGCATTTACAAACATTTATGTGCAGTGAGCCGCAAGCCAAGCCAACACTCCTGACGGAGCTTCTGCTAACGGAGCATCTCCTGAAGGGTGAAGGTATGCGCGTCAGGGGCGCGTCGCGCCAGGCGGTCGCTGCGGAAATTATAGCTGAGCGGAACCCGCGTGCAGTCCGTCACCCGCGTTGCCGCCCCATACGTCCCTGGTTACTAATCAGGCCACATTATCCCAATTTTCCTGTCTGTGGTTGGGCGCCCCCCCCGGCGCAGGTACACGACGAGTATCTGACCCAATCCGTTTGGGAAACATCCCGAGAAATATCTGAGGTGGCCCACCTCCGCGCGTTTTTGCGTGTCTGTCTGAGCGAGGCGAGCTGCGCCTCCGCACTGCACTCCGTCACCTGACCGTCGTCAAACCTGCCGACCGCCAGCTCCGCAAAACTCCCGAGCGCCTGCGCTGCGCTGCGCTCTTCCCTCCCCTCCCAGCGCGCGCGACACCACGTTTTTACCTGTAGTACAGGCAACCGCGTTCATCGCGTCATTCCCACCAGCTTCGATGATGATGACCAATTACTATTTAAACCCGCTCGTTTCATATCCGTCCATATGTCCACGCCTCTGCCCTTCACCTCACACCTCGCGGCCTTGCTTCCGCATCTCCGACCTACCTGAGCCTCGCTAAGCGTCCTGCCGTCGCGCCGCGTTTACCATCGTGCATCGCAGCTCAGAAGACGGATTGTTGGGTCAAGTCCACGCCGGCGCTTCAACGTCTCGAAGTCTCGCCATCGTTCGTACGCCTTCCGAGAAGCTTCAAGTTCTTCAACCTTCCCCAGCGCGTCTGAAGCCCAGCATCTCGTTGCGCGCCGTCCGTCGTCGCCATGGCTCGCTCGATCTCCGCAATCGCTCTCCTCGCCGCTGGCCTGCTCGTCCTGCTCGCCGGTAGGCCCCACTCCCTCGCTCGCTCCAATTCACTCTTCGTTCTCGCCGCTGCTCCAATTCGCTTGTTCCTTTTCGCCAATTCGCTTGCCGTATCCGTGCGTTCATCTTTTCATCCCCTCCCCCACTCCGCGCCTCCCCACCCTCCCTTCCTCCCCCCCGCACCCATGTCGGATCTCGCGCCCTGCCTCGCGTGTGCGCCGATGCCCCCCATCCGCCTCGTTTCCATTCTGCTCTTCAGCCGTAGCTCACACAGAGGTAAGTCTCTAGTCTCTCGCCTCTCGCCTCTCCTCTCCCTTAAAGCCCCCCACCTAATTCCCCTCGGACTCGCCGTTGCTGTTCTCGCGCTCCTCTCGTGCATTGCAGTGTTTCTGACGTGCATACTGTCCCGTCGTTCCCCACGCCGCACATGCGCGCACATCAGCTCAAGAATCTTGCAAGCATGTTCAAAAATAGTATGAGTACCCCATGTGCGATTCATGCCGCCCCCCGCGCACAGGCGCGCGACATTGTGGTGGGCGGCAGCAAGAAGTGGACACTCGGCGTCAGCACCTGGAAGCCCAAACCCTTGGCGAAAGCAGGCGACGTGCTTGGTGAGAGTCCCTCGCATGCCACGTGCTCCCCCTTAGCTGTGCCACCACTTTACTCCCCCTGGCGCCTCGTTTATTGCGTTGTCCTCCTTGTTCTGCCTTTATTCACCCTACTTGAGCCGCTTCCCTGTTCGTCTTTGCTCTTTCTCCGCCCAATATTTTCACCAGTTACCGTCTTGCTCAAATGGCCGTTGCTGCTCTCCCGTACCCCCCATTGAGTTCCATGCATCCTGTCCCTTACATCCCATATCCGCGCTGCTGCATGGCACGGTAGTGTTCCAGTGGAGTGGGTTCCATGACGTGTGGCAGATGAGCAACGCTGCAGCCTTCAAGGCCTGCAAATTTCAAGCTGCTGAGCAGAAAGCGCCCGCTGCCACGGGCACGTCGTACAAGTGAGTGCCGCGCCTCTCCTGCTCACTTGCCCCAATGCATCTAATTGCATGTGATTCTTGATCAACTCTTGTTGCCTCCCTTGATAACTCACGGTGCGTGCCTTGCCCACTCGTGCGTGTATGATGAACGTGCATCGTGCGCCTTTGCGTCTGCCATTAAGGGCCAGAGAACAGTACTCTGCTCATCTAGGATCGCCCCTTCTCGTTCCGTGCTTCACGGCTCTAACTCCTGCCTGTCTTGCCCGGCTTGCTCCTCCTTGTCAGTTTCACGGTGCCGAGTACAGCGGCGGGCAGCATCCTGTACTTCGCCTGTGGAGTGTCCGGCCACTGCACGGGCAAGATGAAAGTGGCTGTTTCCGTCCAGAAATGAGGCCATTGCTCACGATGCATGAGTAGCCCGTGCATAGTGGAGTCACAATTTAGTGTGGATTTGTGTTGTATTGTATGCCTGTGACAAAGTTATGTTTGTATTATTAGCTAGCCTGTAGTGAGTTGCATGCTAGGGGGTACATAAATTCACTCAACACTCTCCTTGTACCCCTCCCCCTTGACCTAATCTCATTTACAGTATTACCCCGGATAGAAGCGCAGGTGCGCTTATAATAAAACAGTGTTTTTTAGGGGGGTGCGCTTCTAATTGAGTCATTTGTATAAGCGCATGCGCCTGTAATAGGAAAAAAATAAAAATCACTTTTGAACATACCAAATTGAAGCCCGCAATAAGGCGAATTCAACCGACCATGCAACACGTGGGATCGTGCATGGTTTTCAGGCAAAAACAGCAGCAGTTCGGTTTCCCACCGCACAGTTTTGTCTAGAACCATCGAACGTGACAGCAGTGACGGGGATGTTGCCGTGCGGCCCAATCACGGCCGCATGCGCTGCGTGGCATGTGCATTTCATCCGAACCCTCTCGAAGGGTGGGGAAGATTCCATGCCAGCGCAGCGTTTATGCTGCCACGCAGGGTCCTCTACGGGGGTAGGCGAGGGTTTCCCGCCTGCCATTGACGAGGACCCCGAGGCGCCAACCTTACGGGGTCCCCTTCGTTGCCCATTTGTGCAGCCTCATTCTCATTTCTTTCATTCACATTCCAGTCTAGGCCGCCTGGCTGGCGAAGCCATGGCGGAATTCAGCGGCGACTTACCGACGACGGTTGGTTTACCCGTGAGCCAGCAGCGCCTCCAGTGCCACCTGAACCCCCTGCGCCTCCTGCTTCTCCTGCTCCTCCTGCACCTCCTGCTCCTCCTGCTCCTCCCGCTCCTCCCGCTCCTCCGAGTCCGCCTGATATCGGTGCGAGTGCTCACCAACGGCCCATGCTCCAGCTGTATTTACCAGCCACTTTCGACGAGTGGCTGTCTGAACCTGACACACCCAAGGCCCCCGATGTGTTCATCCAGGCTCCGTCGCCTGCACCACGGTGGGGACAGCCTCAAGCCTGCACGTGGGACGAGTCGGCTGTGGGCGCCGACGATGACGTGGCCGCCGATAAACAAAATAGCGGCGACGGCGACGGTGGAGGCGACGGGGAAGCGGGCGCCGAGGAGGATGTGTTCCCAGATCGTGGTGCATCTGCCGAGGACGACGACGGTGTGGAGTCATGGTGGCGCGACGCACCGCGCGAGAAGATGCCGATACCGACGTATCCGCCGATTAACAAAAAACGACCCCACCCCTCCTCCGAGAACCTAAATGCTCGCCCCCCCTCCCCCAGGCACAAGCCGTCTCAACATAAGCGGCAGTCCTACACCGCCCAGGAGAAACTAAGGTGGCTCGTGCGGCTGGAGCTGGCGGCATCGATAAGCGAGGTCGCGCAGGAGTCCGGCATACACCGCAAATGCCTGACGGAGTGGAAAACCCAAGCGGAGGAGCTCAAGGCTTCACACGCTGCACGGTGTCGACTTCATGGGCGCGGGAGGTCTTCTTGGTACAGACCCATGGAGTTGAAGGTGTACGCACAACTCCTCGACTGGCGACGCCGCGGTGTTGCAGTTTCAGTCGGCCGGCTTCAAGATTGGTCACGCGAGGTGATGAAGGTGCTGTTCCCGGAAGTCAAGTGGAAAGGGAGGCAGCGGTGGTCGGAGCGGTTCCGCAAGCGGTGGAACCTCAGCGTGCGCATGAAAACTAAGGTGGCGCAGAAAACACAGGAACGTAAGTGCCTCTTTTCCCGGTTACCGCGCACGAATTCGCATGGTTTATTAGTATTTGCTCCTGTGTGAATATGTTTATCTTGCTGCGGTACTCATCCTTCTTCCTACCTGTCCTTCACTACCCGTGCGCAGACGTGGCGACGCAGTGCAAAGAATTTTGGCAGTTTGTCCGCGACGCACGCAGCGAGTACGCGATCGACAATCGGTACATAATCAACGCCGGCCAGTCGCCCCTATGGTTGGAGATGCCGGCCACTACCACCGTGGAGCAGACGGGCGTGAAGTCGGTGCCCATCTGTAGCGGTGGTTATCAGAAGGAACGAGTCACCGTGATGCTGGCGTGTACGGCGACGGGCGAGAAGTTGAAGCCGTGGGTGTTCTTCAAGCGCAAAACACTGCCGAAGGGCGACTTTCCCAGCGGTAAGCACATGTTCTTGTGCTTGTTTATAACATTCATAACAATACCGTAAAGAAATCTAACCCCCGGTTGCTTGTGTGCAGATGTCGTGGTCGGCTGCCAGGCAAACGGGTGGATGGAGGCCACGGGCGTCATCCAGTGGCTCGATGAGGGCGTGGTGCCGTTCCTGAAGCCGAAATTCGGCGTGCAGAGTCGGAGCGCCATGCTAGTACTCGACTCCTACCGTGGTCACCTTACCAAGGAAGTCAAGGCGAGATTCGCGGCGCTCAACATCGTGCCGGCGGTCATCCCGGCGGGGTGCACGGCAGACGTCCAGCCGCTCGATGTGTCGGTGAACAAGAGCTTCAAAGCTAGTGTTCGCCAGCAGTACCAGTCCTGGTTTGAGGCGGACGGCATGAACATTCTGACACCTGCAGGTGAGCGACGACATGTCCTCCCGTCTCCCCTTATTGTGCTTGTCTGCCTGCTTGTGGACTAACGTGTTCCCCACTCCCTTTCATGTGGTGCAGGGAACATCAAGAAACCACCCCCGGCGGTGGTGCTTAGGTGGATTTCACGGGCGTGGAAGGCCGTGCCCGCCGACCTGATTAAGAAGGCCTTCCTCACGTGCGGCATCAGCAATTCCCTTGACGGGAGCGAAGACCATCTTGCGATGGCGCACCGGAGAAGCCAGCTGAGCCACGAGGTAGAGGTAGACGACGACATCCAAGCAGACGGGTTCTGGGGCAACAACGCCACGGAGCCCGAATCGGACGAGGAGGTAGAGCAGTCCTAAGGCTAGACTAGGCAATATGATGTTGTTTAGGCTAGGACAATAGTCACCCTATGTGAAATTTGTAGCTAGTGCAAAATTAAAAACTAATGAATGCTTGCCTTGCTTTAGCTCTAACAATAATGAAAAGAATTCAAGGGTAATTTTTTTTTTTACTGCAAGGGTGCGCTTATAATAAGTAACGATTTTATAAGGGGTTCGCTTCTAAATGAGGATCGGCCATAAGCGCATTGCTCCAGATAAAAGCGCATGCGCGTTTAATAGGCCTGCGGTTATATCCGGGGCGATACGGTATTCCTCTCTTAGTTACCAACCTCCTTAGACTCTAAGATGGTATCAGTAGGGTTCATCCTAGCCTAAACGCGCTTCGTAACGCGCCCCGTAACGCCCCACCCCGTAACGTCACGTAGCTCGTCCCGACGCGCCCCGTAGCGTCCTGTAGCGCGACGCGCCCACAGTCCGTCCCGTTCCGTCCCGCAGGCCTCCCGTATCGAGCGCAGCCAGCAGCGCACAGCCGCGCGCGCTCCTGCCATCGCACAGCTGCCCGCGCAGCAGCATTCACGCACGCAGTAGCGGTTGCACGCACAGTCGCGCGTGCAGCAGCAGCCGCAAACGCGCGCGCCACCGCACGCACACTAGCAGCAGCCGCCGCTACGCACGCAACAGCCGCCACTACCATGCCCTGCCTTCCCATCCTGCATAGTCACTGGTTGTTGTCACTCCATGCTCATGCCGCAGTCTAGCCAACGCGACCATCCTCTATCACCATCGGCTCGAGCACCCAAACTTCCGCACGCTTGCTTACATGGCGTCCAAGAAGCTCCTTCTTGGCCTACCAGCCTCACTTCCTCCACCACCTGACTCTCCCACTCCCACGTGCCTTGACTACACCAAGAGCATGCTGCGCCAACAGCCTCATCCCGCCTCACCCTTAGTCGCAGCAGCCTTTTTGGATCTAGTGCACATGGACGTCTGAGGTCCTGCCCCGGATGCCGCACGAGGTGATCACCGCTACTTCCTCTCACTAGTTGATGACCAATCTCGCTACCTAGGACCGGATATATCCCCACTCCTAGACTAGTTTCCTCCGGCTGCCTCTAGTCTATGTCCAGCTGGCGTCTCTAGCTGTCTCTAGTCTCCCTTCTCGCTCCTAGCTCCGCCCGCTCCGTGCTCCAGCCGCCTCTAGCCTAGCCTCCAGTATGGACTTCGTTTCGATGCGGAGGGACGCCCGATAGAGTTCGGCACATGGCTCTGCCAGACTCAGCGCTACCTCACCAGTCAGTGCCAGGACGGCGCCACCTTGTACGCCCACGCGTCCGGCGCCCTCCAGGCACCCCCGCGTCCCGAGCCCCTCCCTGCCGTGCCCCCCCCGACCGGAGGCGCAGGCGGACTACGCTCGTCTCGTCTTGGCGCGGGACGTTTGGGACTCCCGTGACGCTGCGGCTGCACTCGCGCTGACCGAGCTCCTTCCACCGACTGAGGCCGCTCACTTCTACCTGGTAGAGACTGCAAAGGAGGTGTATGATGTTATTTCTGCACGCTATTCCACCCCTTCCTCTGCCTCCCTAGGCCGCATCCTCATGTCGTTCGTGTTTCCCGACCTAGGCTTGTTTGCGACTGTCTGCGACCTAGCCACACACTTGCGCTCCCTTGTCGCTAGCTACCGAGCAGCTTGCACTGAGGCTCATCTTCTTGTTGCCCCTCCTCCTATCTGGCTCAGCGTCCACTGGGTTGCGGAGATAACTACTACAACGGGAGCTAGACTACGGGCTAGGCACGGGTGCTCGTGTGATCTCTGCGTTCGTTGGTCCTTAGTCGTTTTCCTAGTGCACACACTGCTTGCTAGTTCACGGGGCAAGTTGGCAAGAGTTTCACTAGAGAAAGTTGACAACAATGGTACAATGAAGTTGGCATGGCAAGACTACATCAGAGCTAGCATTCAGGTCGGTCGACTGCCAGCGCAGCATGGTCGACCGCGTTCCAGCACGACTTGGTCGATCGCGCTCCAGCAGTGCAAAGTCGACGGCGTGCCAACGTCGCAGGTTGACGGCGCGCCAGCGTTGCTCCCGCAGGACAGCATCGCACCAGCTTCGCAGGTGCTCGCAGATGATTGGCGTGCTGAGCCTCGTCACCTGCACAGCGCACACACCAAGTCAGCCTGGCGCTGGCGTCTGCATCTGATCAGCCACGTCGACCTCGGGGTACCATCACCGAGGTCGTGCTCGCCAACTTCGCCTGGGCGACCGTCGCACTCCTCCGCAGGACTTCGTCACCCAGGTAACCTGGTCGACCGGGCAACCATGTCGACCAGCTGCTCCTGTATGTGCCCGTCGACCTCCCAAGTCGACGACCACCCCAAGTCGACCTTACCAGGTCGACCACACCCCTGGTCGACCAGCTCCAGGTCGACGTCCCTCCTGGTCGACTAGCTCCACGTCGACCAGCACTCCTGGTCGACCAGCTCTATGTCGACCAGCGCAGCTGTCAGCCGACCAACCAAGTCGGCTACCCGAGGTCGGCGTCACCAAGTTGATGCCCAACTACTCGACGCCCTGCTGCTCGGCGTCCTGAGTCGTGGTCGACGTCGGACCCTCCTCCGTCGACCACCAGGTCAGGTCGACCACCAGGTCGACCAGCACCAAGTCGACCAGCAGGCCTGGTCGACCAACCACCAGGTCGACCAGCAGTCCTGTCAGCCGACCACCCAAGTCGGCTGCCCCAAGTTGGCGTCACCAAGTCGACGCCCTCTGTAGGTCGACTTGCCAGGTCGACCTCCCCGTGCAGTGGCCCCCATGCAGGTCGACCTCCACGTCAACCAGCTCGCCCACTGCTGCAGGTCGGCTGCTTCCCTCACACCCGACCACGAAGTCGGCTCCGCCCAAGCGAGGACGGGGCCAACACACAACTCCCGTTGACATGGGTAGCCACTCGTCTCCCTGACTGCCTCTCCACTCCTCGTGACGCACTTCTCCAGCAGCACCCAAGTGAGCTTACGATTGATCTTCTCGATACCACTCTCGGGAAGATCGAGAGTAACCTCCTCTCAGTTGCCTCAGCCACTGACGCAGTTGCTCCTCGTCTGTTTGAGGGGTGTACTATCCCCCACCTTCCTACCTTCGCTGCTGCTCGTGCCTCTGCTGCTGTGTCGGTCTCTGAGGACACTGCAGCTGTTTCTGTCGCTGACAGGCAGAAACAGGGCAAGGGAAGCAAGAAAGGGGGGAAGGGGGGTGGCGGCGGTGGAGGAGGTGGCGGTGGTGGAGGCGGCCCTGGGGGCGGCAGTGGTGGCGGTGGCGGTGGTGCACCAGGCGGAGGGAGCTCTAGAGGAGGCGCTGACCCGCCTGCTGGAGGAGGTTCGACCAGCGGTGGTGCGGGGCCCCAGCAGCAGCAGCCACAGCAGCAGCAGCCACAGCAGAGACAGCAGCAGCAGCACGAACAGCAGCAGTGGCAGGCACCACAGCAGTTTCATTCGTGAGGTCCGCAGTAGCACTGGGGCCCTCCGCCACAGTGGGGACCTGGAGGACCCGGGAGCACTGGCCGTAGTAGCAGCACTACCAGCTGGGCCCCTCGCCCCCCGCGGCGCGACACCGGCCCCTACGACCACGGGTGCGTCACCGGACCGGGCAGTCCCTGTGTCTGCGGCCGCGACGACCACTCTGCGGCGCGGTGCTTCCGCCGCCTCGACGACCTCTACCGTGCGCGCTGGGGTCCTGAGGCGACCACCCCACGCTGGGCTCGCCTGCTAGCCCGTAAGATTCCTGTATTTGAACTGTCTATGGACGATGCTTGTCAGTATGCTTTGTATGCTGATGTTGACTATAGTGCTGATGGATCTATGTGCTCGCGTGTTCGTAGTCTAGGATGCTTGCCTCCTGTTAGTGTAGACATGTGCCTCTCTAGTCTAGGTGCTTGTGTTTCTGCTCTAGGTGCTTGTGTAGCCTCCGGACCTGACACGCCTCCGGCTGAGGCGTCTCTGTCGTTCACGCTGGACTCTGGCGCGTCGCAGTGTTTCTTCCGCGACCACACGACCCCCACACGACCCCCACACCACTCCTTGCTCCGGTTCCGGTAGCTCTGGTTGATCCTTCTTCAGGACCAGCCGTTGCACGCAGCTCCACCACCCTCCCGTGCCCTGTGGTCCCCTCTGGTGTCATGCGCGGCCTCCACATCCCCTCGTTCACTCGGAACTTGGTGGGTGTTGGATATCTCCAGGACAGGGGGATCACCGTTACCTTTGTGGGGGGTGGGAGGACTGCAGTCTATACAGACGCTGCTACAGGTGTTGTTCTGGCCACGTTCACCAGGGAGTCCCGCTCTGGTCTCTACGTTCTCCACACCGAGCGCTCCCCGGTTACTTCCTCCGCTCAGGTCGCTGCGTCCCCTCAGGTCCTAGTGTCTAGTCTGGTTGCTGTGTCTGGTCAGGTAGAGGTGTCTGGTCAGGTTGCTGCGTCTTGCTCTTGTCGGTCCCTAGCCCACCCGACCGTCTTGTGGCACCACTGCCTTGGCCACCTGTCGCTCCCCCGCCTCCGCAGCATGGCCAGTCACAGTCTTGTCTCAGGTCTCCCGCGCGTCTTTCCGTCGCTCCCTCCCTCGCTTGCCCCACCCTGCACTCCTTGCGTCGCCGACCGCCTGCGCGCCACTCCGCACTCCTCCTCCCTTCGTCCGGCCACTGCTCCCTTCTAGACTCTCCACCTGGACGTCTGGGGCCCTGCCCCTACGCTGGGACCTGAGAGGGAGCGCTACTTTCTAGTGGTCGTTGACGACTACTCGAGGTACACCAAGGTTCTTCCTCTCGCGAAGAAGTCCGAGGTGACTTCTACGCTGATCCGGTGGCTTCTGGCCACTGAGGGCACTCGTGGTAGTCGTGTCCGCTGTCTCCACTCCGACCGTGGGGGTGAGTTTCGCTCCGGCGTCCTTGCCGGGTTCTGCGGCGAGCAGGGCATCAGACAGTCCTGGACGCTGCCGGAGTCCCCACAGCAGAATGGGGTTGCTGAGCGCCGCATTGGCTTGGTCATGGACATCGCCCGCACGTCCATGATCCATGCCCCATTTTCTGTGGCCCTACGCGCTGCGCTACGCCGCGCACCAGCTGAACCTCCAGCCGCGTGTCTCGCGGCCTGAGGTTTCACCGACCAGTCTTTGGACTGGGTCCCCTGGTGTTGGGTCGGCCTTTCACGTCTGGGGCTGCCTTGCGCTTGTCCGCGACACCTCTGCGGACAAGCTCTCGGCTCGCGCCATCCCCTGTGTCTTCCTTGGTTTCCCGGTAGGCTCTCCCGACTACTCCTTTTACCACCCCCCCCCCCACCAGTTTCTAGACTCTCGTGACATCCGGTTTGATGAGTCAGTGTCCTACTACACCCGGTACCCCCTGTCGAGGTCTCCCTGTTCCCCCTCCCCCCCTCTTCCTCGCACCCTCTCCTCCCCCTGCTCCCGCTCCTCCGGTACCCCTTCCCCCCCCTGGTCCTGCCCCGTCAGGTGTGTCTCACGCTACCCCTCTACCCTCGGTCGTGCGTCAGGTAGCGTCTCCCTCCCCGCAGTCCTCCTCACAGTCCCTTCAGCAGCCTTCGGCACTTCCACGACAAGTTACTGTGGACTCGGTTGGTGTTGGAGCTGGAGGTGCAGCCATTGGCGGTACTCGGTCTGGGGGTGCTCGTTCGAGGGGTGCTGGAGCTGGAGGTGCTGGCGCAGGTGGCGCTAGCTCTGGGGGTGCTGGAGCTGGAGGTTCTGGCACTGGAGGTGCTAGTTCTGGGGGTACTGGAGCTGGAGGTGCTGGCACTGGAGGTGCTAGGTTTGGGGGTGCTGGTGCTGGAGGTACTGATACTGGAGGTGCTAATTCTGGGGGTGCTGGAGCTGGAGGTGCTGAAACTGAGGAGACGGGAGCTGGAGGCTCGCCTACTGCGTCACCCACTGCGCGTCCCCACCGCCACGACACCCGTTTCCAGGCCCTTCGCCGGCTTGAGCGCGAGGAGCAGGAGCGGGTGGAGTAGGAGAGGAAGGATCTGCAGCAGTTGGACCAGCAGCAGCAACAACAGCAACAGCAGCAGCAGCAGCAGCAGCAGCAGCAGACGCCGCAGCCGCCACCTTTGCAGCAGCTGTTCCCTCCAGTGAGTGGCCTTCGGGCCCTTGGTCTTCCTTCCTCTCCTCCTGTCCACTCCGAGTCACCTACTGCGTACGGTCCTACGTTTTCTCCTCCGGACTCGACTCCGGCTGTTTTCTCTCCTCCTCAGTCACGGTCGTCTCCTTCTGTTGTCCCACACGACTGGACCAGTCGTTGTCCTCCGCGTGCTCGGCCCTCGTCTCCTCTTGCCGACCTCCGCACCGTCTTGTTTCGTTCTCCTCCTTGTCGTTCTCCGCCTGTGTCTGTTCTCCCCTCACCTCCTGAGTCGTCTCTCACCGTTTCCTCTCACCCTATCACTGACTACTACAAGCTGCACTCCATTGACTTCTCCACTACGTTTCTCCAGGGCCGTCTACACGAGGAGATTTGGTTGCGCCGTCCTCCTGGCTTCACTGACACCTTCCCACCTGGGACCCAGTGGAGCCTGAGGCGGCCAGTCTACGGTCCCCGCCAGTCGCCCCGTGAGTGGCACGACACTCTTCACTCCACGCTTCGTGACCTTGGGTTTCGTCCTTCCTCTGCCGACCCGTCGATGTTTGTTCGCACTGGTTCCACTTCTTTCTTTATACTAGTGTACGTCGACGACTTGGTCTTTGCTATAGCAGACAGGGCAGCTCTGACTGAGGTGAAATCCGAACTGCAGAAGAGACACAAGTGCACTGACCTCGGTGAACTGCAGCGCTACCTTGGCCTGCAGATCACCAGGGACAGAGCCGCTCGCACCATCACACTAACTTAGTCACACATGGTGCAGCAGGTCCTTCGGCGGTTCGAGTTTCAGTTCTCCACCACACAGCCCACTCCTCTTGCCGTTGACCACCGACTCACTGGCCCTTTTCCCGACGAGCCCTTTGAGTCTAGTGGCCCCTACGCAGAGCTTGTGGGCTGCCTCATGTACGTGATGACTTGTACTCGACCGAACCTCGCCTTTCCCCTCAGCGTCCTCTCTCGCTTTGTTGCGACTGGGAGACACCGTCCTGTTCACTGGACAGCTGCTGTGAGGGTGGCGAAGTACCTGGCGACAACATCAGGCATGGGGCTTGTGCTTGGAGGGACACAGCCAGTTGTGTTGACCGGTCATTGCGACTCTTCCTACGCTGACGACGTGGAGACTCAGCGTTCGACTCAGGGTTACTGCTTCAGTCTGGGTGCTGGTGCTGTGTCGTGGAGGTCTACACGGTCGTCGTCTGTGGCTTCGTACAGTGCAGAGGCAGAGATCTACGCTGGTGCCATGGCGGCACAGGAGCTTCGCTGGTTGACCTTCTTTTTCGCCGACCTTAGTGAGCGGCCTTGCTCTGCACCGACCTTGTACGCTGAAAACAAGGTCATGATCCTCCTGTGTCGAGAGCCTCGATTGGAGAGCAGAGTTAAGCATATTGACGTGAGGTACTTCCTCCTGCGAGAGTTGCTGCGACACGGCCAGGCACGCTTGGACTTTGTGGCCTCAAAGGCCAACACTACCGACGTCTTCACCAAGGCCTTGGCGCCTAGTGACCACCACAGGTTCTGTGTGCAGTTGGGGCTTGTTGAGGTAGGCCCTCGGTTGCTGTAGACTTGCTGTTTGCTCTGCTTGTTGTGCTTTGCTATATATATCCTAGTGAACTCTTGAACTGGCCTTGTAGCCGCTTGCTTGCGCTCGGAATTTGTGTGGTGTCCTTGACATCCACCCTGAGCTTGCTTTGCTTCTTGCATTGACTGGTCTTGTGACCGTTTGTTCACCCTGCTTGCTTTGATGCCCCTCACTTAGCCTATGGGGGTGTGTCAAATGTTATTATAGGTTCTTAGGCTACAGTGAGTAGCACTTTAGGGAGTACAACACTTTTAGGGTTGCTATTTGTATCCCTTGTTTCCCTAGTTCACACATTCCGTTGTGTTCCTACTTTTAGAGTTTCCGTCCAGAAATGAGGTTGTTGCTGTTGCGAAGTAGGAGCACAAGTTGTTTGTTTGTTTTAATTCTTCTTCTTACGGTATGTCCAAAGCAGCTGAGTTGAGCTAATAAGTCACACATCACCGTGAATTCGTTTTGCTTGTTTTTGCATTTTGCATTAGTTTTGCTTGTTTTTTACTGGCGAATATGATATTGGTTGAGTCTCCACATTTCTTCTCAAACGAAAATCGTCGAAAGCATGTGAAAATGCGTCGCTCCAAAGCTTGCGACGTGCAAGTAATTTACATCCAGTGCCAAATTGACATCGTGAAGCATGTCCAACTCGTGCAAAGCAAGTCCAACTCACGCAAAGCAAGCCCAACTCACGCAAAGCAAATGCCTTAGACCATGTCCCTGCTCGGGCGGCAATAACAACATGGGAAAAAAAAAAGAAGCGAAAAACAGAGAATTTCAGGGGACCAGAGAAGAGAAAGATAGTGCAACAGAAACGAGGACGCGAAAGGAGAGATGCGTGAGCAAAATCCGCGGAGTGGTAGGGAGATGGGAGGGGCATTGGGGTTGGTGAGATGAGGTGGAGCGAGGGCAACGGAAAGGGAGGGGAGAGAGCGAGGGCAACGGAAAGGGAGGGGAGAACGTGAGGTGACGGAAAGGGAGGCGAGAGAGCTAGGGCGACGGGGAAAGAGCAAGGGAATGGGAACAAGGACCTGAAGAGGGATCGACGGGAGGGGAGGATGTCAGAATCCACGAAACAGGAATGATTGACTAGCAGCAGAATGTGAGTACAAGTATGACAAACCTAGTTCTGTACCCCCTAGAGGCTAACCCACAATAGCCTACACAAATATAACACATATAAAGTTTGACACACCCCCATAGGCTAAGTGGGGGAGAACAAGGGGTCACAGGACCAGTCAAAGCAAAGCAAAGCTCAGGGTGGATCTCAAGGATACCACACAAATTCCGAGCACAAGCAAGTGGTCACAAGACCAGTTCACATGCAGTTTGATAATAGAACAAGAGGTACAGTGATCACAACCTAGCAAGTGTAAGCATGCAGGTATATATATAGAGATCACAGTACAAGCAGAGTCAAGAAGTGAGCAAGTGAGGGAGAGTAGGCACAAGGCCTAGAACAGTACAGAAACGCTGATGGTCACAAGGCTGAAGTGCCTTGGTGAACACATCAGCAGTGTTGGCCCGAGTGGCCACGTAGGTAAGACGAAGCTGACCACGCTGCTGCAGCTCTCGAGCAAGGAAGTAGCGCAGAGCAATGTGCTTCGTTCTGTGCTCCAGTCTGTGCTCCTCACACAAGGCAATGGCTGCCTTGTTGTCGACGTACAGCACTGGAGGAGAACTAGGCCGCTCTCCGAGGTCGGTCAGCAGGTAGGTGAGCCAGCGTAGCTCCTGGGCAGCCATGGCTGTGGCGTAGATCTCAGCCTCACAACTGGAGCTGAGAACAGAGGAAGAGTGTGTAGAACGCCAGGAAACAGAGCCAGAGCCAAGGCTGAAGGTGTAACCCTGAGACGACCGCTGCGTAGCCTGGTCGTCAGCCCAAGAAGCGTCTGAGTGTCCAGTGAGGACAACGTCGCGCCGTCCTCCAAGCACAAGCCCCATGCCCGACGTACTGCACAAGTAGCGCAACACCCTCTTAGCGGCATCCAGCAGTCGCTCAGCACCTCCAGCGCCAACCCCCTCAGCAGCTCCAGTCCCAGCAGCTCCAGTACCTCCAGTACGAGCACCTCCAAGTCCGGCGGCTCCAGCAGCTCCAGCACCAGCAGCACCACCAGCAGTACCAGCACCTCCAGCAGCTCCAGCACCAGCAACACCTCCAGCAGCTCCAGCAGTACCAGCCGCACCAGTACCAGCAGCACCTCCAGCAGCGCCAGCAGCACCGCCAGCAGCAGCAGCACCTCCTGCAGCTCCAGCAGCACCAGTACCAGCAACACCTCCAGCAGCTCCAGAAGCACCAGCAGCAGCAGCAGCACCTCCTGCAGCTCCAGCAGCACCAGCACCAGCAACACCTCCAGCAGCTCCAGCAGCACCAGTACCAGCACCGGGGTCTGCGACGTGAGGAGCGCCACTCCGGAGACTGCAGTGCCGAGCGTACCACTCACGGAGCTGCAGGGGAGAGGGCAGCGCCCGCCTAGGAGGGGAAGCACTAGCACCAGCTCCAGCAGCGCTCCGAGCGCCAGAAGCACCTCTCCTGAGGCTGCAATACTGTAAGTACCACTCACGCAGCTGCGCGGAGGAGAGAGCTCCTCCAGGTGTAGCACTCCCAGGCTCAGCACCCCCAGACTCAGCACCCCCAGACTCAGCACCCCCAGTCTCAGCACCCCCAGACTCCGCAACCCCAGGCTCAGCACCCCCAGGCTCCGCAACCCCAGGCTCCGCACCCCCAGGCTCCGCACGCTCAGGCTCAGCACCCCTAGCAGGACGAGAGTCGACAGCTACCTCGACAGGCTCAACCGGGTCTACCTGGGACACACCTGAGGGAGCGGCACCCTGAGGGGGGAGGGGGTCTACCACAGCAGCACCTGGCGCGAGGAAGAGAGGCGGGGGAGGGAGCGGGGCAGTGCGGTAGGGGAAGAGGCGGTAGTAGGGCACCGACTCGTCAAAAGTGACGTCCTGAGAGGGCAGGACACGGTGCGAGGTGGCGTGGTAAAACTGCCAACCAGACGCGTCCGGGACAAAGCCAAGGAAGACACAAGGAACAGCGCGGGAGGAGAGCTTGTCCGCAGACGTATCGCGGACAAAAGCTCGAGATCCCCAGACCCGAAAACGCGACGCATCGCCAACCTCCCCCGTCCACAGCAGTGTGGGCGAGGTCTCCGGCAAGGAGACACGGGGCCAGAGGTTGAGCTGATGCGCAGCGTAGCGGACTGCAAACGGCCACAGAAAGTGGGGGGCAGCCGCATGGATCAAGGAGGTACGAGCGACCTCCATGACCAAGCCAATGCGGCGCTCAGCAACCCCATTCTGCTGTGGAGAGGCCGGAAGCGTGAACGACTGCTCAATACCGTGCTCCGCACAGTAGGCTGCCAAGAGGTCGGAGGAGAACTCACCACCTCTGTCAGAGTGCAGACGCAAGATAGGAAAGTCCGAGTGGAACCGCTCGCTGAGCTGGAGACGAGAAGCGCGGATCCAAGGGATCAAAACAGCAGGGACCTCACCCTTGGTGCGCAAGGGGAAGACCGTGGTGTAGCGCGAGAAGTCGTCAACAACGATCAGGAAGTACCGCTCCTGACCCTGTCCACGAACGCGGGCTGGGCCCCACACGTCCATGTGGAGCGTCTGCAAGGGAGCAATCGTCGGGGGAAACGAGGAGGAGTGAGGAGCGGCGCGCTGCCGCCCCTCGACACAAGGAAGACAGGGAGGAGCAGGCGAGGGCGGTAGGGGAGGGAGTACCCGGGGAAGACCAGAGACAAGGTACCGTTTGTGCATGGCACGAAGGCGCTGCACGGACGGGTGACCAAGGCGTTGGTGCCAGAGGACAGTCTCGTGCGCCAGAGAGCGACACGAGCAGGGGGCAGACAACTGACCTGACGCAGACGCAGACGCAGCTACCTGAGGGGACTCAGTGGTCAGTGTGTACAGGTCCGACCCCGGCTGCCTAGTGAAGGTAGCGAGGTGACGGCCCGTCCGAGCACTTCCCCCCTCCCGTCGCCTTCACTTCCCCCTCCCGTCGCCTTCACTTCCCCCGCTCGTTGCCTTCATTTCCCCCTCCCGTCGCCTTCACTTCTCCCCCCCGTCGCCTTCACGTTCCCCCTCCCCTCGCCTTCACTTTCCTCCCCCCCCCCCCGTCGCCTTCACTTCTCCCCCCCGTTGCCTTCATTTCCCCCTCCCTTCGCCTTCACTTCCCCCCTCCCGTCGCCTTCACTTCCCCCCCCCCTCCCCCCCCCCGTCGCCTTCACTTCCCCCCCATTGCCTTCATTCCCCCCCCCCGTTGCCTTCATTTGCCCCCCCCCCCGTCACCCCACTGACTTTTCGCACAGGCGCGTTTCTCGCACACCTTTCTCACACGCCATACACGCACGCCCTTCTCGCGCAGAAGACTATTCAAGAGCACCGGAGCGAATCCATGCGTCGTAAACTCAGCCCCACCTTTCGCGCTTCGCATGGTAAGAACCTCCCCCTCTTCGTCGCACTCTCTTTCTCCCTACCTTTGTGTCTCCGTACAAACCAACCATCCGTTCCTCCTTACCATTCATCCACCCTTCCTCATTTCCCTTCCCCCTTGCACTCATTTCCCGTCGGTGTCTAGGAAACTCCCATGCCGCGCTAGCGCGGCACTTCCGTTCGTGTACGCGCTTTCCATTCCGCGAAAATGGCGCTTCGAGCCTCCACTCTCCATGCCCTCTCTATCTGTGTCTCCTTTCCACCCTTCCTCATTTCCCTTCCCGTCGCTCCGTTTTCCCATCCCTCGGCCCGCGCATCCCATACCTCCGCCCGCGCATCCCATACGTCCGCCCTCACATCCCATCCCTTCGCCCTCACATCCCATCCCTCCGCCCACACATCCCATCCCTCCGCCCTCACATCCCATCCCTCCGCCCTCACATCCCATCCCTCCGCCCTCACATCCCATCCCTCCGCCCTCACATCCCATCCCTCCGCCCTCACATCCCATCCCTCCGCCCTCACATCCCATCCCTCCGCCCTCACATCCCATCCCTCCGCCCTCACATCCCATCCCTCCGCCCTCACATCCCATCCCTCCGCCCTCACATCCCATCCCTCCGCCCTCACATCCCATCCCTCCGCCCTCACATCCCATCCCTCCGCCCTCACATCCCATCCCTCCGCCCTCACATCCCATCCCTCCGCCCTCACATCCCATCCCTCCGCCCTCACATCCCATCCCTCCGCCCTCACATCCCAGGAAAGAGTGGAAGGGCTGCATGGCAGATTTGACCAGGCGTATGGGCGAGGCGATGTGGGAGCGTGTGTTGGGGTGCTGCATCGCATGGCCGCCATTCAACGAGTAGCCAATGAGATTTACAACCGACTGCATTCCATGTAGCGAGAAACAGAGTGTACACAATTCACTGTATCCTTGCATTGAATGTCATAGGGCAAAGCACAACAGTCACTGCACTCCATGTACCGGTAGCTAGAAACAGAGTGTACACAGCGCCTTGTTAGCTTGCATATCATAGGGCTGGCAGTGGCTGCACACACCCAGGAATGGGCGGTGGTGGAGGGCTGGCTGCTTGGTTGTTCCACCCAGATCCAGGAGCAGGGCTGACGTTTCAAAAACTTGGCTCCTTGACCCCTAATTGTTTATGTTGTGGGTATGGACAAGAGAGGTTGTTGTTGTGGGCTGTAAAGTACATTTCATGGTTACTGATAGTACACCAGGGCCCAAAATAGGTTCAGGTCCACTCTTGCAAATCAGGGTACCAGGCCCCCCGTACCCTAACCCTTAGGGTAAAAATTTCCGTACCCTGATGCCAGCAGCCTAAAACAGCCTAAAAATTCCGTTACACTGATTGTACCAGGGTAGAATTGTTGTTAGGCTGTTTGAATTGCAATAGGTCTAACTCATTACTTTCTCATGTAACAGTCCATATAACTACTTAAGCAATGCAAACACAAGTACTCAGTGCCTGGCGCACTGGCAACCACGGGAAATGCATGGCAGTTGCTGCAGCAGCACAATATCGACTGCCATGTGATGCATAGGACATCACGAAATACACTTGGCGTGCAAATAGGCACCACTTGGCTACGTGTGGCCCTAAACCCGGGTGTGTTGGCGCAACAGGGGCTCTAAGGACCAATTGGACGAGCAAGCTTGCCGCCCGCCGCCAAAGTTTGACGGTCGTGCGCCTGTGGTCGATAGAGACAAGTGTGGCAGTGGACCCGTGGTGATTTCTGTCTGCACGCGATATGTGGCAGAATCCGCAGTAAAAAAATTGTCGGTATCAGTGTAGTTGGCATCGTACCCTGATACCGTCAGGGTAATCAAATTCGTTATCAGTGTACTTCACAGCTTATCCTGATTTCACTAGGGTAAAAAATTCAATACCCTGATTTGGCAAGGGTAACTGGGAAAAAGCGGCCTGCCATCAGGGCAAAAAGGGTATTTTACCCTGATAATTTGGGCCCTGTAGTACACAAAAATCAAACAGATTCTCTAACCTAAACAACAGCATTCCCTTCCCTGCAATACTGCTTGCAATACCTCCCCTTCCGTAGCTTCTTATTGAGTACCAGCGCCTAGCTTCCACACTGCCCTGTCTCATTGACAAGATAGAGCAGCTCGTTCAAGCCCACCCGTACTTCTTGCCAAAGTTGAGCAGCAGCCGGTGAAATCTCGCCGCGCCGTCGTTTGACTTGCGCCTCGCAAGGGAGGAAGAGGGAAGGGCGGATGAGAGGGAGGGAGGATGAGAGGAAGGGAGGATGAGAAGAAGGGAGGATGAGAGGAAGGGAGGATGAGAGGAAGGGCGGATGAGATGAAGGGAGGATGAGTGGAGGGGTGGAAGAGAGGAAGGGTGGATGTGAGGATGGATGAGGGCACTGGAAGGGGATGCGCAGCTCGTTGCGAGAGATCTCACCTACACTCACTCTGGTGTGCCTGGGATGGGTGATGGGTTGTGGGAACAGGGAATGAGCATGGATGGGGAACAGGGGATGGGGGGTTGGGTGGGGAAGTGGGTTGGGGGATGAAGATGCAACGATAAAGTACCCCAGCCATATGACGAGGGAGGAAGGAAAGACCTGAGGCGCCAAAGAGGCAGGGGCACACTGCAGTACAAGTGAAGCGCTGGATGCAGGCAGAAGAACGAGGGGGAGAAAGAGCCGACCTCTGATGGTGCAGGCCGGGAAGGTGGGGTGTTGCTCAAACATGGGTCCAATGCGTTTTTATGTGGGTCATGACCAATGATAGTCAGCAGAGCACGCGAGTATGAAAACCGGAACAGGACGGCGGCTTGCTGGGCATAACCATGCACATCACATGCAGGTAGCCCACCCATTCCCGCGTCACGTGTCACGTCACCCCGTCCACCTGCAGCGGTGCCTTCACAACGGAGAAGGGAGGACCCTCCGACTGTGGGGGAACAAACGAAAAGAGTAAGGGAGGAGGGCAAGAGGTAAAAGTGTGGCAGGGTATATGGGTAAACGGGGGATAGGAGGATCGCTGGACCCTCTCTCCCTCCCCTCCGCCTCCCCTGCCCCGCCAAACCCCGCCTCCCCTGCCCCGCCCCCGGCAGCACTGCGCTCCTTGCTGCCCGACTGCACGCGTTGCCACGGCTGTGCGCCCAGCGCTCTGCTCCAAAGCCTCAGCAGCACCTGCCATGCGTGCGGGGTTGGTGCAAGAGAGAGAAGGGTGGGTGCTGCTGACCACGCACCCTCCCACATCCCACAGCGAACGAGTCACGACCCCATCCCCAGCGCTCGAGACCGGCCCGTCATACGTCCGCGGCCAGGGTGGGTGAGAGGCAGGGGGGGAGGGAGAATGAGAGAGAAGGAAAGGAGGGTGCAAGGGTGGGGTGGTAGGAGTAGAGAAGGTGGCAATGGGGAGAGCGAGAGCGACCAAATGCGGCAATGGGTCCCGTCGCAACGACGAACCTAAATATGATAGGAAGGGATGAGAGGGTGGGCGGCGTGGGTGGAGAAGCGATGGTGATGATGAGGGGGAACGTGATAGGCAGGGGAGTGATGACGACGTGGAGAGAGGTGGGAGGGAAGGGAGGTCGGCGGGAAGGGAGATTTCCGGGCGACCGGGAGGGCGATGGGAGGGGTTGTGTGGGCGACGGTGGGGGGAAGCGTGGGCGACGGTGGGGGGAAGCGTGGGTGACGGTGGTGTGATGAAGGGTGACGGTGGGAGGAAGCGTGGGCGACGGCGGGGGGAAGCGTGGGCGGCGGCGGGGGAAGCGTGGGCGACGGCGGGAGGAAGCGTGGGCGACGGCGGGAGGAAGCGTGGGCGACGGCGGGGGGAAGCGTGGGCGACGGCGGGGGGAAGCGTGGGCGACGGCGGGGGGAAGCGTGGGCGACGGCGGGGGGAAGCGTGGGCGACGGCGGGGGGAAGCGTGGGCGACGGCGGGGGGAAGCGTGGGCGACGGCGGGGGGAAGCGTGGGCGACGGCGGGGGGAAGCGTGGGCGACGGCGGGGGGAAGCGTGGGCGACGGCGGGAGGAAGCGTGGGCGACGGCGGGAGGAAGCGTGGGCGACGGCGGGAGGAAGCGTGGGCGACGGCGGGAGGAAGCGTGGGCGACGGCGGGAGGAAGCGTGGGCGACGGCGGGAGGAAGCGTGGGCGACGGCGGGAGGAAGCGTGGGCGACGGCGGGAGGAAGCGTGGGCGACGGCGGGAGGAAGCGTGGGCGACGGCGGGAGGAAGCGTGGGCGACGGCGGGAGGAAGCGTGGGCGACGGCGGGAGGAAGCGTGGGCGACGGCGGGGGGAAGCGTGGGCGACGGCGGGGGGAAGCGTGGGCGACGGCGGGGGGAAGCGTGGGCGACGGCGAGGGGAAGCGTGGGCGACGGCGGGGGGAAGCGTGGGCGACGGCGGGGGGAAGCGCGGGCGACGGCGGGGGGAAGCGTGGGCGACGGCGGGGGGAAGCGTGGGCGACGGCGGGGGGAAGCGTGGGCGACGGCGGGGGGAAGCGTGGGCGACGGCGGGGGGAAGCGTGGGCGACGGCGGGGGGAAGCGTGGGCGACGGCGGGGGGAAGCGTGGGCGACGGCGGGGGGAAGCGTGGGCGACGGCGGGGGGAAGCGTGGGCGACGGCGGGGGGAAGCGTGGGCGACGGCGGGGGGAAGCGTGGGCGACGGCGGGGGGAAGCGTGGGCGACGGCGGGGGGAAGCGTGGGCGACGGCGGGGGGAAGCGTGGGCGACGGCGGGGGGAAGCGTGGGCGATGAGCGGGGAAGCGTGAGGGAAGGTGGGGGAAGGCGTGAGCGACGATGTGGGGAAGCGTGGGTGAAGGCAGGAGGAAGCGTGAGCGACGGTGGGGAAGAGCTTGGGCGACGGTGAGGGGAAGCGTGGGTGTGCGTGGGGGGGTGTGTGAGAGATGGTGGGGGGAAGCGTGGGGGACGCGGAAGGCGATAGGGTCAAATGCGATGTTTGCGGAAGGGCGATGCCAGGGCGACCGAGTGAGTAAACGTGATACGCCCTCGCGTTGCTGTCATGCCGATAAGCTACGACCACCATCCCCCCGTCAGGGTCTCTATTTTGGCCGTAGGATATATACGCCTGGAGTTATTGCAGGTCCCGTAATAAAGGTGAAAGTGCTCATGGCCTATGCTTTTGTGGCGTTTTATTCTGTCTCTTCGCATGATCTACGAGTACTATGACTAAAGCACGACCTGAATTACCATCTAGGCAAACTGTGCACACTTTGAGCGGTTGTTCCTTCAGGAGGGTGTGGTTGGGACTCTCGCCAACCAAACCTGTTCTGCTCCACGACTCAGTGTTTTTTGTATGCGATCTTTTCTGGTAACCAGCCTGGCTCAGGAAGTCAATTGTGGGTTCGGTAGGCAAACTGTGCACAGTTTGCCTTCTTTTTTTTGTAATTCAGGTCTTGGGCTTTAATCCGCCTACCCACTAATTTATACGCTTCGCTGGGTATCGAGGTAGGAATATATCCACTCCCAGATGAGCAGTGCGAAACCCCCTTCTGGGGGGCTGGCAGAACTCGCCAGCACTAGGGTTTGAACCAGGAATAGGAATATATTAAGATCTTAATCAGTTACATACAAAACACAGAATAACTGAGAATACGGCTAAGCTAGCCAACGACCGTTTGGCGTACGTGATTGAACACGTTATTCTCCTATCCTAGCGGACAGCCACCAGCTTTGCTAGGGAGTATTCTGTGACGAAACGAGAACAAGTTAGGGCGGACGAAAGGGGTTTCCAAGCAGCCAAGAGATGCGTAGGTCCGGATGGATTGTGGGGGAACCATCAGCAGCAAAAGATATGAATCGTAGCCGGCCAGCCGCCTGAATGCGAGACGCTGTTTTCTGTTGTTTCTTGGCAGATTGCTTAGAGCGTCTCCAGAGGAAAATTTTGAAGGCTAAGAGAAACTGCGCGAGGATGAGTTGCAAGACCTCGAAGCGGGAGGTAACAACGTTGTTGGATCTCTGAGCATAGCGGGCGTTCCAGAGGGTCTTGGCAGCAGCTCCGACCAGTAGGCTCCACGGGGCAGTCTGGCCAGGTCGAGAAGGAAGCGGAAAGAAGATGTGCTCGGTCGGAGGGGAGCAGCCCAAGTGGCGTCGAGCAACGGGGGTTTGAACCAGGAACCTCATCCTTCGGAAGTCGGAAGTCCCATTCTACTTGACTGGCCCAGGTTGGTTGAAACAGTGTTCTCGCTCGCTTCAATGGGCTTACGAAAATACTCATTTTCAAGTTGGGATGGGGATCACTATTTTAGCTGCTGCCATTGCATTTTCTTTTCAAACTGGTCTACCTAAAGTAGTGGTATGTTAGAATCTAGCCTAGACTAGTAGCCATAGGTGACTAGAGTAGAGAGGAGAAGAAGTGTCGATTAGGTCAAGGGAGGGGGTACAAGGAAAGTATCGAGATGGTTTCTATACCCCCTAAAGATAGCCCCAATGTAGCCTAGAGAAATCTAAACATAAACATATATGTTTTGACACACCCCCATAGGCGAAATACGGGAAAGCCAGAGCAAGCAATGGTCATAAGACCAGTCAAGAAGAGCAAACAAAGCAAAGCTCAGGATGGATCTCAAGGACACCACACACTCCGAGCACAAGCAAGCGGCCACAAGGCCAGTTCACATGAAGAGTTATAATAGCAAGGCAGTACACTCATCACAACCTAGCAAGAGCAAACATGCAGGTATAAAGATATATATCAGTCAACAACAAGTGCAAGATAAAGAGACAAACAGGTGAGGCAGAGTGGGCAGAAGCCCAAGAGCAGTGCAGAAACGCTGATGATCACCAGACCCGAGGGCCTTGGTGAAGACATCAGCAGTGTTGGCCCGAGAGGCCACGTAGGAAAGGCGGAGCTGACCACGCTGCTGCAGCTCACGCGCAAGGAAGTAGCGAAGATCAATGTGCTTCGTTCTGTGCTCCAGTCTCTGCTCGCGACACAAGGCAAGCATGGCCTTGTTGTCGACGTACAGAACTGGAGGAGAACGAGGCCGCTCCCCCAAGTCGGTCAGCAGGTAGGTCAGCCAGCGTAGCTCCTGTGCAGCCATAGCCCCAGGGTAGATCTCGGCCTCACAGCTGGAACCAAGCACCGAAGACGACCGGGTAGACCTCCACGAGACAAAGCCAGAGCCGAGACTGAAGGTGTAACCCTGTGACGACCGCTGAGTAGCCTGGTCGTCAGCCCAAGAAGCGTCTGAGTGACCTGTGAGTACCACTGAGTCCCGTCCTCCAAGCACAAGCCCCATGCCCGATGTACTGCTCAAGTAACGCAGTACCCTCTTAGCAGCTTCCCAGTGCACCTTTCGGTGTCGACCGGGAGCCACGTAGCGAGCCAGGAGGATGAGAAGGTACGCGAGGTCAGGTCGTGTGCACGTCATCAGGTATATGAGGCAACCCACAAGCTCTGGATACGGACCGCTCGGCTCTACGGACTCGTCCGAAGGTGGAGCTGAGAGCGAGTGGCTCGTAGGCAGAGGAGTGGGTTGTGGCGAGGAGAACTGGAAGCCGAAGCGCTGAAGGACTTGCTGCACCATGTGTGACTGAGTCAGAGTGATGGTGCATCTTGCTCTGTCCCGGGTGATCTGCAAGCCAAGATAGCTGCGCAGCTCACCCAGGTCAGTGCAAGTGTGTCTCTTCTGCAGCTCCGACTTCACAAGAGTCAGTGCCTCAGTGTCAGGAGTAGCAAATATCAAGTCGTCGACGTACACGAGGATGTAGAACGGCGACAGGGAAGTGTCTGTGCGCAGAAAAAGCGACGGGTCAGCAGTGGAGGGAGCGAAACCAAGAGCCGGAAGTGTCGTCCTCAGTGTGTCGTGCCACTCTTGTGGCGCCTGACGTAGGCCGTAGACTGGCCGGCGTAGGCTCCACTGGGTGCCCTCAGGAAACGACCCAGTGAAGCCCTGTGGGCGGCGCAGCCTGATGGCCTCGTGAAGGGTGCCCTGTAAGAAAGCAGTCGAGAAGTCGAGGGAGTGCAGCTCGTAGTCGCGCTGTGCTGCAACGTGCAGCAGCACCCGAAGAGAGGTCATCTTCGGGGTAGGGGAGAAGGTCTGAAAGAAGTCGACCCCCTCACGCTGACTGAAGCATCGAGCAACGTATCGTGCCTTGAAGGTAGGCGGAGAACCCGGCGGCCGCTTCACCCTGAAAATTCACATGCCACTGACGATGTTCGCCCCCGGAGGGGGAACCTCGTCAACGTAGGTGCCTATGGACTTCCAGGAAGCCATCTCTGCTTCCATGGCTGTCTGCCACTGAGAGGAGTACTCACCCGAGATCGCCTCTCTATAAGAGCGCGGGGTGGGGATGTCAAGTGCATCCGGGTCTCCCTCAGGGGCAAGCAGCATGGTAGCGAGATGAGGTACAGCGGCCGCAAGGCACTCCAGCTCCTCCTGTCTGTCCTCAAGGACGTCATAGCTAAGGGCAAGCTCACCCCCGACGGACGGAGGACAGGCAGGGACAGGGTCAGAAACGAGACTCGCAAGGTAGTCTAGGCGGTACGTAGCAGCAAAGTCGACTAGCTCAGCGACTAAGGCAGACGCAGCAGGCGACGAGAACGTAGGGTCAGTCACACACGTAGCAAGAAAACGGGTGACAGTCGGGCTGGCAGCACGAACAAGGTAAGACGGAGGGTCAGCAACGTGAGGAAGAGAGGACGCAGGAGGTGACGGCATGACAACACGCTGTGGAACAGAGGAAGGACGGAGTGTCATATCCTGAGTGCCTGGGACAGCCGGAGCACGAGGACGAGGAACACGACGAACACGAACAGGAACGGAGGCTCTAGTCTCAGTCTCTCGACGCTCAGGGGTGGAAGCACGAGTCTCAGGCTCTCGACGCTCAGTGAAGGACTTGGGTACCTCAGTGTAAGGAGCAGGAGCAGGCAGTGGGGAGTGAGGCAGTAGATGTGGCTGAGACTGGTCTGTCAGTGGGAACAGTAACGGAGGAGTAGAACCAGCGACAAGGAACTCAGTAGGAGCTGGCGGAAGACCGAGAAGGTGGCCAAGCGCACCAGCAGGTCCAACACCAGCAGGACCTCCAGCACTCCCAGCAGCAGCTCCAGTACCTCCGGTACTAGCAGCTCCAGCACCTCCAGCACCAGCAGCACCTCCAGCACCTCCAGCACCTGCAGCACCTCCAGTAGTAGCAGCTCCAACACCTCCAGCACCAGCAGCACCTCCAAGACTAGCAGCTCCAGCACCCTCCAGCACTAGTAGCACCTCCAGTACCTCCAGCACCAGCACCAGCAGCACCTCGAGTACCTCCAGCACCAGCAGCACCTCCAGTAGGACCTCCAGGACTGGCAGCTCCAACACCTCTAGCACTAGCAGTACCTCCAGTACCTCCAGCACTAGCAGTACCTCCAGCACCTCCAGCACCTGTAGTACCTCCAGTAGTAGCAGCTCCAGCACCTCCAGCACCAGCAGCACCTCCAAGACTAGCAGCTCCAGCACCTCCAGCACCAGTAGCACCTCCAGTACCTCCAGCACCAGCAGCAGCAGCACCTCTAGTACCTCCAGCACCAGCAGCACCTCCAGTAGGACCTCCAGGACTGACAACTCCAGCACCTCCAGCACCAGCAGTACCTCCAGGACCAGCAGGACCGTACCCACCACCACCAGGACGGCCTCGCTGGACGATCCACTCACGAAGCCACTGCGGGGAGCGCGTCTCGTGTAGACCAGGCTGCTGTGGCTGTCCAACTCCAGGACCTCCAGCAGGGTCACCCACAGCTCCACCGCCACTAGGACTCGCAGCACCCGCAGTCTCAGCACCTCCAGTCGCAGCACCCCCAGAGTCAGCACCCCCAGTATCACCACCCGCAGTAGTACCAGAGTCCACAGCAGCAGGCTGCGGAGGCGGCGAAGACGGCCGAGGCGGAAAACCAGGGGTGGTCTCCAAGCGAGGAGAGCGGCGAGTGGCCGCCGTGTCGTCAGCGGCGGGGTCACCCCCCTCACCTGGGCCAAAGGAGTCAGAGGAGATCTCCACAGGCTCATCCAAGGGGGGTGGGTCTACCTGGGACACACCTGAGGGAGCAGGACCCTGCGGGGGGAGGGGGTCTATCGGGGGGGGAACTGGTACCAGGAAGAGAGGCGCCAGAGGGACCGGGTGGGACGTGTGCGGGTGGAGCCTGTAGAAACAGACAGACTCGTCAAAGGTGACGTCTTGGGAGGAGAACACACGACGTTCGCGAGGGTGGTAAAACTGCCACGGCGGGGCGTCGGTGGGGAAGCCAAGGAAGACGCAGCGGAGAGTGCGAGGGGAGAGCTTGCTCGCTTTGGCATCGCGAACAAGGGAGAGCGCGCCCCAGACCCGAAACACCGACGCATCGCCAACCTTCCCCGTCCAACGAAGTGTGGGCGAGGTCTCTGGCAAAGAGACACGGGGCTAGAGGTTGAGCTGATGCGCGGCGTATCGGACTGCAAACGGCCACATGAAAATGGGGCACGTGCGTACGTGCGTGCAGGCGGCGCGAGCAAGGCGCGTACGGGTCGCGCATAGGGCAGGTCAGGGCGATCGTGCTAGGCAGGGCGGCACTAGCGGACAGACGGTCGCGATTTCATGGGGCGGGGCAAAAAAAATAGGTCCTATGGGACCTGCTCTGATACCATGTTAGAATCTAGCCTAGACTAGTAGCCATAGGTGACTAGAGTAGAGAGAAGAAGTGTCGATTAGGTCAAAGGAGGGGGTACAAGGAAAGTATCGAGATGGTTTGTATACCCCCTAAAGATAGCTCCAATGTAGCCTAGAGAAATGTAAACATAAACATATATGTTTTGACATGGTACATTTAAAGTACTCGTTTATCCAACCATTCCTCATCCACTTTTACCGCCGGGACAGTAGACGCTAGACACCCCCCTCCCCGAATACAAACCCCCGGGTCTACAATACGGGTTGGGGGCGATGCATTTCCGATGTAGCCTGGAGCATTCCTTACATTACAAGTCATAACATGCAAAAACGCTAGTCACGTCTTGCAGAAATGCATGTCACACCATGCAAATATTAATGAAGTTATGCAGTCACAATTTTACTGCAGCATTCATGTGGCATGGCAACAGTACTTAGGCTCTTCAATTCCTTGGATATCCTTCTCCCATCCTGCACCCCTTTCCCTATCTGCTTGCCGCCTATTTCGTCGGCTCCTTCTGCTTTGCTTGCTCCTGCTGCAGGTGCCGGGCAAAGGTCTCCGCTACGAGCAAGGGGAAGGCAATGGTGGCATCGCAGAACACCTGGTGGCAGAGGGGACGATGGGCGCAAGGAAGAAATGCGAGGTGTGGGGAGGGGGCATGGCAAAATTTATTTCAAACAGCAGAGGGGTTCATTGCAGGGGTGGTGCGTCAATAGGACGGAAGGCACTTGGAGCAGCAGAAAAGGAATGCGGCGCTTGAGTTTGGCACTGACTGTGACTCAGGTTGATGGCGACTTCACCCACTGGGTCTCTAACCTTTCCCCAACTGGCAGCTCCGGAAACTGCACCCACAAATAAGTACTATCACGCTCACTAGCAAAACTCTTCCCTGTTGGTGTGCGTGGTGGCATGCCCCTCCGTGCGCATCGCAGACTGACCTTGACAGCCTTGGCCTCCACGCGGATCTTCCCCCAGCTGACTGCTTCATCGGGCCTGGCACCCGAGTCGCTGCCGTCAAACTCATTGGCGGTGTTGATGTACACAGCGTAGTCCGCGCCGTTGCGCATCATGTTGGCGTTGCAGATGTGGTGCTTCGGCAGCCCGCCCCCCAGGATGATCACGCCCGTGCGCCGCGGGTCCGCCTGCACCGCCTCGTCGTCCATCCGCCGCACATCTGCGCGGAGGGGAACATGTACTTGGCGGTAGGTTGAAGAGCGATGAGGGAACTGCAAAGAGGGAAGCGGAGACTGGAGGGAGGAGGAAAGGGGATGGGGTGGGGGGAGGAAGCGCATAACCTGGAAATGCAGAAACAAGGAATGCAGAATTCCCGTAACAGGGAAGAGGAGACGGGGAGGGGAAAAGCGATGCAATGCATGGGCGCGGCAGCACCGTGTCGAAGAGGCACAGCAGCAGCAAGCCCAGCAGGTGCAGCGACGCGCTGACCTTGCACGAGGTCGAGCACGAGGCCGGGCGAGGAGTAGGAGTGGAAGTAGAGCATGTCGCCGATGGACCCGTCCGTGATCGCCGGACAAAACACCGGGATGCGGTTCTGCACGGTGCAGATGGGCGGTGGGGGAGCACGCAGGGAGACAGCGAGGATGGCGGGAGTGTGCGCACGGGAATGGCGCATGAGGCTGAGGCTGGGGAAACGCTATTCAAGAGGAGATGCTTATGTGCGTGCAAGGGAGCGCGAGGGTGTGAGGCTGGGGGAGATCAAGGGAAGATGCGCGTGTGCGAGGAGGGGCAGGTGTGCGAGGGGACGGGGACAAGAATGAAAATGTGGGTGAGGAGGATGTGCGGCGATGACGGACCTTGTGCGCCCAGTACAGCACCGACTCCTCGTGCCCGATGGCTTCTCCCATGCGCTCGATCAGCTTCGACGGCGTCCACACCACGCCCTGGTGGTGCACCACGCAACGCAAGCACAACGTAGGGAAACAAAGGGGAATTCTTAGGCGGCTCGAAAAGCAGAGAATCGACTGCGCAGTCTGTCATGTGTGTGGAAGTGGCACCAGCTGGTCGTCAGTATGGTTACGTGTATATTGCTACTTTGGTTCCCCACATCACGTCAATTGTTTTTCTTCCCTCCAATCTCCCCCTGTCGCTCCGCTCACCTGCGTCTTCTGATCGTCCAAGCAGCGGTCCAGCACGGGGCCCATCCAGTCTTCGAAGAGGCAGTAGTTGCTGTTGGGCACGATCAGGTTGCCGATGCGGTTCAGCCCCTTGGCGCGCAGGTCCTTGCCCGCCAGGGCGAAGTCGCCCAGCAGCGTGGGCGCCAGGCACTTTATAATGTCCTCTTCAATCCCCCCCGCTGTAGTCACAATCACATCCACCTGAGAGCGTGGCCGGATTGGAAGAATGCATTCACAATGAACTGAGAATTCCATAAAAACGCGACTCCAGTCGACGTCAGCAAACAAGAAAACCACCAATGCAGGAGCATGGGGAGCCGAAGGTAGGGTCCGTCGTTTCCGTGCGTCGTTCCCGCGAGTGGTGGGGCTGGCGACTCACGAGTCGGTGCTTGGCGAGGAAGCAGAGCGTCTCGCGCAGGCCGGAGCTGATGAGGTTGGACGTGAAGCCCAGGAAGATCTTGCACCGCACGCCCGCGCGGAACGCCGGGTCCTTCTCCTCCTCCTTCGCGTCGGCCTTCACCGGGTCGTCGCTCAGTCGCCACGCCAGCTACAAGGGATGACGGATGAGAGACGAGGAACAGGTGTGTGGGACAGAGGTTTCGCGAGAGAGGGCAATCGCAGGCAGCGGGGAGGGGGCTCTCCTCCTCGCGTGGCTTGGAAGGGTTGCCGCACAACCGCCATGCGAGCTGGGGAGAGAACAGGAGTAACGGCCCGAGATGGGTGTGGGATATGAAATGGCAGCGGAAGGGAGGGCACGGAAAGTAGGAACCACCCTCCTCCGCGTCGCCGCCGGCGGCAATCATATGAGCGTGAGAAGCGGGACTCGCGGTCTCACCATTCGATTGACTTCGTCAATAGCCCGGCCCAAAGCAGTGGCTTGGAAGCCTGTCGTCCCCATTCGGCCCATCAGCTGCTCGTAATCGACCACCACCGACCCCGCCCCTCCTGCCTCTTCGAACGTGTATCCGCGCACACGTGGCGCGTCCTTGTCCACGGCACTGGCATCGGATTGCCTCAGAACGTTGTCTCTCGCGCTTTGCGGAGCTTGCTGCGCCATGGCGAGCAACCTCGATAGGCAAGGAAGGTCCTAGAAAATGGAGAAGTGTGAAACTCATTGGAGAAAATGCTTCGACGGTAGTTAAGTATAGCGATGGAACACGTGAAGAGACACGATCAACCAGTGGTGTGCGAAGGACAGAACAAAGTTATGGTAAGATAATGACCCGGCTGTCGGCCGCAACCCGGCTGTTGGTCAACATGGCTGAAGGTCAGATCAGAGCAAGAAAGCACCCTGCTGTACCTGTGGGTCGATCCCAAATGTTTGCCATGGAGAACTCAATCAAATAGTCAACGCAAGAGCCTCGAGGTTTGGGAAGAACCAGCATTTGCGACACACAATTTGCGACAAACAGTTCGAGGGCAACGTGTAGTGAAGTCAAGCATCGAGCCTGAAGCTTGAGATTAGAATGGTAACCCGGTCAAAGTTCAAGTTACTTGAAGTTTGATACTGTTATGAGTTGTCAAAAGCTGCGATGAGTTGTCAAAGTTTATAAGGAAGTGAATTGTAAGGAATTTTGAGGCATTCCTTTCTGCGTACGTCAACACCATGTAAGGATTATACCCGAATTCCTTATCGGGCTTGACTGCTACGCGTACAACCACGATTTTCGGACTTACACGTTCGGCCGACATCAACGATGCCGAGGCTCCTCGCGTCGCCTTCGGCTTTCCGATCGCCAAACCTGCACCCAACCTCATTTCTCGAGGTTCCCTCCTAGCTAGGGTAGTCACTATATAATGTCAGAATCAACTGTGCAGAAATGAATTGTATAGAGCAGGTGAAGATACAAGTACCAACCCTAAATGGGTTGTACCCTACATAGGCTAACCCACTACAACCTACACAAGTACAAAAGTAGTTTGACACACCCCCATAGGCTAGGTGGGAGATAGCAAACACAACAGATGGTCACAAGACCAGTCAAGCAAGAGAACAAAGCAAAGCAAAGCTCAAGGTGGATCTCAAGGACACCACACAATCTGAGCACAAGCAAGCGGCCACAAGGCCAGTTCACATGCAGAGGTATAATAGCAAGGCAGTACACTCATCACAACCTAGCAAGAGTCAACATGCAGGTATAAAGATATAAATCAGTGTACAACAAGAGAAAGTCAAGCAACCAGCAGGTGAGGCAGAGTGGGTACAAGCCCAAGAGCAGTGCAGAAACGCTGATGATCACCAGACCCAAGGGCCTTGGTGAAGACATCAGCAGTGTTGGCCTGAGAGGCCACGTAAGCAAGGCGCAGCTGACCACGCTGCTGCAGCTCACGCGCAAGGAAGTAGCGAAGAGCAATGTGCTTCGTTCTGTACTCCAGTCTCTGCTCGCGACACAAGGCAAGCATTGCATTGTTGTCGACGTACAGAACTGGAGGAGAACGAGGCCGCTCCCCCAAGTCGGTCAGCAGGTAGGTCAGCCAGCGTAGCTCCTGTGCAGCCATGGCCCCAGTGTAGACCTCGGCCTCATAGCTGTAACCAAGCACAGAAGAAGAACGAGTGGACCTCCATGAGACAGAACCAGAGCCAAGACTGAAGGTGTAACCCTGTGACGAACGCTGAGTTGCCTGGTCGTCGGCCCAAGAAGCGTCGGAGTGTCCTGTGAGTACCACTGAACCCCGTCCTCCAAGCACGAGCCCCATGCCCGATGTACTGCACAAGTAACGCAGTACATACTTCACAGCATCAAAGTGCACCTTTCGGTGTCTACCGGGAGCCACGTAGCGACCCAGAAGGCTGAGAGGGTACGCGAGGTCAGGTCGTGTGCACGTCATCAGGTACATGAGGCAACCCACAAGCTCTGGGTACGGACCACTCGGCTCTACGGACTCGTTCGAAGGTGGAGCTGAGAGCGAGTGGCCGGTAGACAGAGGAGTGGGCTGCGGCGAGGACCACGTAAAGTCAAACCGCTGAAGGACCTGGTGCACCATGTGTGACTGCGTCAGGGTGATGGTGCGCCGTGCTCTGTCCCGGGTGATCTGCAAGCCAAGATAGCTCCGCAGATCACCCAGGTCAGTGCAGGTGTGTCTCTCCTGCAGCTCCGTCTTCACGCGGGCCAGTGCCTCAGTGTCAGCAGTAGCAAAAACCAAGTTGTCGACGTACACGAGGATGTAGAACGGCTGCAGAGAAGTGTCTGTGCGCAGAAACAGCGAGGGGTCAGCAGTCGAGGGAACGAAACCAAGAGCCGCAAGTGTAGTCCTCAGTGTGTCGTGCCACTCACGGGGCGCCTGACGCAGGCCGTACACTGGTTGCCGTAGGCTCCACTGGGTACCCTCAGGAAACGACCCAGTGAAGCCCTGTGGATGGCGCAACCAGATGGCCTCGTGAAGGCTACCCTGCAAGAAAGCTGTCGAGAAGTCGAGGGAGTGCAGCTCGTAGTCGCGCTGTGCTACGTGTAGCAACACCCGAAGAGTGGTCATCTTCGGGGTGGGGGAGAAGGTCTGAAAGAAGTCAACTCCCTCACGCTGACTGAAACCTTGAGCAACGTAACGTGCCTTGAAGGCAGGCGGAGAACCCGGCGGCCGCTTCACCCTGAAAATCCACATGCCACTGACGATGTTCGCCCCCGGAGGGGGAACCTCGTCGACGTAGGTGCCTGTGGACTTCCAGGAAGCCATCTCTGCATCCATGGCTGTCTGCCACTGAGAGGAGTACTCACCCCAGATCGCCTCTCTGTAAGAGCGCGGGGTGGGGATGTCAAGTGCATCCGGGTCTCCCTCAGGGGCAAGCAGCATGGTAGCGAGATGAGGTACAGCGGTTGCAAGTCACTCCAGCTCCTCCTGCCTGTCCTCAAGAACGTCACAGCCAAGGGCAGTACAGCCAAGGGCAGTCTCACCCCCGATGGACGGAGGACAGGCAGGGACAGGGTCAGAAACAAGACTCGCAAGGTAGTCTAGGCGGTACGCAGCAGCAAAGTCGACTAGCTCAGCGACTAAGGCAGACGCAGCAAGAGACGAGAACGAAGGGTCAGTCACAACCGTAGCAAGAAAGCGAGTAACAGTCGGACTGGACGCACGAGCAAGGTCAGACGGAGGGTCAGCAACGTCAGGAAGAGAGGACGCAGGAGGTAACGGCAGGACAACACGCTGTGGAACAGAGGAAGGACGGAGTGTCATATCGTGAGTGCCCGGGACAGCCGGAGCACGTTGACGACGAACACGAGGAACACGAGCACGGACAGCAGCTCTAGGCTCGGGCTCAAGGTCAAAGCTAGACTCAGGCTCTCGACGCTCAGGGGTGGAAGCACGAGTCTCAGGCTCTCGACGCTCAGTCAAGGACTGTGTCACCGCAGTGTAAGGAGCAGGAGCAGGCAGTGGGGAGCGCGGTAGCAGCGGCAGCTGTGACTGGTCTGCCGGTGGAAACAGTAACGGAGGAGTAGTACCTGCCACAGGGAAGTCAGTAGCACCTGGCGGAAGACTGAGAAGGTGGCGAAGAGCACCAGCAGCTCCCGTACCTCCAACACGAGCAGCTCCTCCAACACTCCCAGCAGCACCTCCAGCACCAGGAGCACCAGCACCTCCAGTACCTCCAGTACCAGCAGCACCAAGAGCTCCAGGTCCTCCAGCACCAGCAGCACCTCCAGTACCTCCAGCACCAGCAGCACCTCCAGTACCTCCAGCACCAGCAGCAGGAGCAGCAGCTCCAGCACCTCCAGCACCTCCAGCACCAGCAGCACCAGCAGCTCCACGTCCTCCAGCACCAGCAGCACCTCCAGTACCTCCAGCACCGGCAGCAGGACCAGCACCTCAAACACCAGCAGCACCAGCAGCTCCAGCACCTCCAGCACCAGCAGCTCCACGTCCTCTAGCACCAGCAGCACCTCCAGGACCTCCAGCAGCAGCAGCAGGAGCAGCAGCTCCAGCACCTTCAGCACCTACAGTACCAGCAACTCCACGTCCTCCAGCACCAGCAGCACCTCCAATACCTCCAGCACCAGCAGCAGGAGCAGCAGCTCCAGCACCTCCAGCACCTCCAGCACCAGCAGCACCAGCCGCTCCACGTCCTCCAGCACCAGAAGCACCTCCAGTACCTCCAGCACCGGCAGCAGGACCAGCACCTCCAGCACCAGCAGCACCAGCAGCTCCAGCACCTCCAGCACCAGCAGCTCCACGTCCTCTAGCACCAGCAGCACCTCCAGGACCTCCAGCACCAGCAGCAGGAGCAGCATCTCCAGCACCTCCAGCACCTCCAGCACCAGCAGCTCCACGTCCTCCAGCACCAGCAGCACCTCCAGTACCTCCAGCACCAGCAGCAGGACCAGCAGCTCCAGCACCTCCAGCACCTGCAGCACGTCCAGGAGTACCTCCAACACCACCAGGACCGAGCCCTCCACCACCAGGACTGCCACGCCGAACGATCCACGCACGGATCCACTCCGGCGAGGGCGCCTCAGGTGGACTGGACTGTCCAGCTCTACGTCCTCCAGCAGGGTCACCCACAGCTCCACCGCCACTAGGAATCGCAACACCCCCAGGATCAGCACATCCAGGCGAAGCACCCCCAGAACCCTCACCCTCGGTCTCAGCACCCCCAGAACCCGCACCCCCAGTGTCACAACCAACAGCAGCCCCAGGGTCCACAGCAGCAGGCTGCTGAGGCGGCGAAGACGGCCGCGGCGGGAAACCAGGGGGGGTCTCCAAGCGAGGAGAGCGGGCAACCTCAGGCACAGTACCCCCAGGCTCAGCACCAGCAGTCTCAGCTCCAGTGTCCACAGTAGCAGGCCGCGGCGGCGGCTAAGACTGTCGAGGCGGAAAACCCGAGGGGGTCTCCAAGCGCGGAGAGCGGCGAGAGGTCGCCGTGTCGTCTGCGACGGGGTCACCCCCCTCAGCTGGGCCAGAGGAGTCAGAAGAGATCTCCACTGGCTCATCCAAGGGGGGTGGGTCTACCTGAGACACACCTGAGGGAGCAGGACCCTGCAGGGGGAGTGGGTCTACCGGGGGGGGGACTGGTACCAGGAAGAGGGGTGCAAGGGGAACCGGGTGAGACGAGTGCGGGTGTAACTGGTAGAAACAGACCGACTCGTCAAAGGTGACGTCCTGGGAGGCGAAGACTCGACGCGAGGGTGGGTGGTAAAACTGGCACGGCGGGGCGTCAGTGGGGAAGCCAAGGAAGACGCAGCGGAGAGTGCGGGAGGAGAGCTTGCTCGCGGTGGTATCGCGAACAAGAGAGAGCGCGCCCCAGACCCGAAACACTGACGCATCGCCAGCCTTCCCCGTCCAACGGAGTGTGGGCGAAGTCTCTGGCTCCGAGACACGGGGCCAGAGGTTGAGCTGATGCGCAGCGTATCGGACCGCAAACGGTCACAGAAAATGGGGAGCAGCCGCATGGATCATGGAGGTACGAGCAACCTCCATGATCAAGCCAATGCGACGCTCATCAATCCCATTATGCTGAGGAGAGGCCGGAAGCGTGAACGTCTGGCGGATGCCCTCGTCTCGACAGAACCCCGCAAGGAGGTCAGAAGAGAACTCACCGCCCCTGTCAGAGTGCAGACGCAGGACTGGGAAGTCCTGCTGAAAACGCTCGTGCAGCTGGAGACGAGTAGCACGGATCCAGGGGATCAAAACACCGCTGACGTCCACCTTGCGACGCAAGGGGAAGACTGTGGTGTAGCGTGTGTAGTCGTCAACAACCAACAGGAAGTAGCGCTCCTGACTCGTTCCAACGATGGGGGCCGGGCCCCACACGTTAATGTGGAGAGTCTGCAGAGGAGCGGTGGTCGGAGGAAACTCGGAGGAGTAAGTAGCGGCGCGCTGCCGCCCCTCGACGCAAGGAAGACACGGCGGGGCAAGCGAGCGCGGAAGGGGGGGCAGGGACCTGGGAAGGCCAGAGACAAGGAGACGGGAGTGCATGCTGCGTAGACGCTGCAGGGAGGGGTGACCAAGACGGTGGTGCCAGCGCTGAGTCTCGTGCGTGAGTACCCTGCACGAGCAGGACGGAGCTCACTGACCCGACGCAGCGACAGGACCAGACGCAGACACTCGACTCGACGCAGCCACCTGACCTGACTCAGCTACCTGTGCAGACGCAGTGGTTAGTGTGTACAGACCGGACCCAGGCTGACGAGTGAACGTAGCAAGGTGACGGCCAGTCCGTGAGCACGTACAGATCGCCACACGCTGTCCTCCAGGAATGAATGTGTCAACCCATACATCCTGGAGAACTGCGTTGCTCAACAAGTTCGTCGAGAACGCGGGGAGGTGGAGACCTGAGAGAGATCCGGAGGGGACTGCCGAACACGGGAGGACAGTGGAGGCTCGCGCAACTACTGGGCCCCCAGTGGGGTCAGCCAGTGAGACTGAGACAGGTGCTGCGAGTGGTGTGACTGTGGTGCAATCACGAAAGAAACAACGTGACGCGCCTGAGTCAAGTGTGAAAGTGTGCAAGGCCTCAGCTGAGGCAGGACCTGTGGCGGGAGATGCACGAGCACCTAAAGCTGCAGCAGACTCACTAGCACCTGGAGCGGCAGCAGACTCACTAGCACCTAGTGCGGCAGCAGACTCACTAGCACCTAGTGCAGCAGCCTCGACAGAACCAGTGACACATCGCTGAGGAACCAACTCACTAAGCACCTGCGGGGAGAAGGTCTCCTGCTGACTCTGCTGCCGCCTCCGTGCAGTACGCAGAAAGCCAAAGCCTCCACCACCTGGACGGCCTCGCTGAAGAACCCACTCGCGAAGCTGCTGAGGCGTGGGGTCGTCCGGGAGAGGCAGTGACCGCCGCTGTCCACCCCTAGCCGCTGCAATTGCCGTGATACTGGCCATGACAGGCAGTGACGGTCAGTAGTAGGTCCAGCACCTCCAGCACTAGCAGCACCTCCAGTACTCCCAGTCGCACCTCCACCAGCAGCGGCAGCAGCACGAGCAGCAGCAGCAGCAGTAGCAGCAGCAGGGCGGCTCGGTGGGGTTGGGCGGCGGCACCTCCAGCACTCCCAGCAGCACCTCCACCAGCAGCAGCAGTAGCACGAGCAGAAGCAGCAGCAGTAGTAGCAGGAGGGCGGCTCGGGCTGGGCAGCGCTGCTCGGCAGGGCACAGCGCAGCAGTAGCAGCGTGTGCAGCAGCAGAGCGCACTGGCATTTTTTTTTTTTTTTAATAATTTTATTATTTTTATTATTTAGGGTTGCGGGGAGCGCTGGCGCGCTTTGCAGTGGGGCACGCTGGCGCGCTGGGCTGCGGGGCGCGCTGGCGCGCTTAGCAGTGGGGCGCGCTGGCGCGTTGGGCTGCGGGGCGCGCTGGCGCGCTTAGCAGCGGGGCGCGCTGGCGCGCTGGGTTGCGGGGCGCACTGCCGCGCTAGGCTGCGGGGTGCGCTGGCGTGCTTAGCAGCGGGGTGCGCTGGCGCGCTGGCCTGCGGGGCGAGCTGGCGCGTTTAGGGCTGCGGGGCGCGCTGGCGTGCTCAGCAGCGGGGCGCGCTGGCGCGCTGGCCTGCGGGGCGCGCTGGCGCGTTTAGGGCTGCGGGGCGCGCTGGCCTGCGGGGCTGCTCGCGGGCAGAAGGGGCGCGCAGGGCAGGGGCTGCTCGCGGGCAGCAGGGGCGCTCGGGTCAGGGGCTGCTCGCGGGCAGCAGTGGCGCGCGGGGCAGGGGCTGCTCGCGGGCAGCAGGGGCGCTCGGGCAGGGGCTGCTCACGGGCAGCAGTGGCGCGCGGGGCAGGGGCTGCTCGCGGGCAGCAGGGGCGCGCGGGGCAGGAGCTGCTCGCGGGCAGCAGGGGCGCGCATGACAGCAGGGCAGCGCGCTAGGGCAGGCAGTGCAAGTAGCTGCAGGGCAGCGTGACACTGTGCGAGAGGGCCGGACAGCGCAAGGGCGCTTTGGGCAGGAACTAGCGGAACGATCGGTGGGCCCTAAAAACCTAACAGGTTTCCTGCTCTGAATACCATGTCAGAATCAACTGTGCAGGAATGAGTTGTATTGAGCAGGCGAAGATACAAGTACCAACCCTAAATGGGTTGTACCCTACATAGGCTAACCCACTACAGCCTACACAAGTGCAAAAGTAGTTTGACATATAATCGCGTGCCTTCATTGTATTGTCAGTTCATTGAGTCACCGCCTCGTTATTCGTTATTCCGCGCACTCTCTTTTACAACTCATAACACTTGGTATCAGAGCTACTTTTCTAGTTCACCCCGCTTCTCGAGGGTAGTTTGGTGGCACGGGTGTGGCTGGTATAGTGGACTACACGACGGTTGGCTGCAAGGGGTACATTCCCTTATTCTAACTGTTTTACATGCATTTCTACAGTGACTCTGACCATTGCTCTTCTTCTTGTTACCGAGTCGCTGCGTGTAACCGTACAGACGGTTACGCCTGTTGCCATTCCTCGATGGTGACTCAATCGGTCCAGATGGTCAACAGTCGCGACAGTTGACCCTTGCAACTGTTGACCTTCCTGCCCTTGTTACGGGTTGATCCAATACCGCTGCAGGTGCTGCTTCGATAGTGACGGGTGCGGTATAGCTGCACCAACGGGAATGCTAAACTCAATTCCCTTTATACTCCAACACTCCCCTTCATTCCTGGAGGTGCGCCACGTGGCTCTTTCGGACGACTCCGCACAGGTCAGCGCAGTACTGGAATTTCTGACGTGGCAGCTTCTTCGTCAGGAAATCTGCTGCCATCTCGCCAGTTGGGGAATAGGTGAGCTGGACCTTCCCTTTGTCGATTTTGTCCTTGACGAAGAAGTAACGCAGGGCGATGTGTTTCGTGCGGTTGACGAAGCCGGGTTTGTTCGCGATCTTGACGCGCTCTGGTTGTTGCAGTGTAACTTGAATGACCCGTTCATCGCCGTCTTTGTTTCCTGTAGGAGCTCCGTGAGGTAGAGTCCTTCGCGAACCGCTGCACTTGCTGCGAAGAATTCTGCTTCTGCTGACGAAAGGGCGATGAGCTCATGCTTCTGTGAGTTCTAGGAGATGGTTCCTGCAGGCTCAAGCTTGAAAATGAAGCCTTTGCGGGACCTACTGTTGTCTGCGTCCCCAGCGTGATCAGCATCCACGTAATCGGTGAGCTGTAGAGTAGCCGTTAAATTCGCCTTGTAGGTAAGGCCGACGTCAGGCGTAGAGATGAAATATTGTAGGGCGCGTCGTAGGTCCGCCATGTTCTCCCCTTCAGGTCGGCGCAGGTACTGGGCGAGCTGGCTAGCGTCGCACGACGGTTCCCTTCCCGGATGACCCGGATGATCCGGTTCCCCGGTCGGATGGTCCGGTTGAACCGGTTCCCGACCCGGTACCCCACCCGGTTGGCCCGGTTGGTCCGACTCCCCACACGGTCGGTTCGGCGCCCCGTGCGGATGAGCCGGATGATCCGGTTCCCCATCCGGATGGTCCGATCGATCCGGTTCCTGACCCGGTACCCCACCCGGTTGGCCCGGTTGGTCCGACTCCCCACACGGTCGGTTCGGCACCCCGGTTCCCCATCCGGATGGTCCGGTCGATCCGCCAGGACCCGACCCGGTTCCCCACCCGGATGGTCCGGCTTCCTACACTAGACCCGGTCGGTCCGGTTCCCTTCCCGGATGACCCGGATGATCCGGTTCCCCGGTCGGATGGTCCGGTTGATCCGGTTCCCGACCCGGTACCCCACCCGGTTGGCCCGGTTGGTCCGACTCCCCACACGGTCGGTTCGGCGCCCCATGCGGATGACCTGGATGATCCGGTTCCCCATCCGGATGGTCCGGTCGATCCGGTTCCTGACCCGGTACCCCACCCGGTTGGCCCGGTTCCAACTTGTTCCGCAGGTTCGTCAGGCACAACCACGTGGACTGCTGCTGCCTGGAGTGTCGCGCCGTGATACGCCCCGCTGGTGTCTCCGATGGTGGAGGTGTCGATCGTCACGGGAAGCTCCACCGGTTCTTCAGGAGGTGTCGGTGTGATTCGCTGACGTCGATCCTCCGGCTACGTGACCTCCCCTTCTTCGAAGTCAGTGTCGCCGATTGCTGCTCCCCTTGTCTCAACACAAAGGTAGTCCCTTCCATCTATCGTGATGGGGATGAGGTGAGGCTCATACTCTGTCAGCGATTCTTCTTCTTCTGCTTCTGGTGCCTCCTTAGTGACTTCTGGCTCTTCTGCTTCCTCTGCTTCTTCTACTGCAGGTACTCTAGCGACGCTTCTCCATCCAGTTTCGGCTGCAACGGCTTCTCCCAGCTCGGTGTTCTCCATGACCCAGCGAACGTCCACCGCGTCCCAGCCTTCGGTTGAGTTCCAGCCGGTAGGTTGTTGAACGCTGGGCCAGATTGCTCTCGCAAATCCTCCGACTTCCGCAGTTGCCGTTTCCGATGTGATTTCTTCACCTTCCTCCACTGCTTGTGGTCCTGTGTCCGCAGGGTTTGTGGTTGGGACAACGAGTACGGCAAGTGCGCGGAAGGTTCCATCGAGGCCGGGTCGTTGATAATCGGTCTCTTCTGGGTGACTCCAGGTTGGTGGCGGCGGATGACCTGGGGGGATCAAGCACGACGATGTGTTGGTTGTCGCCGGACGTCTTGGGTGATTCAAAGTCGAGCACGAATACTCCTCCCTCGCTTGTTGCCTTTCCGATGAAGGTCCCGTCGTATATTAAGTGAAGCTCGTTCTCTGTTGTTTGCAGCTCGACACCACACTTCATCAGCTGGTCGAAGGACGTCGCTGATGTGGATGCAATAACCGGTGTCGTGCGACTCCAGCTGGATCTGTCCGCGGCTCCTAGCGTAGATCGTCTGGCTGTTGGCGACGGTGATTTCCACTTCGTTGAAGAGTTCTTCACTGTTGAGGATGAAGATGCTCGACGACACCATGTATTGGCCGCAGCAGCTGTCCAGGTACCATTTGTTATCCTCTTTCTTTGTTTTGGCGAGGTTCGCGAGCTTCAGAGTTATGTGATGCTCCATGTCATGTTCGTCTTCGTAAACATAATTATGACCTTCTTCGTCGTATGCGATGCGTGCAGGTGGCGACTCTTGGATCCACTGCGGTGCTTCCCAATCGAACTGCATTCAGCCGACTGTCAGCTCGTCGTAGGTAGGGCCGTTCTCCTCTTCGTCTTCAACCGATCCTTCGGGCCGCTCCTGAGGTGGATCTGCGAACATGTCCTCCCAGCTGCGGAAGAAGCGGTAGTGCCGGTTTGGTCGAGGTGGTCCCCGACGCACCATGCAACTTTCCTTGGTCGTTTGTATTCGCAGGAATGCGCGCCGGAGCTTGAGAGGTACTGGCGACGGCCGGTGGTGACACTGTCTGGTTGCGCGCTGGAGCTCCAGCGGCTTGCTGGTGAGTTGTTCCACCTTTCTGGCCGTGATTGTTGTTGCCATTAAGCTTCTAACATTCTTGAATTGTGTGTCCTGTCTTCTTGCAGTACTTGCAGAAGAGTCTTTTCTTGTCCGGTGGCGCTTGCGCGTAAAACACGATCTTCTCCTTCTTGTTGCCTCTCTCGTTGTACAGGCCGATCTCCTATTGTTCGGCGAGTAGTGATGCGCAAAGGGAGGTTTCGCTGAGCGTTCCTTGCGTGCGAAGGAGCGACTTGCAGTGGCACCATTCCGGGCTCAAGCCAGCAAGGATGATGGTGACAAACATGTCGTCAGGGAAGTTGCCGCCGCTTTTCCTGAATTGATCTCTCAGATTTCTGCAGCGGTTGATGTATGGTCCGGCCTTTTTGCCGGGGAACATCTTTACGTTGTTTAGCTGGTTGAGCAGGCGATTGAGCGTCACCGAGTCTGTTGCCATGTGGCAGGTGCGCAGGTGCTCCCAGGATTGCTGCGCGGGTGCCCACTCGTTCTTGAAGGGGCGAATGCTGAGTTGTTCTTCGGGGGCCAGGTTCCGGATTAAGACGGTGAAGGCCATCAGCGACTCGTTATAGTACTGCGCCTTCTCTTGAGGTGAGCCGTTGGCCGGGAATGCGTAGGATCCGTCGTAGTACATCCAGATCTGTGCGCCTTGTGCCAGGAGTTCAAACTCGAAACTCCAGGTGTAAAAGTCCTTCCCGTCGAAGGGCTTAGTGGTCCTTAATTTTGACGTCGTGAGAAACTTGCTCTGCATTGACGCCATTGTCTCGAAATGCGTTTGTTGTGCTTGTGCAGATCCTTGAGCTCCGCGATTGTCGAAGGTAAAGGATCGCTCGGACCCAGCTCCTTGTGGATCGGGAGGTCTCCGGGCGTAGCTAGAGTCGTCGATGCTCATCGGCTGATGGCTCTCCAGGGCGCTGATGTGGGAGATGAGCTGCTCGAGGAGCGCTGAATCCACGGTCGTTGTTGTAGAAGCGACATTGGTGGAGGGAAGTACAGGATTTTCTCCAGCCTCTCCGCAGTCTGCGCCTGGCATGATGTTGCCCTTGATGTAAAGATAAGTTGTAATAAAGCTTGCTTTGAAGCCCTTTAGCAATTCCTATAATCCAAACTGGCTCTCATACCATGCTGGAGTAAGGATCTTGGATAGGATAGGAATGCTTTAGAGAGTTTTGGTAGCGGAAGACTTTGTTGTAAGAACCTTGTGCATAGTAGATGTAAATGACAAAGTTGATTAAAACATAGATTACACACAAATAAATAGTCCTATCTAGCCATGCTCCAAGGGGCACATTCCCTTGTTCTAACTGTTTTACATGCATTTCTACAATGACTCTGACCATTGCTCTTCTTCTAATTACTGAGTCGCTGCGTGTAACCGTGCAGACGGTTACGCCAGTTGCCATTCCTCGATGGTGAGTCAATCGGTCCAGATGGTCAACAGTCGCAACAGTTGACCCTTGCGATTGTTGACCTTCCTGCCCTTGTTACGGGCTGATCCAATACCGCTGCAGGTGCTGCTTCGATAGTGACGGGTGCGGTATAGCTGCACCTACGGGAATGCTAAAATCAATTCCCTTGATACTCCAACATATATAAAAAAATCTGTCGTTCGGCGATACCGTGCGACGTCGCAGGCGATTGTCGCACACTGTGTCGACTACTTGGCCGTTTTGGAGTCGATCGGCGTCGTTTTCGTGTCGACTTTTTAAGCAGCCATCAAATTCGCTAATTTTTTGCGAAATTTGCGACTGTCGCCACTCGACTGACGAATGTTGTTGACTGGCTACCTTCGCAGAAACGGCCCGACGGATTGTGGCCGAATTTTTTGAGTTCTCGATTTTACACGCCCTAAAGGCCCAGGCCAGAATTACCGAGTCGGGTGTGAAAGTGTCACCACTTTCACGCGATTGGTCCAGATTTTCAGTTGGTTTTCGACGGGATTGGTTTTCGATTTTCCAACCGAACCTCCTTCTGGGGTTTTCCGAACCTCAGATATTCCCGTTGACTTCGTTGTGTAATTCGGGTCTTGGCTTTGGAACAGTGCACACGTCAGCACTGCGCGAAATGAGTTCAGTGGTGCGAGTCAAAACGGAATGAAAAGGCTGTGACGAAAAAAACGAAAAGAGTGCGAAATGCGAGGGGGGAAGGAAGGCACACTAGCAGGGTTCAAATGTGCGCAATGGGAAGGGAAAGGAAGGGGGGGAGGAACTTGACCTGCGCAGCGCACCAACAACAAACCACGGCAACAATTTTTGTTAGAAACTAAGGAACAGGAGTGGATGAACTAGCAGCAAGATGGGTACAAGTACTAACCCTAATTGGGTTGTACCCCATATGGGCTACCCCACTACAGCCTACACAACTTGCAACATGTAAGTTTACTACACCCCCATAGGCAAAGTGGGGGAGAACAAGAGGTCACAAAACCAGTCAAGAAAAGCAAAGCAAGCTCAGGGTGGATCACGAAGTCACCACACACACTGAGCACAAGCAAATGGCCACAAGGCCAGTTCACATGCAGAGTTATATAATGGAGAACAAAAAGTACAGTGATCAAAACCTAGCAAGTGTAAGCATGCAGGTATACGTATATAGATCACAGTACAAGCAAAGTCAAGAAGTGAGCAAGTGAGGCCAAGTAGGCACAAGGCCTAGAACAGTACAGAAACGCTGATGATCACAAGGCTGAAGTGCCTTGGTGAAGATATCAGCAGTGTTGGCCCGAGAGGCCACGTAAGCAAGATGAAGCTGACCACGCTGCTGCAACTCTCGAGCAAGGAAGTAACGCAGCGCGATGTGCTTCGTCCTGTGCTCCAGTCTGTGCTCCTGATACAAGGCAATCATGGCCTTGTTGTCGACGTACAGAACTGGAGGAGAACAAGGCGGCTCTCCTAAGTCGGTCAGCAGATAGGTGAGCCAGCGTAATTCCTGTGCAGCCATGGCCCCTGCGTAGATCTCAGCCTCACAACTGGAACTGAGAACAGAAGACAAGCGGGTAGACCGCCAAGAAACAGAGCCGGAGCCAAGGCTGAAAGTGTAACCCTGTGACGACCGCTGCGTAGCCAAGTCGTCAACCCAAGAAGCGTCTGCGTGTCCAGTGAGGACAACTCGACCCCGTCCTCCAAGCACGAGCCCCATGCCCGACGTACTGCACAAGTAGCGCAACACCCTCTTAGCGGCCTCCCAGTGCTCTGGTCGGTGTCTCCCGGGCGCAACGTAGCGTGCCAGGATGCTAAGAGGGTAGGCAAGGTCAGGCCGGGTGCAGGTCATCAGGTACATGAGGCAGCCCACAAGCTCTGGATACGGGCCACCCGGCTCTACGGACTCGTCCGAAGGTGGAGCTGAGAGCGAGTGACAGGTAGGCAGAGGAGTGGACTGTGGCGAGGAGTACGTAAAGCGGAAGCGCTGAAGGACCTGCAGCACCATGTGTGACTGAGTCAAGGTAATGGTGCGCCGTGCTCTGTCCCGGGTGATCTGCAAGCCAAGATAGCTGCGCAGCTCACCCAGGTCTGTGCACGTGTGTCTCTTCTGCAGCTCCGACTTCACTAGGGCCAGTCCCTCAGTGTCAGCAGTGGCAAATACCAAGTCGTCGACGTACACGAGGACGTAGAACGGCGGCAGCGAAGTGTCGGTGCGTAGAAACAGCGACGGGTCAGCAGTCGAAGGAGCAAACCCAAGAGCCGCAAGCGTCGTCCTCAGTGTGTCATGCCACTCGCGAGGCGCCTGGCGGAGACCGTAGACTGGCCGCCGGAGGCTCCACTGGGTACCTGCAGGAAACGACCCAGTGAAGCCAGGTGGGCGGCGCAGCCAGATCTCCTCGTGCAGGCTGCCCTGTAAGAAAGCTGTGCTGAAGTCAAGAGAGTGGAGCTCGTAGTCACGCTGAGCGGCGAAGTACAGCAGCACCCGAAGAGTGGTCATCTTCGGGGTAGGGGAGAAGGTCTGGAAGAAGTCAACTCCCTGTCGCTGACTGAAGCCTCGTGCAACGTAACGCGCCTTGAAGACAGGCGGAGAACCTGGCGGCCGCTTCACCCTGAAAATCCACATGCCATCGACTATCCACATGCCATCGACTATGTTCGCCCCAGGAGCGGGAACCTCGTCGACGTAAGTGCCTGTGGACTTCCAGTATGCCATCTCTGCGTCCATGGCTGTCTGCCACTGAGAGGAGTAGGGACCCATAATCGCCTCTACGTAAGAGCGCGGGGTCGGGATGTCTGGTGCATCTGGGTCTCCCTCAGGTGCAATCAGCAAGGACACGAGATGAGGTACAGCAGCTGCAAAACACTCAAAGTCCTCCTGCCTGTCCTCAAGGACGTCCGTGCCAAGAGCACACTCACCCCCGACGGACGGAGGAAAGACAGTCTCAGACTCAGCAACAAGACTAACGGCGTGGTTGAGGCGACAGGCGGCAGCAAAGTCAACAAGCTCAGCAATTAGGGCAGACGCAGCAGTGGACTCAAACGAAGGGTCAGTGAGAACAGTGGCTAGAAGACGTGTGACAGTAGGACTGGCAGCACGAGCAAGGTCTGGCGGCGGGTCAGGAACGTCAGGAAGAGAGGACGCAGGAGGGGACGGTAGAGGGACACGCTGTGGAACAGAGGAAGGACGAAGCGCCATCTGGTGCGTGCCGGGGACAGGAGGAGGACGCTGGCGCGGAACACGACGACCAGTGCGAACAGCGCGAACAGGCGACGCAGGACGAGACGCAGGCTCACGACGCTCTGTAAGACCTCCTGTCAGCTCAGTGTAAGGAGAGGGAGCAGGCAGTGGGGAGGGTGGCTGTAACTGCGGCTGCGATTGGTCAGGCGGTGGACACAGTAAGGGAGGAGTAAGGCCAGTAGAAGGCGGGAGACCAAGAACCTGCTAAAGCAGTGGAACGAAGTACGGTCGCGGCCGCACAGTGCCTCCAGAACCAGCACCGACAGCACCAGCACCCCCAGCTCCAGGGTCTCCAGCTCCAACGCCTGCAACTCCACCAGCTCCAGCAGCTCCAGTACCTCCAGTACGAGCACCTCTAGGACCAGCGGCTCCAGCACCTCCAGCACCTCCAGGACTTGTAGCTCCAGCGTCTCCAGCTCCAACGCATGCAGCACCACCAGCTCCAGCAGCTCCAGTACCTCCAGGACGAGCACCTCTGGGACCAGCGGCTCCAGCACCTCCAGCAGCTCCAGCTCCAGCGTCTCCAGCTCCAACGCCTGCAGCGCCTCCAGCTCCAGCACCTGCAGCACCACCAGCTCCAGCAGCTCCAGTACCTCTAGTACGAGCACCTCCGGGACCAGCGGCTCCAGCACCTCCAGCACCTCCAGGACCAGCAGCTCCAGCGTCTCCAGCTCCAACGCCTGCAGCACCACCAGCTCCAGCAGCTCCAGTACCCCCAGGACGAGCACCTCCGGGACCAGCGGCTCCAGCAGCTCCAGCAGCTCCAGCTCCAGCGTCTCTAGCTCCAACGCCTTCAGCACCTCCAGCTCCAGCAGCTCCAGTACCTCCAGTACGAGCACCTCCGGGACCAGCAGCTCTAGGGCCTCCAGCTCTAGGGCCTCCACCGGCAGGCCCCCCAGCTGCAGCAGCTCCACGCTGAAGACTCCAGCGCCGAGCAAACCACTCGCGCAGCTGCGGTGGAGAGAGAGGCTCCTGCCGGGGCGAGGCACCCGGAGAACCTCCAGTACCTCCAGCACCTCTAGGGCCAGCAGCTCCAGCACCTCCGGTACCTCCAGCTCCAGCGCCTCCAGCTCCAGGGCCAGCAGCTCCTGTGCCTGCAGTACCACCGGCTCTAGAAGCTCCAGTACCTCCAGTATGAGCACCTCCGGGACCAGCAGCTCCAGTTTCTCCAGCAGACAAAGTACCTGTCAGAACTAGCAGTAGAAAGTAAGAATGAAGAAAGGAGGGGGTTCACTAGCAAGCAGTTGGATACATATAGCAAACCCTAATTGGGCTGTACTCACTATGGAGTACCCCACTGCAGGCTAGACAATTATAACATTCTGACACACCCCCATAGCCAAAGTGGGGTGTAATCAGCACAACAAGCAAGCATAGTAGTAGTTCACAATTATAAGCAAAGCTAGAGGTAATCACAGCGGGCAAGTGAGGAGGAGGAGGGACTGTGCGAGGATAGAAGATGGGAGACGACGGCTGAAGTTGCAGACACACGGGCAACAGGAGCTGCTGGCACAATGGCTACCGTGACAGCGCCCCGGACTACTGGAGTAACTGGCTCACGGGCTACGAGGAGCTACAGGAGCAACGGACCCACGGGCGACAGGCGCAGCAGACTCTCTGGGCTACCAGGACAGTGCGCCCCGGACTACAGGTGCTGCGGACGACAAGACAGCAGCCTCCACTCAACCTCCCCCGACCGTCCCACACCCCTCTCACACACACCCCCTGCTTCACCCCTAGCTCCACTCCCCCTTCACCCCTTAGTACCACTCCGACGGCTCCAACAGATCCACCCCCCTCAGCGGCAGCTGCAGCACTGGGAGACGGAGGAGGAGGAGGAGCAGGGGACGGCACACAGAAACTGCACCCCCATACCCCCCACCCCAAACCCTAATTCAGGAGAACGGGCAGCAGCAGGGGTGGGGCGCCGTCAGAAGCACGGGGGACAGCGGGCAGCGCAGGGGAAGAGGAAACAGGGCGCCCACGGGCCTGGCGTAGCCCGTACGAGCCGCGGGCGGGCGGCCCGAGGCGCGCCCTGGCCTGGCGCAGCCCGTACGGGCCGCGCGCAGGCTGTACGGGCCGCGCGCGGGCCCTACGCAGGTCGCGCAGGCCGCGACGGGCGACGGGGGGCGACGCGCGGGTCCCCGTCGCCCGTCGCAGCGCCTCCCAGGAGCGACGCGCGGAGTGACGGGGCAGAAAGCCGCCGCGCGCCTCGGGGCGCACGGCGGGCAGAAAACCGCCGCGCGCCTCGGGGCGCACGGCGGGCAGAAAACCGCCGCGCGCCTCGGGGCGCACGGCAGGCAGAAAACCGCCGCACGCTCCGAGCGCGCGGCGGGATGAAAAATCCGTCGCACGCCACGGGGCGTGCAACACACAGAGTAGCAGTAGCAGCGGAAGCAGTGAGGTGGTGGTCCCACCCACAGGATCGACCCAAGGGGATCGACCTGCTCTGATAGCATGTCAGAACTAGCAGTAGAAAGTAAGAATGAAGAAAGGAGGGGGTTCACTAGCAAGCAGTTGGATACATATAGCAAACCCTAATTGGGCTGTACTCACTATGGAGTACCCCACTGCAGGCTAGACAATTATAACATTCAGACAGTACCTCCAGGCTCAGCACGCTCAGGCTCAGCACCCCCAAGCTCAGCACCCCCAGGCTCCGCACCCTCAGACTCAGCAACCCCAGGCTCAGCACCCCCAGGCTCCGCACGCTCAGGCTCAGCACCCCCCGGCTCCACACTCTCAGGCTCAGCACCCCCAGGCTCCGCACGCTCAGGCTCAGCACCCCCAGACGCAGCACCTCTAGCAGCACCACCCCCAGCAGCACCAGAGTCAACAGCGACCTCGATAGGCTCGACAGGGTCTACCCGAGACACACCTGAGGGAGCAGGACCCTGAGGGGGGAGGGGGTCTACCGGAGGAGGACCTGGTGCGAGGAAGAGCGGCGGGGGGGGGAGAGGGGCAGTACGGTAGGGGAAGAGCCGGTAAAAGGGAACCGACTCGTCGAACGTGACGTCATGAGAGGGCAGGACACGGCGCGAGGTGGGGTGGTAAAACTGCCAGCCAGGCGCAGCAGGGGGGAAACCAAGGAAGATGCAGGGAATGGCGCGGGCGGAGAGCTTGTGCGCGGACGTATCGCGGACAAAGGCACGAGAACCCCAGACCCGGAACACCGACGCATCGCCAACCTTCCCCGTCCAATGCAGTGTGGGCGAGGTCTCCGGCAAGGAGACACGGGGCCAGAGGTTGAGCTGATGCGCAGCGTACTGGACCGCAAACGGCCACAGAAAATGGGGGGCAGCCGCATGGATCATGGAGGTACGAGCGACCTCCATGACTAAGCCAATGCGGCGCTCAGCAAACCCATTCTGCTGCCGAGAGGCCGGAAGCGTGAACGACTGGAGAATGCCCTCCCCACGACAAAAGTCCCGCAAGAGGTCGGAGGAAAACTCACCACCTCTGTCAGAGTGCAGACGCAGGACTGGAAGGTCTGTGTGGAACCGCTCGCGGAACTGGAGACGGACTGCGCGGATCCAAGGGATCAAAACATCAGGGACCTCCCCCTTACTGCGCAAGGGGAAGACCGTGGTGTAACGCGAGTAGTCATCAACGACCAGCAGAAAGTAGCGCTCACGGCCCTGTCCACGGACGCGGGCTGGGCCCCACACGTCCATGTGGAGAGTCTGCAGGGGAGCAGTCGTCGGGGGAAACGAGGCAGGGAGGGGCAGGCGAGGGTGGGAGGGGAGGCAGAGTCCTGGGAAGACCAGAGACTAGGACACGGGAGTGCATGCCACGGAGGCGCTGCACTGAGGGGTGACCAAGACGGTGGTGCCAAAGGAGGGTCTGGTGCGACAGCGCGCGACACGAGCAGGGGGCCGCTAGCTGACCTGACGCAGACGCAGACGCAGCTACCTGAGGAGACACAGTAGTCAGTGTGTACAGACTCGAGCCAGGCGCACGGGTGAACGTGGCCAGGTACCGGCCAGTCCGGGAGCACGTACAGATCGCCACACGCTGTCCTCCTGGAGTAAAGGTGTCAACCCATAGATCCTGAAGGACGGCGTTGCTCACCAAGTTCGTAGAGAACGAAGGGAGGTGAAGACCTGACAGTGAGCCAGACGGAACCGCCGGACACGGGAGAACAGTGGAGGAACGTGCAAGGACTGGGCCCCCAGAGGGGTCAGCCAGAGAGACAGCAACAGGTGCAGGGAGCGGTGTGAGTGCGGTACTGTCGCGAAAGAAACAGCGGGAAGCACCTGAGTCAAGCGTAAAGGTGTGCAAGGCCTCAGCTGGCGCAGTACCAGAGAGAGCAGACTCACCAGCACCTAGAGCAGCAGACTCACTAGCACCTAGAGCAGCAGACTCACTAGCACCTAGAGCAGTAGCCTCTATACCTGGGTCGGGCGGCACACACAGGTAACAGTCACCCTCAGCACTAACAGGCAATGCATACATGGCAGTGAGGATAGCATCATAGTCAAGAGCAAAGATATCCACCCTCTGCCTAAGCAGCTCCACCCAGCTGGGGAGCTCAGCCGCGTCGCCAAACTCTGTACGCCAGGCGTCGCTCAGACCGGCGAAGCAGCGGGACTGTGTGTGACCAACTGTCCCGCAAGTCTGACCAGCCCGATCACCAGTGCGAATGACGTACGGGCAGCGAGCAGTACTCCGAGACCCTCTACTCTGAGCGTACCACTCACGCAGCTGCTGGGGCCTAAGGGTCTTGCGCGGACGCCGCTGCAGCTGCATCTGGCCACCGCCAGAAACTCCCGACTGGACAGCTCCAATGCGACTGCCACGACGGCCGCCACCACTACTGCAACTAGCGTACCACTCACGAAGCTGCTGGGGCGTGAGGGACGCGCGCGGACGTTGCTGGAGCTGCATCTGGCCACCGCCAGAAACTCCCCACCGAACAGCTGCCACCACCGCTGCCACAACTCCCACCGCTACCACGAAGAGACGTCATAGCGGGCAAGCAAGGAGGCGCGCGACCAGTAGGGCAGCACGGAGGGAAGGCAGGGCGGCGAACAGGCACTAGGGTAAGTCGGGGCGGCGCACGGTCAGGGAAGAGTGGTGCGCGGCCAGAGTAGGGCGGCGCGCGGGCTGCAGAGGGCGGCGCGCGGGCAGGCAGGGGCGGCACCTAGGGTTTTTTTTGTTTTTGTTTTTGTTTTTTTGTTTTTTTTTTTTGTTTTGGGTTCAGCAGGGCGCGCTGGGCGCTGGGCAGCAGGGCGCGCTGGGCAGCGGGGCGTGCTGGCGCACTGGGCAGCGGGGCGCGTTGGCGCGCTAGGCAGCGGGGCGCACTGGCGCGCTAGGCAGCGGGGCGCGCTGGCGCGCTGGGCAGCGGGGCACGCTGGCGCGCTGGGCAGCGGGACGCGCTGGCGCGCTGGGCAGCGGGGCGCGCTGGGCTGTAGGGGCAGCGCGTGGGCTGCCGAGGCGATGCGCGAGCTGCAGGGGCGGCGCGCGGGCTGCAGGGGCGGCGCGCGGGCTGCAGAGGCGGCGCGACGGGGGGCAGGGCAGGGCGTGCGCGGGGCAGCGCGACGCGGGGCAGGGCAGGGCGTGCGCGGGGCAGCGCGACGCGGAGCAGGGCAGGGCGTGCACGGGGCAGCGCGACGCGGGGCAGGGCAGGGCGTGCGCAGGCAGCGCGACGCAGGGCAGGGCGTGCGCAGGGCGGCTCGACGCGGGGCCGGGCAGGGCGTGCGCGGGCAGCGCGACGCAAGGCAGGGCGTGCGCGGGGCGGTGCAACGCAGGGCAGGGCAGAGCGCGCGCTAGGCAGCGCAACGCAGGGCAGGGCAAGGCAGCGCGGCAGCCAGCAGGGCGGCGCGCGGGCACGGTAACGCGACTGGTGGGGCAGCGCGACGGACACGGTAGGGCGCTACGGGCAGGGTAACGCGCAACGGGCAGGAAACGATTCGGTGGGCCCTAAAAAAAAGCGGTCCTAGGTCAGGACCTGCTCTGAAACCATGTCAGAATCAGTAAGCGAGAATGAATGAACCAGCAGCAAGATGGGTACAAGTAGCAAACCCTAATTGGGTTGTACCCCATATGGGCTACCCCACTATAGCCTACACAATAAGCAGCATATAAGTTTGACACGATGCGAGCCAACGGGGTGGTCCAACGGTTCAAGCGTGGTTGTCCACGATGAATGATTTCTTCGACGCCAACTATGTCACGGTGGACGCGGCCAAGAATCGATACGCCGTGTCGCTGTTGCGAGGACCCGCCATGGACTGGTGGCGCGTCAACGTCACGAAGCCGACGGATTAGGAGACTCTACCATCACAGGATGGACAAACCGGACCCTGGGCACTGTGGTATTTTATGGAGGTAGCCCAGTATCGCACGTGGGACGCGTGGTGCGCAATTCTGCGCGCGAGATTCGAGCCAATCGCGGCTTCGATCGCGGCGCGACAGGAGTTCCGCACTTGGCGCCAGCTCGGTTCCGTCCAGGACTGAGAAGAAACAAGGAATGAATGAACTATGAATGAATTGGGTACAAGTACTAACCCTAATTGGGTTGTACCCCTTATGGGCTACCCCACTATAGCCTACACAATATACATGAGCTATAATATTCTGACACACCCCCATAGGCAAAGTGGGGGAGAACAAGGGGTCACAAGACTAGTCAAGCAAAGTAAGCTCAGGGTGGATCACAAAGTCACCACACATTCCGAGCACAAGTTCAAGGCCACAAGGCCAGTTCACATGTAGGAGTACATATATATACAAAGGCTAGACAAGCAAGAGCAGGTATATATATATGTAACAGCACAAGCAAGGTCAAGAGGTGAGCAAGTGAGGCAAGGTAGGCACAAGGCCCAGCTGAGTACAGAAGCGCTGATGGTCACAAGGCGCAAGCGCCTTGGTGAAGATATCAGCAGTGTTGGCCTCAGAGGCCACGTACGCAAGACGTAGCTGACCACGCTGCTGCAGCTCACGAGCAAGAAAGTAGCGGAGAGCAATGTGCTTCGTTCTGTGCTCCAGTCGCTGCTCCCGACACAAGGCCAGCATGGCCTTGTTGTCTACGTACAGCACTGGAGGAGAACGAGGCAGCTCTCCGAGGTCAGTCAGCAGGTAGGTGAGCCAGCGAAGCTCCTGTGCAGCCATGGCTCCTGCGTAGATCTCAGCCTCACAACTGGAGCCGAGAACAGAAGACGAGCGGGTAGCCCGCCACGAAACAGAGCCGGAACCAAGGCTGAAGGTGTAACCCTGTGACGACCGCTGCGTAGCCTGGTCGTCAGCTCAAGAAGCGTCTGCGTGCCCAGTAAGGACCACTGGACTCTGCCCTCCAAGCACAAGCCCCATGCCCGACGTACTGCACAAGTAGCGCAACACCCTCTTCGCTGCAGCCATGTGCTCCGGTCTGTGTCTCCCAGGAGCAACATAGCGTGCAAGAATGCTAAGAGGGTATGCAAGGTCAGGTCGTGTGCAGGTCATCAGGTACATGAGGCAGCCAACAAGCTCTGGGTACGGGCCACTCGACTCTACGGACTCATCCGAAGGCAGAGCTGAGAGCGAGTGGCGAGTAGGCAGAGGAGTGGCCTGAGGCGAGGAGTACGTGAAGCCGAAGCGCTGAAGGACCTGCTGCACCATGTGTGACTGGGTCAGGGTAATGGTGCGGCGTGCTCTGTCCCGAGTGATCTGCAAGCCAAGGTAGCTGCGCAGTTCACCCAGGTCAGTGCACGTGTGTCTCTTCTGCAGCTCGGACTTCACGTGGGCTAGTCCAGCAGTGTCAGCTGTGGCAAAGACCAAGTCGTCGACGTACACGAGGATGTAGAACGGCGGCAAAGAAGTGTCGGTGCGCAGAAACAGCGACGGGTCGGCAGTAGAGGGAGCAAACCCAAGAGCCGCAAGTGTAGTCCTCAGTGTGTCGTGCCACTCACGCGGTGCCTGGCGGAGACCGTAGACTGGCCGCCGTAGGCTCCACTGGGTGCCAGGAGGAAAAGACCCAGTGAAGCCAGGTGGGCGACGCAGCCAGATCTCCTCGTGCAGGCTGCCCTGCAAGAAAGCAGTGCTGAAGTCAAGAGAGTGTAGCTCGTAGTCACGGTGAGCAGCTACGTGCAGCAGTACCCGAAGAGTGGTCATCTTCGGGGTGGGAGAGAAGGTCTGAAAGTAGTCAACTCCCTGCCGCTGACTGAAGCCACGAGCCACGTAACGCGCCTTGAAGACAGGCGGAGAACCCGGCGGTCGCTTCACCCTGAAAATCCACATGCCACTGACGATGTTCGACCTAGGAGGGGGAACAGCGTCAACGTAGGTGCCTGTGGACTTCCAGGAAGCCATCTCTGCGTCCATAGCTGCCTGCCACTGAGAGGAGTAGGGACCCTCTATCGCCTCCGCGTAAGAGCGCGGAGTCGGGATGTCAAGTGCATCCGGGTCTCCCTCAGGGGTAAGCAGTACGGACACGAGATGAGGTGAAGCAGCGGCCAAGCACTGGAACTCCTCCTGCCTGTCCTCAAGGACGTCCGTGCCAAGGGCACACTCACCCCCGACGGACGGAGGACAGACAGACTCAGACTCAGCAACAAGACTGGCGACGTAGTCTAGGCGACAGCGAGCAGCAAAGTCGACGAGCTCAGCAACTAGGGCAGACGCAGCAGTGGACTCAAAGGAAGGGTCAGTGACAACAGTAGCAAGGAGACGCGTGACAGTAGGACTGGCAGCACGAAGAGAGTCCGACTCCGGGTCGGCAAGAGCAGGAAGAGAAGACTCAGGAGGAGAAGGCAAAGGGGCACGCAGAGGAGCAGTGGACGGACGCAGAGACATCCGGTGCGTGCCAGGGACAGGAGGAGGACGCTGACGCGAACCGCGACCACTAGTGCGAGCAGCACGGACAGGCGACGCAGGGCGAGACGCAGGCTCACGACGCTCAGCAAGACCTCCAGTAGGACCAGTGTAGGGAGACGGAGCAGGAAGTGGGGAGGCCGGCTGTAACTGTAACTGCGACGGGACAGGCTGTGGACACTCTAAGGGAGGAGGAGGACCAGTAGAAGGCGGGAGACCAAGAACCTGCTGAAGGAGCGGAACGAAGTACGGCCGAGGCCGCGCGGCGACTCCAGACACAGGAGGGACAGCACCTGCACCCCCAGTGGCAGCACCAGCACCAGTAGCAGCTCCAGCTCCAGAACCCCCAGCAGCACCAGTAGTACCCCCAGCAGGACCGCCTCCAGGACCGACAGCAGTAGCCTCCGCGCCAACACCCGCAGCAACTCCAGCTCCAGAAGTACCCGCAGGTCCAGCAGCTCCAGTACTCCCAGTACGAGCACCTCCGGGACCCGTGGCACCAGCTCTCTCAGCAGCAACAGAACCTCCAGTACCCGCAGCACCTCCAGCTCCAGCAGCTCGCCTCCAGCGCCGGGCAAACCACTCACGCAGCTCCTGGGGAGAGAGTGGCTCCCGGCGAGAAGGAGCACCCGGAGAACCGCCAGGCACAGCACCACCAGGCGTAGCACCCCCAGGCTCAGCACCTCCAGGCGTAGTACCCCCAGGCTCAGCACCCCCAGACGCAGCACCCCCAGGCTCAGCACCTCCAGGCGTAGTACCCCCAGGCTCAGCACCCCCAGTCGTAGTACCCCCAGACTCAGCACCCCCAGGCTCAGCACCCCCAGGCTCAGCACCCCCAGGCGTAGCACCCACACGCTCAGCACCCCTAGAGTCAGCACCCCCAGGCTCAGCAACCTCAGCAGCACCAGAGTCACCAGCGACCTCGACAGGCTCAACAGCGTCTACCTGGGACACACCTGAAGGGGCAGGACCCTGAGGGGGGAGGGGGTCTACCGGGGGGGGACCTGGTACAAGGAAGAGCGGTGGCGGGGGGAGGGACGGAGTGCGGTAGGGGAAGAGGCGGTAGTAGGGGACCGACTCGTCGAACGTGACGTCCTGGGAGGACAGAACACGGCGAGAGGTGGGGTGGTAGAACTGCCACCCTGGGGCGTCAGGGGGGAAACCCAGGAAGACGCAAGGAGCAGCACGAGGGGACAGCTTGTCCGCAGACAAGTCGCGGACAAACGCCCGAGATCCCCAGACACGGAACGCAGACGCATCGCCAACCTTCCCCGTCCACAGCAAGGCTGGGGAGGTCTCCGGCATGGAGACCCTGGGCTGAAGGTTGATCTGATGCGCCGCGTACCGAACCGCAAACGGCCACAGAAAATGGGGGGCAGCCGCATGCATCATGGACGTACGGGCGACGTCCATGACCATGCCAATGCGGCGCTCAGCAATCCCATTTTGCTGTGGAGAGTCCGGAAGCGTGAAGGTCTGGCGGATGCCTCGTGCACGACAGTAGGCTCGCAGAAGGCCAGAGGAGAACTCTCCGCCTCTGTCAGAGTGCAGACGCAGAACAGGAAAGTCCGAGCCGAAGCTCCGCCTGAGCTGGAGACGAGCTGCGCGGATCCAGTCGATCAACACCTCAGTGACATCACCCTTGCTGCGCAAGGGGAAGACTGTGGTGTAACGCGAGTAGTCGTCAACCACCAGCAGGAAGTAGCGCTCGTGACCCTGTCCACGGACGCGGGCCGGGCCCCACACGTCCATGTGAAGCGTCTGCAGCGGGGCCTCTGTCGGAGGAAACTGGGAGGAGTGAGGGGTAGCCCGCTGTCGTCCCTCGACACAGGGGACGCAGGTAGGGCCAGGCCCCGGAGGAAGTGGAGGGAGGGACCGGGGAAGACCAGAGACAAGGACACGGGAGGCCATGCTCCGGAGACGAAGCAGGGAGGGGTGACCAAGGCGGTGGTGCCAGAGGAGAGTCTCGTGAGACAGGAGGCGACACGAGCAGGGGGCAGACTCAGGACCAGACCTGGACGCTGCAGCAAACACCTGACCCGACGCTGCTACCTGACCAGACGCAGGGACTGGGGGAGACTCAGTGGTCAGTGTGTACAGGCTCGACCCCGGCCGACGTGTAAACGTGGCCAGGTGTCGGCCTGTCCGAGCGTCCGTGCAGTGGGTCACCCGCTGACTCGCAGGAGTGAACTGGTGAACCCCCGCATCCTGTAGGTCAGCACCACTCACCAAGTTCGTAGAAAACGAGGGGAGGTAAAGACCAGACAGGGTGCCAGAGGGGGCCGCCGGACACGGGAGGACAGTGGAGAAGTGAGCAAGGACAGGACCCCCAGAGGGGTCTGCCAGAGAGACCGCAACTGGCCGGCCAAGCGGCGTGAGTGTGGTGCGGTCTCGAAAGAAGGAGCGAGAAGCCCCCGAGTCAAGGGTGAAGGTGTGGGAGGCCGAAGCCGACGCAGAACCTGAGAGAGCAGACTCACCAGTACCTGAGGGAGCAGACGCACCTAGAGCAGCAGCCTTGCTAGCACCTAGAGCAGCAGCCTCACCAGTACCTAGAGCAGCAGTCTCAATGCCCGGGTCGGGCGGAAAACACCGGTAACAGTCACCCTCATCACTAATAGTCACAGTATACATGGCAGCAAGAATAGCATCAAAGTCAAGGTCAAAGACAGCTACACCCGCCCTAGACAGCTCACCCCAGCGGGGGATCTCAGTGGCCTCAGGGAACTGGTGACGCCAAGCGTCCGTCAGGCGGCCAAAGCAGCGCTGGGTGGAGTGCGCACCCCCGCACTGCTCACCCGCGCGGTCGCCGGTGCGCAGGACGTAGGTGCACGGACCAGTACCCCAACCCCTCTGGCGTGCAGTGTACCACTCACGGAGCTGCTGAGGGGAGGGGACGTCACGAGTGCGCTGCTGCTGCTGCTGCTGCTGCTGCTGGTGCTGACCACCACCGGAGCCGACCCTCTGCGCAGCGCCACCCCGACCAGCTCCACCTCCTCCGCCGCCTCCTCCTCCACCACCGCCACCTCCGCTCCCTCCGCCACCGCCGCTGCCGCCCGCGCCTCCACTGCCGCCACCTACACCTCCACCCCCGCCACCACCCCCACCGCCACCCCCACCTCCTCCACCGCCTCCACCGCCGCCTCCACCGCCCCCGCTAGCTCCTCCAGCGCCCCTGCCCCCCTTGCCCTTGCCAGGGCGGCGTCTCCCGCTAGGGGTAGACGCTGCCCCAACCGACTCCAAACCAGCGAGGTCGGCCGCAGCAACAGAGGCAACAGAGGGCAAAAGAGGGGAGGGGGAACACCCCTCAAAGATGGGGGTGCGAGGGTCACCACGAGAGGCTCCTACAGCGACTATGCTCTTTTCTGCTGCTAGGAGGGCCTTCTCGAGGAGGTCAACGGTGAGAGTGGTGGGGCAAACCGAGAGGAAGTGGTCCCTGACTACGCGAAGGGAGTCAGGGAGACGGGTGACTATGTAGTAGAGGGTGATGTACATGGGGGGGGGGTTCTTGGCACAGAACTCAGCAGGAAGCGCAGCGCGGTAGCGAGTGTCACTAGTGCGGAGGTGCGTAATGAGGTCAGCGACTATGGGAAAGGCAGCAAGGTCAGGGAAGAGGTACGGTAGCATGAGGCGGCTCAGTGCAGCAGTGGCAGGGGAGGAGTAGCGTGCAACTACAGCGTCGTACAAGGTCTGAGCACTCTTGTACTGGCTAAAGTGCGCACGCTCAGAGGTAGGTAGGTGGCGACGCACAGCAAGACGTGCAGCAGCATCGCGCGTGGCCCACTGTGAGCGAACAGTGGCGTCAGCATCAGCAGCGGGGGCAGGAGAGGCACCAGAAGTGAGGTCAAAGAGGGAGAGGCCGTCTGCCCTATCGCACTGTAAGAAAAGCTGCAGGTCATCTATCCAGACTTCAAAGTCAATGGCCCGACCCTCAGCGTCAAAAGCGAGGACACTAGGGGAAGCCATGACCGCAGTAGACTAGCAGTGCAAACAGTAGGGTGAGGGCAGTGCTGTGAGAGAGGCGCTGCTCTTACCGGACAGGGCGGCTCGGGCGGCTCGGCTGCTGGGCGGCTCGGCTGCTCGGCTGCTGGGCGGCTCGGCTGCTGGGCGGCTGGGCGGCTGGGCGGCTCGGCTGCTGGGCGGCTCGGCTGCTGGGCGTATCGGCGGCTGGGCGGCTCGGCTGCTGGGCGGCTCGGCTGCTGGGCGGCTCGGCGGCTGGGCGGCTCGGTGGCTGGGCGGCTCGGCAGCTCAGCGGCTGGGCTGCTCGGTTGCTGGGCGGCTCGGCGGCTGGGCTGCTCGTAGGAGCAGGCGCCGGGGCCGTAGGAGCAGGGGCCGGGGCCGCTAGGGCGGCGGATCAGGGCCGCGAGGGCGGCGGAGTAGGGGCCGCGAGGGCGGCGGATCGGGGCCGCGAGGGCGGCGGATCGGGGCCGCGAGGGCGGCGGAGTAGGGGCCGCGAGGGCGGCGGATCGGGGCCGCGAAGGGCGGCGGATCAGGGTCGCGAGGGCGGCGGAGTAGGGGCCGCGAGGGCGGCGGAGTAGGGGCCGCGAAGGGCGGCGGATCGGGGCCGCGAGGGCGGCGGAGCGGGGCCGCGAGGGCGGCGGATCGGGGCCGCGAGGGGCGGCGGAGTAGGGGCCGCGAAGGGAGGCGGCCGGCGCCGCGAGGGTGGGGCCGCGGGGTCGCTAGGGTAGGGCGACAGAGCCGCAAGGGCGGCTCGAAGGGGGGCCGCGAGGGCGGCGCGAAGGGGCCGCTAGGGCGGCGCGAGAGAGGGGAGCGCGACTCGGGCAGGGGCTGAGTGCGCTCCGGGCAGGAAAAAAAAACGGTGGGCCCTAGGAACAGTTCCCACGAGGGAACCTGCTCGATACCATGAGAAGAAACAAGGAATGAATGAACTATGAATGAATTGGGTACAAGTACTAACCCTAATTGGGTTGTACCCCTTATGGGCTACCCCACTATAGCCTACACAATATACATGAGCTATAATGTTCGGACAAGGACTACACCAGCGGGTTCTGGCGCTGTGCAAGCAGGTGGGATATCTGCACGAGGCGGAACGTATCGACCACTACGTCGGCGGCCTGAAAAAGCGAAATCGTCCAAGAAATCCTGCTCCGCAACGTCACCGAATTCAACGAGATTCTCGTTATGGCGTAGAAGCTCAAATCTCTTCGCCACTCGAGACCGGGGTCCTACGGCAACAATAGCGGCTGTGGACATCGGACTCGTGAGATGAACGAGCACGCCACGATACGCGCCATCGCCGCGAATCCTGCTGCCACACCGTTCAAAGAGCGCTGCTTCGCATGCAACAGGCCGATGCACCGTAAGAGCAAATGCCCGAAAAACGCCAAGGGAAAGGGGGAAGCTGAGCAGCAGAAACAGACCAAGCAGCAGAGAAACGCTGGGAGTCAGTAGCAGACAGGCCCTCTACTGACAGGTCACGCCGCTCGCCCGACCCAACCGACCCTCACCGTGTGATTGTGCCAATTCACGCAATCGACCACACCCGGCCGGATAAGGAGGATACAACGGCAGATAGTCCCATACTGCTTAGTGGGAAAATACAGACAGACTTGGTTAAAATCTTCGTAGACGGGGGGCTAGCCGCAGCCTGATCAACACCGCGACTGCACGGAGACTGAAACTGACACTAGACAGATGCTTACCTGAGATTGACGCGAGACTGGTCGACAGCATGCCACTAGGGATACCGGAACGCGTGGACCGAGTTCGGATTTGTTGCAGGGGTAGCTTCATGCCCGGGAAATGCTAGCGACGACCCTCGACGAGACCGATATTTTACTCCGCCGTGACTGGTTGCGACGACACAACCCGCGAATCGACTCGTCGACGGGTGACTGCACTGTGCGAGTGAATTGTAACAACATCGCCCTACCTCGCTGGAGCTCGTCTGAGTCTTCGTCGGTGCGTGTCAACGCGATCACGATGAAACGCGTTGTAGCGGCAGAAACTGACGTGTATGCGGTTGACATTTGGGAGGCCGAGGCAGCAGACAAACCGAGCGATTTACAGAAGCTGCTCGCCGACGTACCGGATGACTTGGCAGCGCTACTGAAGCAGTACAGCGGGATATTTCCGGATGACCTACCGGAGGGAATGCCACCTCAGCGACCGCATGAACACAGGATAGAAATAGAACTGGGGGCACAGCCAACACTACAACGACAGTTCAGACTTACCCAACCCGAACTGGACGAACTACGGAAGCAGTTGGATTACCTGCTCGAGAAAAAAAAATCATTCGCCCGAGTTCGTCACCCTTCGCAGCACCGATACTGCTCACACCAAGAAAGACAGAGGTTTTCGCATGTGCATAAATTACCGCACACTGAACAGGGTTACGATCGAGTCCTGTTACCCCATCCCGCGAGCAAACGAACTGATGGATCAGCTTCAAACAGCCCGAGCCTTCTCGAAGCTCGACCTTCGAGGGGGTTACCATCAGATTCGCGTCAAACCCACCTGACTGCCCAAAAACCGCCTTCCGAGCAAGCTACGGATCCTTCGAATACACTGTCATGTCAGAATGTTGTATTTGTCTAGCCTGCAGTGGGGTACTCTATAGCGAGTACAGCCCAATTTAGGGTTTCCTATATGTATCCTGCTGCTGCTAGTCCAAACACCTCTTTCCTGTACTAACTTTCTGCCTACTGTTTCTGAGATGCTATCAGACCAGGTCGACCCTCCCTGGTCGATCCTGTGGGTGGGCCCACCCTATGCTTCCGCTGCTGTCCTGCCTATCGCGCGCCCCGGGCGCACGACGTTTTCTTCCTGCCGCGCACCCTGCGCGCGTGGCGTTTTTTCTTCCCGCCGCACGCTCGGGGCGCGCGGCGGTTTTCTGCCGGCCACGCGCTCGGGGCGCGTGGCGGTTTCCTGCCCGCCGCGCGCCCCGGGAGCGTGCGGCGGTTTCGTCGCCCGTCGTGGCGCCCCGGGGGCCCGCGCGCTGTCCCCTCCCGTCGCCCGTCGTGGCGCCCTGGGGGCCTGCGCGTCGCCCCCCCTCCCGTCGCCACGTAAGCAAGACGAAGCTGACCACGCTGCTGCAACTCTTGAGCAAGGAAGTAGCACAGAGCGATGTGCTTCGTTCTGTGCTCCAGTCTGTGCTCCTGACACAAGGCAATCATGGCCTTGTTGTCGACGTACAGCACTGGAGGAGAACGAGGCGGCTCTCCAAGGTCGGTCAGCAGGTAGGTGAGCCAGCGTAACTCCTGTGCAGCCATGGCCCCTGGAGCTGAGAACTGGAGACGAGCGGGTAGACCGCCAAGAAACAGAGCCAGAGCCAAGGCTGAAGGTGTAACCCTGTGACGACCGCTGCGTAGCCAAGTCGTCAGCCCAAGAAGCGTCTGCGTGACCAGTGAGGACAACTCGAGCCCGTCCTCCAAGCACGAGCCCCATGCCCGACGTACTGCACAAGTAGCACAACACCCTCTTAGCAACATCCATGTGCTCCTTCCTGTGTCGGCCAGGAGCGACATAGCGTTCTAGGATGCTAAGAGGGTAGGCTAGGTCAGGTCGAGTGCAGGTCATCAGGTACATGAGGCAGCCCACAAGCTCTGGATACGGGCCACTCGGCTCTACGGACTCGTCCGAAGGTGGAGCTGAGAGCGAGTGACCGGTAGGCAGAGGAGTGGACTGTGGCGAGGAGTACGTGACGCGGAAGCGCTGAAGGTCCTGCTGCACCATGTGTGACTGGGTCAAGGTAATGGTGCGCTGTGCTTTGTCCCGGGTGATCCGCAAGCCAAGATAGCTTGTCAGCTCACCCAGGTCTGTGCACGTGTGTCTCTTCTGCAGCTCCGACTTCACGTGGGCGAGTGCCTCAGTGTCAGCAGTAGCAAAGACCAAGTAGTCTACGTACACGAGAACGTAGAACGGCGGCAGAGTGGTGTCGGTGCGTAGAAACAGCGACGGGTCAGCAGTAGAAGGAGCAAACCCAAGAGCAGCAAGAGTAGTCCTCAGTGTGTCGTGCCACTCACGGGGTGCCTGGCGGAGACCGTAGACTGGCCGCCGGAGGCTCCACTGGGTACCAGCATGAAACGACCCAGTGAAGCCAGGTGGGCGGCGCAGCCAGATCTCCTCGTGCAGGCTGCCCTGTAGGAAAGCAGTGCTGAAGTCAAGAGAGTGGAGCTCGTAGTCACGCTGAGCGGCGACGTGCAGCAGAACCCGAAGAGTGGTCATCTTCGGGGTAGGGGAGAAGGTCTGGAAGAAGTCAACTCCCTCACGCTGACTGAAGCCTCGTGCAACGTAACGCGCCTTGAAGACAGGCAGAGAACCCGGCGGCCGCTTCACCCTGAAAATCCACATGCCACTGACGATGTTCGCCCCAGGCGGGGGAACCTCGTCGACGTAGGTGCCTGTGGACTTCCAGGAAGCCATCTCTGTGTCTATGGCTGACTGCCACTGAGAGGAGTAGGGACCCTCTATCGCCTCTGCCTAAGAGCGCGGGGTCGGGATGTCTGGTGCATCCGGGTCTCCCTCAGGGGCAATCAGCATGGACACGAGATGAGGTAAAGCAGCGGCAAAGCACTCAAACTCCTCCTGTCTGTCCTCAAGGACGTCCGTGCCAAGAGCACACTCACCCCCGACGGACGGAGGACAGACAGACTCAGACTCAGACTCAGCAACAAGGCTAGCGGCGTAGTCTAGACGACAGGCGGCAGCAAAGTCAACAAGCTCAGCGACTAGAGCAGACGCAGCAGTGGACTCAAAGGTAGGGTCAGTGACAACAGTGGCGAGGAAACGCGTGACAGTAGGACTGGCAGCACGAAGGGAGTCAGACTCCGGGTCTGGACCGTCAGGAAGAGAGGACGCAGGAGGAGACGGTAGAGGGACACGCTGTGGAGCAGTGGAAGGACGCAGAGTCATATAGTGAGTGCCAGGGACAGGAGGAGGACGCTCACGCGGAACACGACGACCAGCGCGGACAGCGCGGACAGGCGACTCTGGACGAGACTCAGGCGACGCAGGACGAGACTCAGGCTCACGACGCTCCGTAAGACCTCTAGTCGGCCCAGCGTAAGGAGAAGGACCAGGCAGCGGAGAGGCAGGCTGTAACTGTGACTGCGACTGAACAGGCGGTGGACTCAGTAGGGGAGGAGTAGGACCAATAGAGGGCGGGAGGCCAAGAACCTGGTGAAGGAGCGGAACGTAGTACGGCCGCGGCCGCGCAGCTCCTCCTGAACCAGCAGAGACAGCACCAGCACCCTCAGCCCCAGGGTCTCCAGCTACAACTCCCGCAGCACCACCAGCAGCTCCAGCACCTCCAGCACCTCCAGCTCCAACTCCCGCAGCAGCTCCAGTCCCAGCAGCTCCAGTACCTCCAGTACGAGCACCTCCAGGACCAGCGGCTCCAGCAGCTCCAGCACCAGCAGCACCTCCAGCAGCTCCAGCACCAGCAGCACCTCCAGCAGCTCCAGCACCAGCAGCACCTCTAGCAGCTCCAGCACCAGCAGCACCTCCAGCAGCACCACCAGCAGCTTCAGCACCAGCAGCACCTCCAGCAGTACCAGCTCCAGCAGCTCCAGCTCCAGCTCCAGCAGAACCCCCAGTCCCAGCAGCTCCAGTACCGCCTGTACGAGCACCTCCAGGACCAGAGGCTCCAGCACCTCCAGCAGCACCAGGGCCTCCAGCGGGCAGCACCCCAGCGCTAGGAGCGCCGCTCCGGAGGCTGCAGCGCCAAGCGTACCACTCACGCAGCCGCTGTGGGGAGGCTCCGGCCGCGACACGGCACCCGCAGCACCACCAGCTCCAACTCCGGCAGAACCCCAAGCTCCAGCAGCCCCACGCCGGAGGCTGCAACGCTGAGAGTACCACTCACGCAGCTGCTGTGAAGAGGGAGCGCCACCAGGCGCAGCACGGTCAGTCTCAGAACCCCCAGCCTCAGCTCCCCCAGGCTCAGCACCCCTAGTCTCAGCACCCCCAGGCTCAGCACCCCCAGTCTCAGCACCCCCAGGCTCAGCACCCCCAGCCTTAGCACCCCCAGGCTCAGCACCCCCAGTCTCAGCACCCCCAGACTCAGTACCCCTCGAAGGACCAGAGTCGACAGCTACCTCGACAGGCTCGACTGGGTCTACCTGGGAAACACCTGAGGGAGCAGGACCCTGGGGAGGGAGGGGGTCTACCGAAGGGACACCTGGGGTGAGGAAGAGCGGCGGGGGGGGGAGCGGGGCAGTGCGGTAGGGGAAGAGACGGTAAAAGGGGACCGACTCGTCAAAAGTGACGTCCTGAGAGGGGAAGACACGGCGCGAGGTGGGGTGGTAAAACTGCCAGCCAGGCGCGTCAGGGACAAAGCCAAGGAAGACACAGGGAACAGCGCGGGCGGAGAGCTTGTCCGCGGACGTATCGCGGACAAAAGCACGAGATCCCCAGACCCGGAACACCGACGCATCGCCAACCTCTCCAGTCCAACGCAGTGTCGGCGAGGTCTCCGGAACGGAGACACGGGGCCAGAGGTTGAGCTGATGCGCAGCGTATCGAACCGCAAACGGCCACAGAAAATGGAGGGCAGTCGCATGGATCAGGGAGGTACGAGCGACCTCCATGACTAAGCCAATGCGGCGCTCAGCAACCCCATTTTGCTGAGGAGAGGCCGGAAGCGTGAACGACTGCTCAATGCCCTCCCCCTGACAGAAGGCCCTCAAGAGGTCGGAGGAAAACTCACCACCTCTGTCAGAGTGCAGACGCAGAACAGGAACCTCACCCGTGTGGAAGCGCTTGTGCAGCTGGAGACGACTGTTGCGGATCCAAGGGATCAAAACATCAGGGACCTCACCCTTGGTGCGCAAGGGGAAGACCGTGGTGTAACGCGTGTAGTCGTCAACCACCAGCAGGAAGTAGCGCTCACCGCCCGGTCCCTTGACGCGGGCTGGGCCCCACACGTCCAGGTGGAGAGTCTGCAGGGGAGCCTCTGTCGGGGGGAACGAGGAGGAGTGAGGAGCGGCGCGCTGCCGCCCCTCGACACAGGGAAGGCAGGGAGGGGCAGGGGAGGGTGGCAGGGGAGGCTGGGTCCTGGGAAGACCAGAGACAAGGTACCGGGAGTGCATGCCACGAAGGCGCTGCACTGACGGGTGACCAAGGCGGTGGTGCCAGAGGACGGTCTGGTGCGACAGGGAGCGACACGAGCAGGGGGGCGACAGCTGACCTGACGCAGACGCAGACGCAACTACCTGAGGGGACTCAGTGGTCAGTGTGTACAGGTCCGACCCCGGCTGCCGAGTGAAGGTAGCCAGGTGGCGACCCGTCCGAGCACACGTGCAGTGGGTCACACGCTCATGGGCAGGGGTGAACTGGTGAACACCCCCGTCCTGGAGAGCAGAGCCCGCCACCAAGTTCGTAGAGAACGAGGGGAGGTAAAGACCCGACAGGGTGCCGGACGGGACCGCAGGACAAGGGAGGACAGTGGAGGAGGTCGCAAGGACCGGGCCCCCAGAGGGGTCAGCCAGGGAGACTGCAACAGGCCGAGCTAGCTGCTCAAGCACAGTGCGGTCACGAAAGAAGCAGCGGGAAGCACCCGAGTCCAGTGTGAAGATGTGCAGTGCCTCAGTAGACGCAGTACCAGCAGGCGCAGACGCACGAGCACCTGGAGCAGCAGACTCACTAGCACCTAGAGCAGCAGCCTCACCAGGACCTAGGGCAGCAGACGCACTAGCACCTAGAGCGGCAGCCTCACTGGTCCCAATACCCGGGTCAGGCGGTACACGCAGGTAACAGTCACCCTCAACACTAACAGTCAATGCATACATGTCACCAAGGATAGCATCAAAATCAAGAGCAAAGATATCAATGTTCTTTTTCAGCAGATCAGCCCAGCGGGGCAGCTCAGAGGCATCAGGAAACTGCGCGCGCCAGGCGTCGTCGAGACGAAAGAAGCAGCGCTGCGCCGTGTGGAACCTTCCACAGGTCTGGCCAGTGCGGTCACCTCTGCGGATAACGTACGGGCAGGTACCTCCACCCCCAGACCCCCCACGCTGAGTGTACCACTCACGAAGCTGCTGGGGCGACGGGGTCTCGCTGGGACGCTGCTGCTGCTGCCTCTGGCCGCCACCAGCTCCACTGCCGCCACCACTACCACCACCACCCCCGCCACCCCCACCACCGCCGCCGACACCACCCCCGCCTCCGCCACTGACCCCCCCACCACCAGCACCACTCCCACCACCGCCACCACCCCCGCCCCCTCCACCCCCTCCACTACCGCCGCCCCCGCCGCCACCTCCGCCTCCCTTGCCCCCCTTGCCCCTGCCGCCCTTGCGCCTCCCACTAGGAGCAGACGCAGCCCCGACCTCCTCAGCACCGAGGTAGTCGACAGCAGCAGCAGATGCAATGGAGGGCAGAAGGGGGGAGGGGGAACATCCCTCAAAGAAGGGAGTGCGAGGGTCGCCACGAGAGGCACCTACAGCTACAATGCTAGTCTCAGCTGCAAGGAGTTCCTTCTCGAGCAGGTCGACAGTGAGGTCAGTGGGGGAGAGGGCGAGAAAGTGGTCCGTGACAGCGCGAAGAGAGTCAGGGAGGCGAGTGACTAGGTGGTAGAGTGTGAGGTACATCGGGGGAGGGTTCTTGGCGAGGAAATCGGGAGGAAGCGCGGCACGGTAGCGGAGATCACTAGTACAGAGGTGAGTGATGAGGTCAGCTACAGTGGCAAAGGCGGACAGATCGGGGAAGAGGTAGGGCAGCGAGAGACGGCCTATCGCAGCAGTAGCAGGGGAGGAGTAGCGCGCAACTACAGCATCGTACAGCTCCTTAGCGGTCTTATGCTGGCCAAAATGCTCGCGCTCATCTAACGGCAGGTGGCTGCGAACGGCTAGGCGAGCGTGAGCGTCACGGGTCTTCCACTGTGAGCGAGCCGTACTGTCAGCAGTAGCAGCAGGTGCGGGAGCGGCGCCGGACGTGTAGTCAAACAGGGAAACATCGTCCTTGGCAGTGATCTGGAGGAACAGGTGCAGGTCATCGAGCCAGACGTCAAACTTAATCGGACGGCCCTCAGCGTCAAAAGTGAGAACGGTGGGACTGGCCATAGTGGCAGTAGCAGCAGTAGGAACAGTAGCAGTAGCAGTAGTAGCAGTAGCAGTAACAGGAGCAGCAGTTGCTGCAGGTGGTGCACAGTAGTGCAGCGCGGCTCGGTCAGGGCGGCGCGACTCGGGCAGGACGGCGCGACTCGGGCAGGACGGCGCGACACGGGCAGGACGGCGCGGCGCGGCTTGGGCAGGGTGGGCCGGCGCGCGGTCTGCGACTGTGCGAGGCGGCGGCCTACGTGCGGGTAGCGGCCTACGTGAGGGCGGCGGCCTACGTGCGGGCGGCGGCCTACGTACGGGCGGCGGCCTACGAGTGTGAGGCGGCGGCGCGCGCCGGTCGACGGGCAGCTCGCGGGCTGTGCTAGGGGCCGCGCGAGGCCAGGGCGGGCTGCGCGCGTGAGGCGTCGACTGCGCGGGCGGCTAGCGGGTCGCGCGCACGAGAAACGGGCCGCGCGAGGGCGGCTAGCGAGCTACGCGCGCGAAAAAACGGGCCGCGTGCGGGCGGCTAGCGGGCTACGCGCACGAAAAACGGGGCGCACGAGGGCGCACTAGGAAAGAGGCGCACGAGGGCGCACGAGGGCGCTTCTAGCGGAACGGTGGGCCCTTAGGAACAAGCGGTCCTAGGTTCCTAACCTAGGCTCGTAATACCATGTCAGAATGAGAGAGGAATGAATGAACTAACAACATTGGGAGTACAAGTAGGAAAACCTAGAATGTTGTACCCCCTAAGGCTAAACCCACTATAGCCTACAGAATAGAAACATATACAATGTTTGACACCGAGTGGGTCACCAGAAATGGTGGTGGAAGGAGCATCGTCCGACGGCAGTCTCAACCGCTTCAAGGTAAAACTACACGAGCGCACCAACCTGAGCTATCGTGGGCCAGGTCATCACGACGCCTGCGTGGCGCTCTGCACCGACATGGCCGAGCTCGTCGTCGAGAACCTCCAGTCCAAGCTCGGCGACCTTGACTCTCTTTTCGGAGCGAGGCTGTTTATTCCAGACATGTGGCAACCGCATTGGGACCGGGACGCACGGCAGGCACAGTGCCTGGAGTGGCTGTTGTCGCTTGTCACGTTGTTTCGCGCAGATGAAGCCGACGAGATCCTACCTGGTCAGTTTATGTGTCACCCCGTTCCCCCTTTGACAACGGCTCCTTAACTAAAACCGTGTCCTGTTTTACCTTGCAGGCATTGACAAGAAGATGTCAAACTTATATGCTATAGCTTGTTTAGGCTGTAGTGGGTTAGACAATATGGGGTACAACACTTTAGGGTTTCACTACTTGTACCCAACTTCCTGCTAGTTCAATCATTCCTGTTTCTTACATTCTAACATGGTTTCAGAGCAGGTCCTCCGCTAGGACCGAAATTTTTTTACGGGCCCACCACTCTGACTGTCTCCTAGCGCCCTCGTGCGCCCCACTGTCTAAGCGCCCTCGTGCGCTCCTCCTTAGAGGCCCCCCTACGGCCCCGTCGACCCCTTAGCGGCCCCTCAAGGCCCCGTCGACCCCTTAACGGCCCCCCGTACGGCCCCGTCGACCTCACGCGCCGCCCCTTTAGCGGCCCCGTCGACCCCGCGCTCGCCCCTTAGAGGCCCCGTCGACCTCGTGCGCCGCCCCTTAGCGGCCCCTCGTCGGCCCCGCGTTCGCCCCTTAGAGGCCCCGTCGGCCCCGCCAGAACCGAGCCGCCCCACGTGCGACCGCCACGGCCCCGCCAGAACCGAGCCGCCCGAACCGAGCCGCCCGAACCGAGCCGCCCAGAACCGAGCCGAGCCGCGCCGCCCGAACCGAGCCGCGCCGCCCTCCCAGTACTGAGCAGCCCCCCTCTGGACCAAGCCGCCCTACCCGAGTCGCACTACCTACTGCTTTTAGGGTTTCGCCTGCTGCTACTGTTTCTGCTGCTACCACTGCTCTTACTGCAACTATGGCTAGCCCTGCTGTTCTTGCTTTCGATGCTGAGGGTCGCCCACTGAAGTTTGAGACCTGGCTCGATGACTTGCACCTGTTCCTCCAGCTCACTGCCAAGGAGGATATCTCACTGTACGATCACGCACTAGGCAATGCTGCTGCCCCTGCTACTACTGCTGACAGTACTGCCCGTTCACAGTGGCAGACTCGTGACGCCCACGCTCGCTTTGCTATTCGCAACTCCCTGCCAGTAGATGAGCGTGAGCACTTTGGCCAGCACAAGACTGCACAGGCCCTGTACACTGCTGTAGTTGCACGCTACTCCTCGACTGCCTCTGCTGCGCTAGGCCGTCTCTCGCTCCCCTACCTGTTCCCAGACCTGTCCGCGTTCGCCACAGTCGCTGACCTCACCACGCACCTCCGCACTAGTGAGGCTCGCTTTCGTGCCGCTATGCCCGCTGAGTTTCTTGCCACCCACCCCCCCCCGCTCTGGCTCACTCTCTACCACCTTGTCACCCGTCTCCCTGACTCTCTTCGTGCGGTCAGGGACCACTTCCTCGCTCGCTGCCCCACTGAGCTCACCGTTGACCTACTCGAGAAGGAACTGCTTGCAGCCGAGACTAGCATAGTCGCTGTAGCTGCCTCTCGTGGCGACCCCCGCACCCCGTTCTTTGAGGGGTGTTCCCCTTCCCCCCTGCTCCCCTCTGTCGCCTCTGCTGCTGCTGTCGACCTAGTTGGTACTGAGCAAGTCGGGACTGCGTCCGCTCCGAGCTGGCGCCGCAGCGGCAAGGGCAAAGGGGGCAAGGGAGGTGGAGGTGACGGCGGGGGAGGCGGTGGTGGGGGCGGTGGAGGCGGTGGGGGAGGTGGCGGGGCAGGAGGGGCTAGTGGCAGTGGTGGGGGTACTGGCGGCAGCAGCGGAGGAGGTGGCCGGGGTGGGGGCAGTGGTTGGGGCGGCGGTGGACGAGGCGGCGGCAGGGGCGGTGGTGGTCGAGGTGGTGGCGGCGGAGGTGGTGGTCGTGGTGGCGCTGGCGGACAGCAGACTCTCTCTCCCCAGGAGCTTCGTGAGTGGTACTCTCAGCACGGGGGGGGGGGTGGCCTTAGCTGCACGTACGTCATCCGCACTGGTGAGCGCACTGGCCACACGTGTGGGAGGGCGCACACCACGCAGCGCTGCTTCTCCCGCCTCGACGACGCTTGGCGCACTCAGTTCCCTACTGCCACTGAGCTGCCCCGCTGGTGGGATCTGATGAAGAAGAACATTGATGTCTTTGCTCTTGACTTTGATGCTATTCTCACTGCCATGTATGTGTTGTCTATTAGTGGAGAGGGTGATCAGTACCTGCGTGTTCCGCCCGACCCGGGCATTCGCACCAGTGAGGCTGCCGCTCTAGGTGCTTGTGTGTCTGCTGCCCCAGGTGCTGGTGAGGCTGCTGCTCTAGGTGCTTGCGTGTCTACTGCCCCAGGTGCTGGTGAGGCTGCTGCTCCAGGTGCTAGTGAGTCTGCGCCCCCTGGTACTGAGTCCACTGAGGCACTGCACACCTTCACTCTAGACTCAGGAGCTTCTCGCTGCTTCTTTCGTGACCGCACTGCCCTTGAGCAGCTTGCTCGGCCAGTTGCTGTCTCCCTTGCTGACCCCTCTGGGGGTCCGGTCATTGCGACCTCCTCCACTGTCCTTCCTTGTCCTGCGGTTCGTCGGGCACTCTGTCAGGTCTCCACCTCCCCTCGTTCTCTACGAACTTGGTGGCAGGCTGTGCCCTACAGGACGGGGGTGTCCTGCCTACGAGCGTGTGACACACTGCACGTGTGCTCGGACGGGCCGTCACCTGGCTACCTTCACTAGGCAGTCGGGGTCGGACCTGTACACACTGACCACTGAGTCCCCTCAGGTAGCTGCGTCTGCGTCTGCGTCAGGTCAGCTGTCTGCCCCCTGCTCGTGTCGCTCTCTGGCGCACGAGACTGTTCTTTGGCACCACCATCTTGGTCACCCGTCAGTGCAGCGCCTTCGTGCCATGCACAAACGGTACCTTGTCTCTGGTCTTCCCAGGGTTCTCCCTCCCCTCCCACCCTCGCCTGCTCCTCCCTGCCTTCCCTGTGTCGAGGGGCGGCAGCGCGCCGCTCCTCACTCCTCCTCGTTTCCCCCGACGACTGCTCCCTTGCAGACGCTCCACATGGACGTGTGGGGCCCAGCCCGCGTTCGTGGACAGGGTCAGGAGAGGTACTTCCTAATCGTTGTTGACGACTACTCGCGCTACACCACGGTCTTCCCCTTGCGCACCAAGGGTGAGGTCCCTGCTGTTTTGATCCCTTGGATCCGCGCTTCTCGTCTCCAGCTCAGCGAGCGGTTCCACTCGGACTTTCCTGTCTTGCGTCTGCACTCTGACAGAGGTGGTGAGTTCTCCTCCGACCTCTTGGCAGCCTACTGTGCGGAGCACGGTATTGAGCAGTCGTTCACGCTTCCGGCCTCTCCACAGCAGAATGGGGTTGCTGAGCGCCGCATTGGTTTGGTCATGGAGGTCGCTCGTACCTCCTTGATCCATGCGGCTGCCCCCCACTTTCTGTGGCCGTTTGCAGTCCGCTACGCTGCGCTTCAGCTCAACCTCTGGCCCCGTGTCTCCTTGCCGGAGACCTCGCCCACACTACTGTGGACGGGGGAGGTTGGCGATGCGTCGCGTTTTCGGGTCTGGGGATCTCGAGCTTTTGTCCGCGATACGTCTGCGGACAAGCTCTCCTCCCGCGCTGTTCCTTGTGTCTTCCTTGGCTTTGTCCCGGACGCGTCTGGTTGGCAGTTTTACCACGCCACCTCGCACCGTGTCCTGCCCTCTCAGGACGTCACTTTTGACGAGTCGGTGCCCTACTACCGCCTCTTCCCCTACCGCACTGCCCCGCTCCCTCCCCCGCCTCTCTTCCTCGCGCCAGGTGCTGCTATGGTAGACCCCCTCCCCCCTCAGGGTGCCGCTCCCTCAGGTGTGTCCCAGGTAGACCCGGTTGACCCTGTCGAGGTAGCTGTCGACTCTCGTCCTGCTGGGGGTGCGGAGCCTGGGGGTGCGGAGCTTGGGGGTGCGGAGTCTGGGGGTGCTGAGACTGGGGGTGCTGAGACTGGGGGTGCTGAGTCTGGGGGTGCTGAGCCTGGGAGTGCTGCACCTGGAGGAGCTCTCTTCTCAGAGCAGCTGCGTGAGTGGTACTTACAGTACTGCAGCCTCAGGAGAGGTGCTTCTAGAGCTCGGAGCGCTGCTGGAGCTGGTACTAGTGCTTCCCCTCCTCGGCGGGCGCTGCCCTCTCCCCAGCAGCTCCGCGAGTGGTACGCTCGGCACTGCAGTCTCCGGAGTGGCGCTCCTCGAGTCGCGGACCCAGGTGCTACTGGTGTCAACATATATTTTATATGTGTTGTTTAGGTTAGTCTAGGTGTTACGTTTCTACTTACTTGCATGATTAGGGTTTGCTATATCTAGGGTTGTACTTCACATTTTCTATCAATTCATTCTTATCGTAACATGGTATCAGAGCTAGGTTTCCCTTAGGCGATTTTTCCCCTAGGCGATTTTTTCCCTTAGGCGAAATTTCTCTCGATAGTCTATGGGCCCACCACCCGCGCGCCTCGTAGCGACCCATAGCCCGAAGCGCCCTGCCCCGTAGAGCCCGAGTAGGTCGCGCCCCCCCGTCGACATCGCGCGTCACCCGTTTCTGCCCTGCGCCCCACCCGTTTTTGCCGTGCGTCACTCGTTTTCTGCCCCGCGCCCCACTCGTTTTACCCCGTAGCCCGCTGCCTTAACAGCTTCCCCACCTGAAACCTGCCTCCCCACAACCTACCACACCCGCCGTCAGTAGCCCCAGCCGATTACACTGCCGCCAGCTACACCAGCAGCAGCATAGGCTGCCCCCAGCGCACCAGCAGCAACGTAGGCTGCCCCCAGCAGAACCAGCAGAACCAGCAGAACCAGCAGAACCAGCAGAACCAGCAGAACCAGCAGAACCAGCAGAACCAGCAAAACCAGCAGAACCTGCAGAACCAGCAGAACCAGCAGAACCAGCAGAACCAGCAGAACCAGCAGAACCAGCAGAACCAGCAGCAGCATAGGCTGCCCCCAGCGAACCAGCAGCAGCATAGGCTGCCCCCAGCGCACCAGCAGCAGCTTAGGCTACCGCCAGCGCACCAGCAGCAGCTTAGGCAACTGCCTGCGCACTAGCAGCAGCATTGGCTGCCCCCTGGAGAACCAGTAGCAGCCTAGGCTGCCTCTCAGCAGAACCAGAAGCAGCACAGGCTGCCCCCAGCGCACCAGCAGCAGCTTAGGCTGCCCTCAGCAGAACCAGTAGCAGCATAGGCTCACATGGCATGTACTAGGGTTCTACAGCAGCAGGGCCAGCCGCAGCACTCCCGACAGTTGGGGCCTGCGGGTCCAAAGTGTGGCGCCCCCAGCAGTGGCTCAGCTAGCAGTGGGCAAGACGTCGGCCCCTGCGGGTACCGGGCCCTGACAGGCCCTGGTGCTGGCTCTACCTGCTGGAGTCCTGACCACACTGCGTCCAGCTGCTACCGTCGACTCGACGACCTCCACCGTGAGCGTTTTGGTCCTCACGCTATTACACCGCACTGGCCTTCGCGCCTTCGCCAACGCACTACTGCACCAGTTGAGTCTCATCTGCCTGGTCTAGGACCCTTTCCGGCTGCACGAGTAGAGACATGTGTTTCCAGTCTTGGTGCGTGTGTTGTTTCCAGTCCCGGCGCCTCTGAGGGTCTTTGTGTAGAAGCTGCAGCTACCACTAGTCTAGCACTAGCCTTTGTAGCTGGTTCGGGTGCGACCCCACAGACTGCACAGCTTTCCTTCACCCTAGATTCTGGAGCGTCCAGCTGTTTCTTTCGCGACTGTACCGACCTCACACCACTGCGCACTCCAGTCACTGTCGCCTTGGCTGACCCCTCTGTGGGACGTGTAGTTGCTAGCAGCACCACCACTCTTCCGTGTCCGGCGGCTCCCTCAGGTTTTCTTACAGGTTACTACACCCCCTCGTTCTCTAGGAACTTGGTGGGTGTCAGTCACCTTCACGACCTAGGCGTAGTCACTACTTTCCCACTGGACGAGCCTGTTGCCTCCTGCACTGTCGGTGCCACTGGGGCGCCCCTGGCCACATTCCACAGAGAGCCGGGATCTGGTCTGTACTCACTACACACTGGGTCCCACCACACTGAGTCGGGTCAGGTCAGGTCAGGTCAGGTAGCTGCTGTGTCGTGTGACTGTCGGTCCCTCACCCACCCGTCGGTCCTCTGGCACCATCGTCTAGGTCACCCGTCGTTCCCGCGTCTCAGTAGGATGGCACGTTACCGTCTGGTCTCAGGTCTCCCAGGGTCGCTTGCACCGCTTCCCCGCTCACCTGCGCCGCTGTGCACTCCTTGCGTCGAGGGTCGGCAGCGCGCTGCCCCTCACTCCTCCTCGTTCCCCCCCACCACGGCTCCCTTCGAGACCCTGCACTTGGACGTCTGGGGCCCCTCTCCGGTCCTTGGCCCACGTCAGGAGCGCTACTTCCTGATTGTGGTGGACGACTACTCCCGCTACACCACGGTTTTCCCCTTGCGACGGAAGGCCGACGTGCCTACCGTCCTCGAGCCGTGGCTACTAGCGTGGGGTGGCGCCCAGGGCCTGTGTGGGCTTCGCCTACACTCGGACCGTGGTGGTGAGTTTTCTTCCACTCGCCTAGAGACGTTCTGTCAGGGTCGGGGGATCATCCAGTCTTACACGCTACCAGCATCACCGCAGCAGAACGGGGTAGCCGAGCGACGCATCGGCCTGGTCATGGAGGTTGCCCGGACCTCCATGTGCCATGCCGGTGCCCCCCAGTTCTTGTGGCCCCAGGCAGTCCGCTACGCCGCGCACCAGCTGAACCTGTGGCCCAGTGACGCACGGCCAAGGGTGACGCCGGTCTCCCTTTGGACAGGTTCTCCGGGCGTAGCAGCTGACTTCCGCGTCTGGGGTTGTCTGGCTCACGTTCGCGCCCCTGGCGCGAACAAGTTGTCTCCGCGCACTCGTGCCTGCGTCTTTCTTGGCTTCCCTTTGGACGCCTCCGGCTGGGTGTTCTACGACCCGGTCACCTACCAGTTCTTCGCTTCGCAGGACGTCACGTTCGACGAGTCTGTCTGTTACTACAGGAGTCGCCCCCACCGAGGTACTCAGGCCTTTTCCCCCCCGCTGTTCCTCACCCTTGAGCCCCCACCAGTCGCCCCGGTAGCCCCCCCCCCTTCGCGTCCTGCCCCGTCAGGTGTGTCGCACGTCACTCCGCAGTCTTCCCCCCCGCAGCGTCCAGTCCCTGTCGTGTCTGGGGGTGCGGGAGGTGCAGTTGCGGAGGGTGAGGGTACTGGGGCTGCAGGAGCTGGTGGTGTCGGCTCTGGGGGTGCAGGGGTTGTGGGCGTGGAGGTCACTCCTGTGGAGGACACGGCAGCCTCGACTCGGCGGCCTCGCCCTGCCTCACCCCCTGGCTTCCCGTCCGTCCCGCAGTTTCCTCCTCCTTCTTCTCTGCGGTCGGTTGTTGCGGAGCCTGGGGGTGTTCCTGCGGGAGGTACTGGAGGCCCCGGGGGTGTCGGTGGTGGAGGTGCTGGTTCTGGGGGTGCTGGAGCTGGAGGCACTGGCACTGTGGCGCCTACACCGCGCACTGTACGTTTCCTGACCCGTGAGCAGCGTCTCCTCCGGTTGGAGAGGGAGGAGCGTGAGCGATTTGAGAGGGCACAGCAGCAGCAGCAGCAGCAGCAGCAGCAGCAGCAGCAGGAGAGAGTAGAGGAGGAGTCACAGCAGCAGCACGAGAGGGTAGCGCAGGAGTCCCGGTCGCAGCAGCGGGTGCAGCTGCAGCCGCAGCAGGAGAGGGTAGAGGAGGAGTCACGGCCGCACCAGGAGAGGGTAGAGCAGGAGTCCCGCCCGCAGCAGCAGGTGCAGTTACAGACACAGCAGGAGAGAGTAGAGGAGCAGTCACGGCCGCACCAGGAGAGGGTAGAGCAGGAGTCCCACCCGCAGCAGCAGGTGCAGTTCCAGACGCAGCAGGAGAGAGTAGAGGAGGAGTCACGGCAGCAGCAGGAGAGGGTAGCGCAGGAGTCCCGGTCGCAGCAGCGGGTACAGCTTCAGCCGCAGCAGGAGAGGGCAGAGGCGGAGCCACAGGAGCAGCAGCAGGGGCCGGTACCGTCGCAGCAGACGCCAGAGGAGGCGGAGCAGCAGCGACTGCGACTACGCGACCTCCCCGACCCAGCACCTGCACGCTTTGTTCGTGGTCCCCTGTCGTCCCCTCCTGTTCCACCAGTTGAGTCCCTTTCCTCCTCCCAGTGGACTCGTCGTCCTCCCCTCAGTCGTGCTGTGTCTACACAGCCCCGTCGGTCCCGTTACCGTGCAGACGGTCCGTTTCACCTTGTTCTCCGCTCTCGTGTTCCACCTCCTCCTGTCCTTCCACAGCCCCCTGAGTCGTCCCTCACTGTGCTTCACGACCCGTTGTCCGACTACCTCCGTGCCTCCCGTCCTGTCGTCTCCCGTGTTTTGTCCGCGTTGGTCACTCACCCGACTGCACCTCTGTCGTCTGTCTCAGCACTTGTTACCACTGTCTCTGGCTTTGCCTCTTCCCACCGCCTTGACTACGCCGCTCACTTGGTGAGTGGCCCTGCACGTTCTCCGTCCTCTGGGGGTGCTCCTGTCTTTCCCCTGGAGGTCGTAGAGGACAGGCAGTTCGAGCTTGGTTTTCTTGCGGCCGCTGTTCCTCATCTCTGCGCCATGCTGCTTGCCCCTGAGGGGGATCCAGACGCCCTTGACATCCCGATCCCTCGCACTCACGCCGAGGCGGTCTCGGGACCCTGGGCTTCGTACTGGATAGCAGCTGAGGAGGCAGAGATGGCATCTTATAGGTCCACAGGCACTTACGTCGACGCAGTCCCACCACTTGGGACGAATGTCGTCAGTGGCCGATGGCTCTAGAAGGTGAAGCGGCCGCCTGGATCACCACCTGTGTTCAAGGCACGCTATGTTGCGAGAGGCTTCAGTCAGCGAGAGGGGGTGGACTTCTTCCAGACCTTCGCTCCCACCCCGAAGATGAGTACTCTTCGGGTGTTGCTGCATATTGCAGCCCAGCGCGACTACGAGTTGCACTCCTTGGACTTTTCCACCGCGTTCCTTCAGGGGAGCCTGCACGAGCAGATCTGGCTGCGTCGCCCGCCTGGCTTCACTGGCTCTTTCCCACCTGGGACCCAGTGGCAGCTGCGTCGACCAGTCTACGGCCTGCGTCAGGCCCCATGTGAGTGGCACGACACACTTCGCTCGACCCTTGCAGCTCTTGACTTCTTTCCGTCGTCTGCTGACCCGTCACTGTTCGTTCGCCGTGGCTCGACCCCGTTCTTTGTCCTGGTCTACGTCGACGACCTAGTGTTCGCCACTCCCGACCGACGCGCGCTGGCCTCCGTGAAGGAGGAACTACAGAGGAGACACACTTGCACTGACCTTGGTGAGCTGCAGCACTACCTTGGCCTGCAGATCACCAGGGACAGGGCAGCTCGCACCATTACGCTGACTCAGTCGCATATGGTCGAGCAGATCCTCACGCGGTTTCGCTTCCCGTTCTCCAAGGTACAGCTCACCCCTCTTGGTGTGGATCATGGGCTCACGGCTCCACCTTCGGACGAGTCATTTGAGTCCAGTGGTCCATATCCTGAGCTGGTGGGTTGTCTCATGTACCTGATGACCTGTACTCGCCCAGACCTAGCTTACCCTCTTAGCGTCCTTGCGCGCTTTGTTGCGCCTGGGAGACACCGACCTTCCCACTGGTACGCTGCTAAGAGGGTGGCGAAGTATGTGGCGAGTACATCAGGCATGGGACTTGTCCTTGGAGGGAAGCAGCCAGTTACACTCACAGGTTACTCGGACTCGTCGTGGGCCGACGACGCGGAGACGCGTCGGTCTACACAGGGGTACTCCTTTAGCCTCGGGGCAGGTGCTGTTTCGTGGCGGTCGACTCGGGCGTCGTCTGTCGCCGGTTCCAGCTGTGAGGCAGAGGTGTACGCTGCGGCCATGGCCGCTCAGGAGCTTCGCTGGCTGTCTTTCCTTCTCACCGACCTTGGTGAGCGGCCTCGCTCTCCCCCAGTCTTGTTCGCCGACAACAGGTCTGCTGTCCTGTTGTGTGAGGAGCCCCGACTGGTTGGGAAGGCGAAGCACATCCAGCTTCGTTACTTCCTTCTGCGTGAGTTGCAGCAGCGTGGATAGGCACTCGTTCGACGTGTGGTCTCTGAGGCAAACACGGCAGATATCTTCACCAAGGCGTTGCCGCCTTGTGACCACCAGCGTTTCTGCACCCAGCTTGGCCTTGTGCCTGCCCGTCCTCACTTGCTTGCTTAGAGATGCCTTGTTCTGCATGTCTTGTACTCTTGCATCTCTTTATATTTGCTATATACCTGCATGTGGACTGGCCTTGTGGCCCCTTGCTTGCTCTCGGAGTGTGTGGTGACTTTGAGCTCCACCCTGAGATTTGTCTTGTTCTTGTAGACTGGTCTTGTGACCGTTGCTTGCTCTTGTTGTTTCTACAGGACTTCCGTCACCTAGACTATGGGGGTGTGTCAACATATATTTTATATGTGTTGTTTAGGTTAGTCTAGGTGTTACGTTTCTACTTACTTGCATGATTAGGGTTTGCTATATCTAGGGTTGTACTTCACATTTTCTATCAATTCATTCTTATCGTAACAACTGGTGCTGCTGGAGGTGCTACTGGAGCTTCTGGAGGCAGTGCTGGTGCTACTGGAGCTGCTGGAGGTGCTGCTGGAGCTGCTGGAGGTGCTACTGGTACTGTTGCTGCTGGTGCTGGTGCTGCTGGAGGTAGTGCAGGCGCTGCAGGTGCTGCTGGTACTGGTGCTACTGGTGCTGGTGCTACTGGAGCTGCTGGAGGTGCTGCTGGTACTGGTGCTACTGGTGCTGGTGCTACTGGAGCTGCTGGAGGTACTGCTGGTACTGGTGCTGCTGGTGCTGGAGCTGCTGGAGGTAGTGCTGGTGCTGCAGGTGTTGCTGGTGCTGGTGCTGCTGGAGCTGCTGGAGGTGCTGCTGGTGCTGGAGCTGCTGGAGCTGCTGGCCCTGGAGGTGCTCGTACTGGAGGTACTGGAGCTGCTGGGACTGGTGCTGCTGAGGGGGTTGGAGCTGGAGGTGCTGAGCGGCCGAGGCCGTACTACGTTCCACTCCTTCAGCAGGTTCTTGGTCTCCCGCCCTCTACTGGTCCTTCTCCTCCCCTACTGAGTCCACCACCTGTCCAGTCGCAGTCACAGTTACAGCCTGCCTCTCCACTGCCTGGTCCTTCTCCTTACACTGCGCCGACAGGTAGCTTTACGGAGCGTCGTGAGCCTGAGTCTCGTCCTCCGTCGCCTGGGTCTAGTCCTGCGTCTTCTGAGTCTCGTCCAGAGTCGCCTGTCCGCACTGCACGCACTGGTCGTCGTGCTCCACGTGAGCGTCCTCCTCCTGTCCTAGGCACTCACTACATGACACTGCGTCAGTCCACTGCTCCACAGCGCGTCCCTCTGCCGTCTCCTCCTGCGTCCTCTCTTCCTGACGGTGCCGACCCGCCGTCAGACCTTACTCGTGCTGCCAGTCCTACTGTCGCGCGTCTCCTTGCCACTGTTGTCGCTGACCCTACCTTTGAGTCCTCTGCTGCGTCTGCTCTAGTCGCTGAGCTTGTTGACTTTGCTGCCGCCTGTCGTCTAGACTACGCCGCTAGCCTTGTCGCTGAGTCTGAGTCTGTCTGTCCTCCGTCTGTCGGGGGTGAGTGTGCTCTTGGCACGGACGTCCTTGAGGACAGACAGGAGGAGTTTGAGTGCTTTGCTGCTGCTTTACCCCATCTCGTGTCCATGCTGATTGCCCCTGAGGGAGACCCGGATGCACCAGACATCCCGACCCCACGCTCCTACGCAGAGGCGATGGAGGGTGAGTACTCCTCTCAGTGGCAGACAGCCATGGACGCAGAGATGGCTTCCTGGAAGTCCACAGGCACCTACGTCGACGAGGTTCCCCCACCTGGGGCGAACATCGTCAGTGGCATGTGGATTTTCAGGGTGAAGCGGCCGCCGAGTTCTCCGCCTGCCTTCAAGGCGCGTTACGTTGCACGAGGCTTCAGTCAGCGAGAGGGAGTTGACTTCTTCCAGACCTTCTCCCCGACCCCGAAGATGACCACTCTTTGGGTTCTGCTGCACGTCGCCGCTCAGCGTGACTACGAGCTCCACTGCCTTGACTTCAGCACTGCTTTCCTACAGGGCACCCTGCACGAGGAGATCTGGCTGCGCCGCCCACCTGGCTTCACTGGGTCGTTCCCTCCTGGTACCCAGTGGAGCCTCCGGCGGCCGGTCTACGGTCTCCGCCAGGCGCCACGTGAGTGGCACGACACACTGAGGACTACTCTTGCTGCTCTTGGGTTTGCTCCTTCTACTGCTGACCCGTCGCTGTTTCTACGCACCGACACCATTCTGCCTCCGTTCTACGTTCTAGTGTACGTAGACGACTTGGTCTTTGCTACTTCTGACACTGAGGCACTCGCCCACGTGAAGTCGGAGCTGCAGAAGAGACACACGTGCACAGACCTGGGTGAGCTGACAAGCTATCTTGGCTTGCGGATCACCCGGGACAGAGCACAGCGCACCATCACCTTGACTCAGTCACACATGGTTGTCAAACATTATACATGTTCATATTGTGTAGGCTATAGTTGGTTTAGCCTTAGGGGGTACAACATTGCTAGGGTTTCCTACTTGTATCACCCTGCTGCCTAGTTTCACACATTCTCGTTCAGTTCTACATTCTAACATGGTATCACGAGCCTAGGTTGCTACCTAGGACCGCTTTCTCCTACGGGCCCACTATTCCGCTAGAAGCGCCCTCGTGCGCCCTACCTTACGTGCGCCCTCGTGCGCCTTTCTATACTCGTGCGCCCTCGTGCGCCCTACCTTACGTGCGCCCTCGTGCGCCCCCGTGCGACCCGCCCTTCGGTCTGCCCGCGTGCCGTCCTGCAGCCCTCGCGCTGCCTCCTGCAAGCTAGTACGGCCCTCGAGCCGCCCCTGCAGGTCCGTCAGGCCCCCGAGCCGCCTCTGCAGACCCGTCAGGCCCCCCCGAGTCGCCTCTGCAGGCCCGTCAGGCCCGAGAGCCGCCCCTGCAGCCAGCGCGCTGCCCTGCCGAGCCGCGTGTCGCCCGTGGGCGCTGCCTCTGCCCCGTCGCGCTGCACTGGGGAGCCGCGCTCGGCCCCCGCTGCCCTGTCGCGACGTCCTGGGGAGCCGCGCTCGGCCCCCGCTGACCCGTCGCGACGCCCTAGGGAGCCGCGCGCGACCCCCCGCTGCCCCGTCGCGACGCCCTGGGGAGCCGCGCGCGCCCCCCCCCCCCCCCCCTCCCGCTGCCCCGTCGCGGCGCCCTGGGGAGCCGCGCGCCGCCCCCCCCCCCCCCTCGCTGCTGCCCGAGCCACCCTGCAGCCCGCGAGCCGCCTCTGCAGCGCCGAGTGCGCTCTGCCAAACCCTAAAATAAATAATTAATTATTAAAAAAAAAAAAAAAAAAAAAAAAAAGGGAGCAGCTGCCCCTGGCCCCTGGAGCAGCCGCCCCTGGAGCAGCCGCCCCTGCAGCAGCCGCCCCTGCAGCAGCTGCCCCTGCAGCAGCCGCCCCTGGACCTCTGCAGCCGCCCCTGGCCCCTGGAGCAGCCGCCCCTGCAGCTGCCGCGGAGCCCTCGCCCTGCAGTGGTAGCGGCCTCGCCGTTACCACCGTCGTACGCCTGCCATTCTCGCCACTGGTGAGCACTGCCCTGCCTGTATTGCTGTTACTGCTGCTCCTGCTGCTACTGCTCTTTCTACTTCTACTGCTGCTCCTGGCGTGGCCAGATGCAACTCTAGCGCCGTCCGCGTGAGTCCCTCACGCCCCAACAGCTTCGTGAGTGGTATGCTGGTTGGGGTTGTAGGGGTGGCCGCGCTGCTGCTACTACTACTGCTGCTACTACTGCTACTGCTGCTCCTGGCGGTGGCCAGATGCAGCTCCTGCGACGTCCGAGTGAGTCCCTCACGCCCCAGCAGCTTCGTGAGTGGTACGCTCAGCGTGGAGGGTCACGGGGTACTGCTCGCTGCCCGTACGTCATTCGCACTGGTGCTCGGACTGGTCAGCCTTGCGGGACGTTTGGTCACACAGAGTCCCGCTGCTTCGCCCGTCTGAGCGACGCCTGGCGTACAGAGTTTGGCGACGCGGCTGAGCTCCCCGACTGGGTGGAGCTGCTTAGGCAGAGGGTAGATATCTATGCTCTTGACTATGATGCTATCCTCACTGCCATGTATGCATTTCCTACTAGTGCTGAGAGTGCCTGTCATCTGTGTGTGCCGCCTGACCCCGGTATCCAGTCTGCTGCTCTAGGTACTGGTGAGGCTGCTGCACTAGGTGCTCGTGTGTCTGTTGCCCCAGGTGCTGGTGAGGCTGCTGCTCTAGGTACTCGTGAGTCTGTGCCCTCTGGTACTGCGTCTACTGAGGCACTGCACACCTTCACACTGGACTCAGGCGCTTCCCGCTGTTTCTTTCGTGACCGCACTGCCCTTGAGCAGCTTGCTCGGCCGGTTGAAGTCTCCCTCGCTGACCCCTCTGGGGGTCCGGTCATTGCGACCTCCTCTACTGTTCTCCCTTGTCCTGCGGTCCCGTCGGGCACTCTGTCAGGTCTCTAACTCCCCTCGTTCTCTACGAACTTGGTGGCGGGTAGTGCGCTCCAGGACGGGGGTGTCCACCAGTTTACCCCTGCCTACGAGCGTGTGACACACTGCACGTGCGCTCGGACGGGCCGCCACTTGGCTACCTTCACTCGGCAGCCGGGGTCGGACCTGTACACACTGACCACTGAGTCCCCACAGGTAGCTGCGTCTGCGTCTGCGTCAGGTCAGCTGTCTGCCCCCTGCTCGTGTCGCTCTCTGGCACACGAGACTGTCCTCTGGCACCACCGTCTTGGTCACCCGTCAGTGCAGCGCCTTCGTGCCATGCACAACCGGTACCTTGTCTCTGGTCTTCCCAGGGTTCTCCCTCCACTCCCACCCTCGCCTGCTCCTCCCTGCCTTCCCTGTGTCGAGGGGCGGCAGCGCGCCGCTCCTCACTCTTCCTCGTTTCCCCCGACGACTGCTCCCTTGCAGACGCTCCACATGGACGTGTGGGGCCCAGCCCGCGTCCGTGGACAGGGTCAGGAGAGGTACTTCCTGATCGTTGTTGACGACTACTCGCGCTACACCACGGTCTTCCCCTTGCGCACCAAGGGTGAGGTCCCTGATGTTTTGATCCCTTGGATCCGCGCTTCTCGTCTCCAGCTCAGTGAGCGGTTCCACTCGGACTTTCCTGTCCTGCGTCTGCACTCTGACAGAGGTGGTGAGTTCTCCTCTGACCTCTTGGCAGCCTACTGTGCGGAGCACGGCATCCGCCAGTCGTTCACGCTTCCGGCCTCTCCACAGCAGAATGGGGTTGCTGAGCGCCGCATTGGTTTGGTCATGGAGGTCGCTCGTACCTCCTTGATCCATGCGGCTGCCCCCCACTTTCTGTGGCCGTTTGCGGTCCGATACGCTGCGCATCAGCTCAACCTCTGGCCCCGTGTCTCCGTTCCGGAGACTTCGCCGACACTGCGTTGGACGGGAGAGGTTGGCGATGCGTCGCGTTTTCGGGTCTGGGGATCCCGAGCTTTTGTTCGCGATACGTTCGCGGACAAGCTCTCCTCCCGCGCTGTTCCCTGTGTCTTCCTTGGCTTTGTCCCGGACGCGTCTGGTTGGCAGTTTTACCACGCCACCTCGCGCCGTGTCCTGCCCTCTCAGGACGTCACTTTTGACGAGTCCGTGCCCTACTACCGCCTCTTCCCCTACCGCACTGCCCTGCTCCCCCCCCCGCCTCTCTTCCTCGCGCCAGGTGCTGCTGTGGTAGACCCCCTCCCCCCTCAGGGTGCCGCTCCCTCAGGTGTGTCCCAGGTAGACCCGGTTGAGCCTGTCGAGGTAGCTGTCGACTCTCGTCCTGCCAGGGGTGCTGAGCCTGAGCGTGCGGAGCCTGGGGTTGCAGAGTCTGGGGGTGCTGAGCCTAGGGGTGCGGGGTCTGGGGGTGCGGAGCCTGCGGGTGGTGAGTCTGGGGGTGCTGAGCCTGGGGGTGCGGAGCCTGCGGGTGCTGAGCCTGGGGGTGCTGAGCCTGGGAGTGCTACGTCTGAGAGTACTGAGCCTGAGCGTGCTGCACCTGGGGGAGGCCTCTCCTCGCAGCAGCTGCGTGAGTGGTACTTACAGTACTGCAGCCTCAGGAGAGGTGCTTCTGGAGCTCGGAGTGGTGCCGGAGCTGGTGCTAGTGCTTCCCCTCCTAGGCGGGAGCTGCCCTCTCCCCAGCAGCTCCGAGAGTGGTACGCTAGGCGCTGCAGTCTCCGGAGTGGCGCTCCCGGTGTCGTGGACTCTGGAGCTTCTGGAGTTACTGGAGGTGCTGCTGCTGCTGGCGGTGCGGCTGGCGCTGCTGGAGGTGCTGCTGGTGCTGCTGGAGCTGCTGGAGGTACTGCTGCTCCTGGAGGTGCTGCTGGCGCTGCTGGAGGTACTACTGGTTCTGGTGCTGCTGGAGCTGCTGGAGGTGCTGCTGCTGCTGGCGGTGCGGCTGGCGCTGCTGGAGGTGCTGCTGGCTGGCGCTGCTGGAGGTGCTGCTGGTACTGGTGCTGCTGGAGCTGCTGGAGGTGCTGCTGCTGCTGGTGGTGCTGCTGGCACTGCTGGAGGTGCTGCTGGTACTGGAGCTGCTGGGGACCCTGCTGCTGCTGGCGGTGCTGCTGGAGCTGCTGGGACTGGCCCTGCTGAGGGGGTTGGAGCTGGAGGTACTGAGCGGCCACGGCCGTACTACGTTCCGCTCCTTCAGCAGGTTCTTGGCCTTCCGCCCTCTCCTGGTCCTACTCCTCCCCTACTGAGTCCACCGCTTGTCCAGTCGCAGTCACAGTTATAGCCAGTCTCTCCACTTCCTGGTCCTTCTCCCTACACTGCGCCGACGGGAGGTCTTACGGAGCGTCGTGAGCCTGAGTCTCGTCCTCCGTCGCCTGAGACTCGTCCTCCGTCGCCTGAGACTCGTCCAGAGTCGTCTGAGTCGCGTCCAGAGTCGCCTGTCCGCGCTGTCCGCGCTGGTCGTCGTGTTCCACGTCAGCGTCCTCCTCCTGTCCTTGGCACTCACTATATGACCCTGCGTCCCTCTACTGCTCCACAGCGTGTCCCACTGCCGTCTCCACCAGCGTCCTCTCTTCCTGCTCTTGCTGACCCGGAGTCTGACTCTCTTCGTGCTGCCAGTCCTACTGTCACGCGTCTCCTTGCCACTGCTGTCACTGACCCTTCCTTTGAGTCCTCTGCTGCGTCTGCTCTAGTCGCTGAGCTTGTTGACTTTGCTGCTGCCTGTCGTCTAGACTACGCCGTTAGCCTTGTTGCTGAGTCTGAGTCTGAGTCTGTCTGTCCTCCGTCTGTCGGGGGTGAGTGTGCTCTTGGCACGGACGTCCTTGAGGACAGACAGGAGGAGTTTGAGTGTTTTGCCGCTGCTTTGCCTCATCTCGTGTCCATGCTAGTTGCCCCTGAGGGAGACCCGGATGCACCAGACATCCCGACCCCACGCTCCTACGCAGAGGCGATGGAGGGTCCCTACTCCTCTCAGTGGCAGACAGCCATGGACGCAGAGATGGCTTCCTGGAAGTCCACAGGCACCTACGTCGACGAGGTTCCCCCACCTGGGGCGAACATCGTCAGTGGCATGTGGATTTTCAGGGTGAAGCGGCCGCCGGGTTCTCCGCCTGTCTTCAAGGCGCGTTACTGTTGGAATCAATGAATGAACTGGCAATGAAAAGAGTACAAGTACCTAACCCTAGAATTGTGTACCCCCTATAGGCTAACCCACTGTAGCCTAAACTAACACAACATATATAATGTTTGACACACCCCCATAGGCAAAGTGGGGGAGAACTAGGGGTCACAAGACCAGTCAAGGCAAAGCAAGGCAAAACAAGCTCAGGGTGGATCTCAAGGATACCACACAAATTCCGAGCACAAGCAAGTGGTCACAAGACCAGTTCACATGCAGGTTTATATATAGAGATCACAGTACAACAGACTCAAGAAGTAAGCAAGTGAGGTCCAGTAGGCACAAGGCCTAGAAGAGTGCAAAAGCGCTGATGGTCACAAGGCTGAAGCGCCTTGGTGAACACATCAGCAGTGTTGGCCTCAGAGGCCACGTAACGCAGGCGAAGCTGACCACGCTGCTGCAGCTCTCGAGCGAGGAAGTAACGCAGAGCAATGTGCTTCGTTCTGTGCTCCAGTCTGTGCTCCTCACACAAGGCAATGGCTGCCTTGTTGTCGACGTACAGCACTGGAGGAGAACGAGGCTGCTCTCCAAGGTCGGTCAGCAAGTAGGTGAGCCAGCGTAGCTCCTGGGCCGCCATGGCTGTGGCGTAGATCTCAGCCTCACAACTGGAGCTGAGAACAGAAGAAGAGCGAGTAGAACGCCAAGAAACAGAACCAGAGCCAAGACTGAAGGAGTAACCCTGAGACGACCGCTGAGTAGCCTGGTCGTCTGCCCAAGAAGCGTCTGAGTGCCCAGTGAGAACAACTGGGACTCGCCCTCCAAGCACTAGCCCCATGCCCGACGTACTGCACAAGTAGCGCAACACCCTCTTAGCTGCATCCATGTGCTCCTTCCGGTGACGGCCGGGAGCGACATAGCGTGCAAGAATGCTGAGAGGGTATGCAAGGTCTGGTCGAGTGCAGGTCATCAGGTACATGAGGCAACCCACAAGCTCTGGATACGGGCCACTCGGCTCTACGGACTCATCCGAAGGCAGAGCTGAGAGCGAGTGACCGGTAGGCAGAGGAGTGGGCTGAGGCGAGGAGTACGTGAAGCGGAAGCGCTGAAGGACCTGCTGCACCATGTGTGACTGAGTCAAGGTGATGGTGCGGCGTGCTCTGTCCCGGGTGATCCGCAAGCCAAGATAGCTGGTCAGTTCACCCAGGTCTGTGCACGTGTGTCTCTTCTGCAGCTCCGACTTCACGTGGGCGAGTGCCACAGTGTCAGCAGTAGCAAAGACCAAGTCGTCGACGTACACAAGGACGTAGAACGGCGGCAGTGAGGTGTCGGTGCGTAGAAACAGCGACGGGTCAGCAGTAGAAGGCGCGAACCCAAGAGCCGCAAGCGTAGTCCTCAGTGTGTCGTGCCACTCACGAGGCGCCTGGCGGAGACCGTAGACTGGCCGTCGGAGGCTCCACTGGGTACCAGGAGGGAACGACCCAGTGAAGCCAGGTGGACGGCGCAGCCAGATCTCCTCGTGCAGGCTGCCCTGCAGGAAAGCAGTGCTGAAGTCAAGCGAGTGGAGCTCGTAGTCACGCTGAGCGGCGACGTGCAGCAGAACCCGAAGAGTGGTCATCTTCGGGGTCGGGGAGAAGGTCTGGAAGAAGTCAACTCCCTCGCGCTGACTGAAGCCTCGTGCAACGTAACGCGCCTTGAAGACAGGCGGAGAACCCGGCGGCCGCTTCACCCTGAAAATCCACATGCCACTGACGATGTTCGCCCCAGGCGGGGGAACCTCGTCAACGTAGGTGCCTGTGGACTTCCAGGAAGCCATCTCTGTGTCCATGGCTGACTGCCACTGAGAGGAGTAGGGACCGGCCATCGCCTCTGCGTAAGAGCGTGGGGTCGGGATGTCTGGTGCATCCGGGTCTCCCTCAGGGGCAACAAGCATGGACACGAGATGGGGCAAAGCGGCAGCAAAGCACTGGAACTCCTCCTGCCTGTCCTCAAGGACGTCAGTGCCAAGAGCACACTCACCCCCGACGGACGGAGGACAGACAGACGCAGACTCAGCAACTAGGCTAGCAGCGTAGTCTAGACGACAGCGAGCAGCAAAGTCGACAAGCTCAGCAACTAAGGCAGACGCAGCAGCAGACTCAAAGGAAGGGTCAGTGACAACAGTGGCCAGGAGACGCGTGACAGCAGGACTGGTAGCACGAAGAGAGTCTGACCCAGGGTCAGGAAGAGCAGGAAGAGAGGAAGCAGGAGGAGACGGCAGTGGGACACGCTGTGGAGCAGTGGACGGACGAAGCGCCATCCGGTGAGTGCCTGGGACAGCAGGAAGACGCTGACGCTGGACTCGACGACTAGAGAGAGCAGTGCGGACAGGCGACCCAGAACGAGACTCAGGCGACGCAGGACGAGACGCAGGCTCACGCCGCTCAGTAAGACCTCCAGTCGGACCAGTGTAAGGAGCAGGACCAAGGAGAGAGGAGGCAGACGGTAACGCCGACTGCAGCTGGACAGACTGAGGACACTCTAAGGAGGAAGGAGGAAAAGGAGGAGGAAGCTGACCAAGAACCTGCTGAAGGAGCGGAACAAAGTACGGCTGAGACCGAGCAGCGACACCAGAGCCAGCAGGGACACCCGCACCAGGGTCCGCAGCACCAGCAGCAGCTCCAGCGCCCACGTCCTCAGCACCAGCGGTAGCTCCAACGCCCGGGTCCTCAGCACCAGCACTAGCTCCAACGCCTGGGTCCTCAGCACCAGCAGCAGCTCCAACGCCCGGGTCCTCAGCACCAGCAGCGGCTCCAACGCCCGGGTCCTCAGCACCAGCAGCAGCTCCAACGCCCGGGTCCTCAGCACCAGCAGCAGCTCCAACGCCCGGGTCCGCAGCACCAGCAGCAGCTCCAACGCCCGGGTCCTCAGCACCAGCAGCAGCTCCAACAACAGCGGGGTTCGTAACACGAGGCACGCCACTCCGAAGAGTGCAGCGCCGCTCGTACCACTCACGGATCCGCTCGCGGGAGGGGAGCTCCCGAACGGGAGAAGAAGTACTAGCACCAGTCCCAGTAGTACGTCCGGCTCGAGTGGTACCTCTCCGGAGGCTGCAGTACTCTAAGTACCACGCACGTAGCTGCTCCGAGGAGAGGGCTCCTCCAGGTGCAGGACTCCCAGACCTCGTACCTCCAGACGCGGAACCCCCAGACTCCGGACTCCGCAGCTCAGTACCACGAGGCTCCACACCCCCAAGCTCAGCACCCTCAAGCTCCACACCCCCAGGCTCCACACCCCCAGGCTCCACACCCCCAGGCTCCACACCCCCAGGCTCCACACCCCCAGGCTCCACACCCCCAGGCTCAGCACCCCCAGGCTCAGCACCCCCAGCAGGACGAGAGTCGACAGCTACCTCAACAGGCTCAACCGGGTCTACCTGAGACACACCTGAGGGAGCGGCACCCTGAGGGGGGAGGGGGTCTGCAACAGCAGCACCTGGCGAGAGGAAGAGAGGCGGGGGGGGGAGCGGGGCAGTGCGGTAGGGGAAGAGGCGGTAGTAGGGGACGGACTCGTCAAAAGTGACGTCCTGGGAGGGCAAGACTCGGCGCGAGGTGGCGTGGTAAAACTGCCAACCAGACGCGTCCGGGACAAAGCCGAGGAAGACGCAGGGAACAGCACGGGAGGAGAGCTTGTCCGCAGACGAATCGCGGACAAAAGCTCGAGACCCCCAGACCCGGAAACGCGACGCATCGCCAACCTCCCCCGTCCACAGTAGCGTGGGCGAGGTCTCCGGCAAGGAGACACGGGGCCAGAGGTTGAGCTGATGCGCAGCGTACCGGACCGCAAACGGCCACAGAAAGTGGGGGGCAGCCGCATGGATCAAGGAGGTACGGGCGACCTCCATGACCAGGCCAATGCGGCGCTCCGCAACCCCATTCTGCTGTGGAGAAGCCGGAAGCGTGAACGACTGCTCAATGCCGTGCTCAGCACAGTAGGCTGCCAAGAGGTCGGAGGAGAACTCACCACCTCTGTCAGAGTGCAAGCGCAGGACAGGAAAGTCCGAGTGAAAACGCTCGCTGAGCTGGAGACGGGCTCTGCGGATCCAAGGGATCAAGACATCAGGGACCTCACCCTTGGTGCGCAAGGGGAAGACCGAGGTGTAGCGCGAGTAGTCGTCAACAACTATCAGGAAGTACCTCTCCTGACCCTGACCACGGACGCGGGCTGGGCCCCACACGTCCATGTGGAGTGTCTGCAAGGGAGCAGTCGTCGGGGGGAACGAGGAGGAGTGAGGAGCGGCGCGCTGCCGTCCCTCGACACAGGGGAGACAGGTAGGAGCAGGCGAGGGTGGGAGAGGAGGAAGGACCCTGGGCAGGCCAGAGACAAGGTACCTGGAGTGCATGGCACGAAGCCGCTGCACAGACGGGTGGCCAAGGCGGTGGTGCCAGAGGACAGTCTCGTGTGCCAAAGAGCGACACGAGCAGGGGGCAGACAGCTGACCTGACGCGGACGCGGACGCAGTCGCAGCAACCTGAGGGGACTCAGTAGTCAGTGTGTACAGGTCCGACCCCGGCTGCCGAGTGAAGGTAGCCAAGTGACGGCCCGTACGAGCACACGTGCAGTGTGTCACGCGCTCGTAGGCAGGGGTGAACTGGTGAACACCCCCGTCCTGGAGTGCACAGCCTGCCACCAAGTTCGTAGAGAACGAGGGGAGGTGGAGACCTGACAGTGTGCCCGACGGGACCGCAGGGCAGGGAAGGACAGTGGAAGAGGTCGCAATGACCGGACCCCCAGAGGGGTCAGCAAGGGAGACAGCAACTGGTCGAGCAAGCGGCTCAAGGGCAGTGCGGTCACGAAAGAAGCAGCGAGAAGCACCTGAGTCCAGTGTGAAGGTGTGCAGTGCGGCAGTCGACGCAGTACCAGGGGGGGGAGACACACGAGCACCTAGAGCAGCAGCCTCACCAGCACCTGGGGTAGCCGACACGTGAGTACCTGGAGCGGCAGACGCACTGGCCCTAATGCCCGGGTCGGGCGGCACACACAAGTACTCAGCACCCTCTCCACTAGTAGACATCACATACATGGCAGATAGAATAGCATCAAAGTCTAGAGCATAGATATCAATCCCCTTCTTCAGGAGATCAAGCCAGCGGGGCAGCTCAGTGGCCTGAGGGAACTGAACACGCCAAGCGTCGTCGAGACGAGAGAAGCAGCGCTGTGTGGCGTGCGGTCGTCCACACTGCTGACCAGTGCGGTCACCAGTGCGAATGACGTACGTGCAGCTAAGACCACCCCCACCCCCGTGCTGAGAGTACCACTCACGGACCTCCTGGGGCGAGAGAGTGTGCTGCTGGCCCTGGCCACCGCCAGCGCCTCCACGGCCACCACCACCGCTGCCACCTCCTCGACCACCCCAACCCCTGCCGCCGCCTCGTCCACCGCCACCCCAACCGCCGCCTCCACTCCTGCCACCTCCCCCGCCGCTGCCGCCACCACCCCCACCGCTACCACTCGCCCCTCCAGCCGAGCCACCACCCCCACTGCCTCCACCGCCCCCACCGCCGCCTCCCCCGCCGTCACCGCCACTACCCTTGCCCCCTTTGCCCTTGCCGCTGCGGCGTCCGCTCGAGGCAGACGCAGTGCCGACCTTCTCAGTACCAAGAAGGTCGACAGCAGCAGCAGAGGCGACAGAGGGAAGAAGGGGGGAAGGAGAACACCCCTCAAAGAACGGGGTACGAGGGTCGCCACGAGAGGCACCTACAGCGACTATGCTAGCCTCAGCTGCAAGTAGCTCCTTCTCGAGGAGGGCAATGGTGAGCTCAGTGGGGCAACGAGCTAGGAAGTGGTCCCTGACAGCACGCAGTGTGTCAGGGAGGCGGGTGACTAGGTGATAGAGAGTGAGCCAGAGTGGAGGGGGGTGCGTGGCAAGGAACTCAGTAGGCATGGCGGCACGGAAGCGGGCCTCACTAGTACGGAGGTGCGTGATGAGGTCAGCGACTGTGTGAAAGGAGGCCAGGTCGGGAAACAGGTAGGGGAGGGAGAGACGGCCTAGTGCGGCAGAGGCAGGTGAGGAGTAGCGAGCAACTACAGCTGTGTACAGTGCCGGTGCAGTCTTGTGCTGACCAAAGTGCTCGCGTTCGTCTATCGGCAGGGAGTTGCGAATGGCGAAGCGAGCGTGGGCATCACGAGTCTGCCACTGTGAGCGAGCAGTGCTGTCAGCAGTAGCAGCAGGGGCAGTGACAAGGCCTAGGGCGTGATCGTACAGTGAGATGTCATCCTTGGCTGTGAGCTGTAGGTAGAGGTGCAGGTCATCGAGCCAGGTGTCAAACTTCACAGGGCGGCCCTCAGCATCGAACACGAGAACCTGTGGGCTAGCCATAGGAACAGTAGAAATAGCAGCAGTAGCGGTAGGAGAAGCAGGTAGGACGAACCAGGTAGGGCAGGGCGGCGCGGCTCGGTTCAGGTCGGGTCGCGGCTCGTCTCGGGGCGCGCGGCTCGGCTCAGGTCACGGCGGGGACGGGCCGCCCGCTTTCCCTCTTGTGCTGCGGCGGGAACGGGCCGCCCGGGGCCTCTGGGTGGTGGGCACGGGTCGGCGAGGTAGGCACGGGGCCGGTTGGGGCCCTAGAGGGGCGAGCGCGGGGCCGATCGGGGCCTGAGCGGGGCTAGCGCGGGGCCAAACGGGGCCTTGACGGGGCTAGCAAGGGGCCGACGGGGCCTGAAACGGGGCCGAAGGGGCCTGAAACGGGGCTAGCGCGGGCCCGATCGGGGCCTGAATGGGGCTAGCGCGGGGCCGACGGGGCCTGAGAGGGGCTAGCGCGGGGCCTACGGGGCCTGAGACGGGGCTAGCGCGGGCCGACGGGGCCTGAAACGGGGCTAGCGCGGGCCGACGGGGCCTGAGAGGGGCTAGCGCGGGGCCGACGGGGCCTGAAACGGGGCCGACGGGGCCTGAAACGGGGGGCTAGCGCGGGCCGACGGGGCCTGAGAGGGGCTAGCGCGGGGCCGACGGGGCCTGAAAAGGGGCCGACGGGGCCTGAAACGGGGCTAGCGCGGGTCGACGGGGCCTGAGGGGGGCTAGCGTGGGGCCGACGGGGCCTGAAACGGGGCCGACGGGGCCTAAACGGGGCTAGCGCGGGGCCTGAACGGGGCCTTAAAGGGGCCGACGGGGCCTGAACGGGGCTAGCGCGGGGCCGTCAAGAGGGGCCTCTAGGGGCGTGACACGCCGAGGCGCCCTAGGGCACGGGTAGGTAGGTAGGTAGGTAGTTACGTAGTGGTGGGCCCTTAGAAAATTTCGGTCCTAGGAAGGACCTGCTCTATACCATGTTGGAATCACTGAACAGGAATGAATGAACTGGCAATGAAAAGAGTACAAGTACCTAACCCTAGAATTGTGTACCCCCTATAGGCTAACCCACTGTAGCCTAAACTAACACAACATATATAATGTTTGACAGTTACGTTGCACGAGGCTTCAGTCAGCGAGAGGGAGTTGACTTCTTCCAGACCTTCTCCCCGACCCCGAAGATGACCACTCTTCGGGTTCTGCTGCACGTCGCTGCTCAGCGTGACTACGAGCTCCACTCTCTTGACTTCAGCACTGCGTTCTTACAGGGCAGCCTGCACGAGGAGATCTGGCTGCGCCGCCCACCTGGCTTCACTGGGTCGTTCCCTCCTGGTACCCAGTGGAGCCTCCGGCGGCCAGTCTACGGTCTCCGCCAGGCACCCCGTGAGTGGCACGACACACTGAGGACTACTCTTGCTGCTCTTGGGTTTGCTCCTTCTACTGCTGACCCGTCGCTGTTTCTACGCACCGACACCACTCTGCCGCCGTTCTACGTTCTTGTTTACGTAGACGACTTGGTCTTTGCTACTGCTGACACTGAGGCACTCGCCCACGTGAAGTCGGAGCTGCAGAAGAGACACACGTGCACAGACCTGGGTGAGCTGACAAGCTATCTTGGCTTGCGGATCACCCGGGACAGAGCACAGCGCACCATCACCTTGACTCAGTCACACATGGTGCAGCAGGTCCTTCAGCGCTTCCGCTTCACGTACTCCTCGCCTCAGCCCACTCCTCTGCCTACCGGTCACTCGCTCTCAGCTCTGCCTTCGGATGAGTCCGTAGAGCCGAGTGGCCCGTATCCAGAGCTTGTGGGCTGCCTCATGTACCTGATGACCTGCACTCGACCTGACCTGGCATACCCTCTTAGCATCCTAGCACGCTATGTCGCTCCTGGCCGTCACCGGAAGGAGCACATGGATGCAGCTAAGAGGGTGTTGCGCTACTTGTGCAGTACGTCGGGCATGGGGCTTGTGCTTGGAGGACGGGCTCGAGTTGTCCTCACTGGCCACTCAGACGCTTCTTGGGCTGACGACCAGGCTACGCAGCGGTCGTCTCAGGGTTACACCTTCAGCCTTGGCTCTGGCTCTGTTTCCTGGCGTTCTACTCGCTCTTCCTCTGTCCTCAGCTCCAGTTGTGAGGCTGAGATCTACGCCACAGCCATGGCTGCCCAGGAGCTACGCTGGCTCACCTACTTGCTGACCGACATCGGAGAGCAGCCTCGTTCTCCTCCAGTGCTGTACGTCGACAACAAGGCAGCCATTGCCTTGTGTGAGGAGCACAGACTGGAGCACAGAACGAAGCACATCGCTCTGCGCTACTTCCTCGCTCGAGAGCTGCAGCAGCATGGTCAGCTCCGTCTGCGTTACGTGGCCACTCGGGCCAACACTGCTGACGTGTTCACCAAGGCACTTCAGCCTTGTGACCATCAGCGCTTCTGTACTGTTCTAGGCCTTGTGCCTACTCTCCCTCACTTGCTCACGTCTTGACTTTGCTTGTACTGTGATCTCTATATATATACCTGCATGCTTTCACTTGCTAGGTTGTGATCACTGTACCTCTTGTCTTTTAATCAAACTGCATGCGAACTGGTCTTGTGACCACTTGCTTGTGCTCGGAATTTGTGTGGTATCCTTGAGATCCACCCTGAGCTTGCTTTGCTTTTCTTGACTGGTCTTGTGACCTCTTGTTCTCCCCCACTTTGCCTATGGGGGTGTGTCAAACTTATATGCTATAGCTTGTTTAGGCTGTAGTGGGTTAGACAATATGGGGTACAACACTTTAGGGTTTCACTACTTGTACCCAACTTCCTGCTAGTTCAATCATTCCTGTTTCTTACATTCTAACAGAAGAAAGCGGTGAGGGAGCTGCGGACACTGTGTCCAGTCCTTGCCAGAGCTCCGAAGAGCGAGCGAAAGTTCCATACGGGACTTACCGCAATTCTCAGGACACCCGACTGGCAGCAGGCGTACCACAACCTCGTCGGACTTTAGGTGGCGATTGCAGTGCTGCCTCTCAGCACGGTCCGAGTGTGAGCCAGGATTCTCTCGACAGAATCTCATCAAGACGTGGCAGAGGGGCAGTATCAAGGATTGTAGGCTTAGTGATCTGCTGTGTATATGTCATTGCTAGACTATGAGCTAGACCAGGCCCCAAAATGTCAGGGTAAAATACCCTGATTGCCCTGACTGGCGGCCGCTTTTTTTGGGGTTACCCTGACCCACTCAGCCTCCCAGATTTCTTACCCTGACTCATAAAGAGTTTGATTTTTTGTACCCTTATGAAATCCGAGTTACAGATTGTTTCCCCTGACTTTCATCAGTGTTTTGAACCTGTTACACTGATACTGAGTCCTTCGTAGCGAGGATACGGTGGATGTTGCGCAAAATGGTGCCTGCGAGTGTTACTATATTTATTATGAAAGTAATCAACTTAAGTATTTTTTTACCCTGTTTCCATCAGGGTACGAGATTTTTTACCCTAGGAGTCAGGGTTGGCCCACCCTGGAACTCTGATTTGACAGGGTGGGCCAAAACCAATTTTGGGCCCTGAGCTAGACGTGCCTGGGGTAGTAGAGATCAGGGCTAATTTTTGGGTTTGACCAACCCTTACGATCAGTCTAGCACCTGTTCAAAAACCTGATTTTCAGGGTTACCCGTTGTGGAAAACCTGATGCGTCAGGGTTTTTGCATGTATTAAAAAGACTACCCTGAGGCATCAGTGTACCAATTCGCAAAACCCTGCTTCAGTTGTTATTATCATAGCAACAAGACCAACAAGACCAACTCGCTACGTTGGCGATGCCTCGAATGAAACTGTATTTCTGGCCAATGGTGGCCCACCTCGTTCCAGCACACGTAAAGTCCTGCCGAAATCTACATTTTCGACTGTTGGCAAAGGGAAAATCCAGGTTTCGGGTCAGGTGGTTAGGGGACGGGGGGGGGGGGGGGGGCGGGGGTTCGCTGGTACGCGCTTCAGGATAAACCTCGATAAGCGGAACGGCAACCCTGAGGCGACAGTGTTCCTTAATCTGAAAACCTGGCACATCAGGGTAAATCAAGGTCCCGAAAAAAATACCCAACAACATCAGTGTTACTACCAAAAATCACCCTTCTAGTCAGGGCATCAGGGTGATTTACACTGATAAAATGGGCCCTGGTAGAGATTTGGCGCAGCTACAAGAAGCGCCGGCCAGTCACAGCACCTGCTGCAAGACACAAGGAGGAGCCCCTAAGGGCAGGGAAGGAGCCTGTAGAGGAGCCAGTAGTTAGCCCCTAAGGGCAGGGAAGGAGCCTGTAGAGGAGCCAGTAGTTGTGCGGGCAGCTTTTGATAGTTATCTGTCAGAGTCTGAGTCAGAAAGTTGAACTGTTTGTTTAATGAAGTACAAAGGTCATCAGCCTTCAATTTGAGTGTAACTCTGAATGTTCAGCCTAAAAAACGTAGTGTTGTTTGAATTTACAGACTTAAAATTGGAGGTAACTCTCAAGAGTGGTTAGCAACGGAATGACTTGGAATAGAAACGAATGGGGTACAAATGAGCAACCCTAGAAGCTGTACCCCCTAGAGTGCAACTCACTACAGCCTATCATATCAATGTTCAACATTTGACTCACCCCCATAGGCTAAGTGAGGGGCATCAAAGCAAGCAAGGTGAACAAACGGTCACAAGACCAGTCAAAGCAAGAACCAAGGCAAGCTCAGGGTGGATATCAAGGACACCACACAAATTCCGAGCGCAAGCAAGCGGCCACAAGGCCAGTTCAAGAGTTCACTAGGATATAAATACAAAGCACAACAAGCAGAGCAAGCAACAGGACTACAGCAATCGAGGGCCTACCTCAACAAGCCCCAACTGCACACAGAACCTGTTATGGTCACCAAGCGCCAAGGCCTTGGTGAAGACGTCTGCAGTGTTGGCCTCTGAGGCCACAAAGTCCAGGCGTGCCTGACCGCGTCGCTGCAGCTCTCGCAGGAGGAAGTACCTCACGTCAATATGCTTCACTCTGCTCTCGAGTCGAGGCTCTCGACACAGGAGGATCATGGCCTTGTTGTCAGCGTACAAGGTCAGTGCAGAGCGAGGCCGCTCACCAAGGTCGGCGAGCAAGAAGGTCAACCAGCGAAGCTCCTGTGCCGCCATGGCACCCGCGTAGATCTCTGCCTCTGCACTAGAAGTAGCCACAGACGACGACCGTGTAGACCTCCACGACACAGCACCAGCTCCCAGACTGAAGCAGTAACCCTGAGTCGAGCGCCGAGTCTCCACGTCGTCAGCGTAGGAAGTGTCACAGTGACCAGTCAACGCCACTGGCTGAGTCCCTCCAAGCACAAGCCCCATGCCTGATGTAGTCGCCAGGTACTTCGCCACCCTCACAGCAGCTGTCCAGTGGACAGGGCGGTGTCTCCCAGTCGCAACAAAGCGAGAAAGGATGCTGAGGGGAAAGGCGAGGTCCGGTCGAGTACAAGTCATCAGGTACATGAGGCAGCCCACCAGCTCTGCGTAGGGTCCACTGGACTCAAAGGGCTCGTCAAGAAAGGGGCCCGTGAGTCTGTGGTCAACAGCAAGAGAAGTGGGCTGTGTGGTGGAGAACTGGAAGTCGAACCGCCGAAGGACCTGCTGCACCATGTGTGACTGCGTCAGTGTGATGGTGCGAGCGGCTCTGTCCCGGGTGATCTGCAAGCCAAGGTAACGCTGCAGCTCACCCAGGTCAGTGCACTTGTGTCTCTTCTGCAGTTCGGACTTCACCTGAGCCAGGGCTGCCCTGTCTGCTGTAACAAACACCAAGTCGTCGACGTAGACAAGGATAAAGAAAGGAGTAGAACCCGCTCGAACAAACAGCGACGGGCGGCGGAGGACGGGCTGAACCCAAGGTCACGAAGCGTGGAGCGAAGAGTGTCGTGCCACTCACGGGGCGACTGGCGGAGACCGTAGACTGGTCGCCTCAGGCTCCACTGGGTCCCAGGTGGGAAGGTGTCAGTGAAGCCAGGAGGACGGCGCAGCCATATCTCCTCGTGCAGTCGGCCCTGGAGGAACGCAGTGGAGAAGTCGAGGGAGTGCAGCTCGTAGTTTCGCTGCGCTGCTATGTGGAGTAACACCCGAAGAGTAGTCATCTTCGGGGTCGGGGCGAAGGTCTGGAAGAAGTCAACTCCCTCACGCTGACTGAAGCCCCTAGCCACGTAGCGCGCCTTGAACACCGGCGGTGCTCCAGGCGGCCGCTTCACCTTGAAGAGCCACATGCCATCGACTACGTTCGCCCTGGGAGGGGGAACTGCGTCGACGTAGGTGCCTGTGGATCTCCAAGACGCCAACTCTGAGTCCATAGCCGCTTTCCACTGAGAGGCCCACGCCCCTGACACTGCCTCGCGGTAAGTGCGAGGAGTCGGTATGTCAAGGGCGTCGGGGTCTCCCTCAGGGGAGAGCAGCATGGCACACACAGAGGGAGAAGCGGCTGCCCAGTACTCCAGCTCAGACTCTCTGTCCTCTAGGACGTCACAGCCAAGGGCAAACCCACCCCCGACGGACAGAGGACGGTAGGGAGGAGCTGGCACCACACGGGTGGCGTAGTCAAGGCGGCTGGCGGCAGCAAACTCAGCGACAGCGGCAGTAAGAGCCGAGATAGACGATGGAGGGAAACGAGAGTCGGTGACAAGAGTGGCTAGGACACGTGTGTCAGAATGTTATAATTGTCTAGCCTGCAGTGGGGTACTCCATAGTGAGTACAGCCCAATTAGGGTTTGCTATATGTATCCAACTGCTTGCTAGTGAAAACCTCTCCTTTCTTCATTCTTGTTTCTACTGCTAGTTCTGACATGGTTTCAGAGCAGGTCGACCCCCTTGGGTCGATCCTGTGGGTGGGCCCACCACCTAACTGCTTCCGCTGCTGTTCTGCTTCTCGCGCGCCTCGGGCGCGCGCCGTCTTCTTCCTGCCGTGCGCTCGGGGCGCGCGGCGGTTTTCTGCCCGCCGTGCGCCCCGAGGCGCGCGGCGGTTTTCTACACGGTGGATCCGCGCGCGCCCCCCCCGCCATCCCGTTGCCATTCGTGGCGCCCTCTCCCGTCGCCCGTCGTGGCGTCGCAGGGGCCGCGCGTCCCCCCCATCCCGTCGATTGTTGAGGCGCCTCGGGGGCCGCGCGCCCCCCCCCCTTCTGTCGCCCGTCGTGGCGCCACGGGGGCCGCGCGTCCCCCCCCCCCGTTCGCGTCGTCACGTCGCGACGCTCTGGGGAGCCGCGCGCGGCCCCCGATTCCCCGTCGCGCTGCCCTGGGGAGCCGCGCGCGACCCCCCGCTGCCCCGTCGCGCCGCCCTGGGGAGCCGCGCGCGGCCCCCTGCTGCCCCGTGGTGGCGCCCTGGGGGCCGCGCGCTGTCCCCCCCGCCGTCCCCCGCGCTCCTACCCCTTGCAACCCGTTTTAGGGTTTGGGGGTGAGGAGTGTGGGGGTGGCCGTTGTGGGGGTGCCCGTTGTGTGCGCCGTTCCCTACTCCTCCTCCTCCTCCGTCTCCCGCTGCTGCAGCTGCCGCTCAGGGGGGTGTGTGTGTGGGGAGCCGAAGGAGTGGTGCTAGGGGGGTGAAGGGGGAGTGGAGCTAGGGGCGCAGCAGTGGGTGTGTGAAAGGGGCGTGGGACTGTTGGGGGAGGTTGTGTGGAGGTAGCTGTCGTGTCGCCTACAGCGTCTGTAGTCCGTCGCCTTTGCTTCGGTAGCCAGTGAGCCTGTTGCACCAGTCGCCAGTGGGTCCGTTGCTCCTGCCGCTCGTCTTAGCCGCGGAGCCAGTCACTCCAGTAGTCCGTCGCCCTTGCTTCGGTAGCCACTGAGTCAGCAGCTCCTGTGCCCGTGCCTCTGCAGCTTCAGTCGTTGCCTCCCATCTTCTCTCCTTCCACAGTTTCTCCTCCTCCTCACTTGCCCGCTGTGATTACCTCTAGCTTTGCTTATTATTGTGAACTCCTGCTATGCCTGCTCATTGTGCTGATTACACCCCACTTTGGCTATGGGGGTGTGTCAGAATGTTATAATTGTCTAGCCTGCAGTGGGGTACTCCATAGTGAGTACAGCCCAATTAGGGTTTGCTATATGTATCCAACTGCTTGCTAGTGACCTCTCCTTTCTTCATTCTTGTTTCTGCTGCTAGTTCTGACAACGTGCGGCAACAGGACGAACAGCGCGGTAGTAGTCAGAGACAGGAGTGGGGAGGGCTGGGAGAGAGGACGGAGGAGGAGACGGGAGAACGGACACGGGAGAACGACGATGAGACGAACAAAGGAGGGTTGTGTGAAGGTCAGTAACAGGGGACGAGTGACGAGCACGCGGAGGACAACGAGTGATCAAGTCGTGACGGACAGAAGGAGGAGGAGAAGACCAGACCGTCGGACGGTCGTCAGGAGGAGGCAGCGGAGAAACAATCACAGGAGGAGACTGGGAGCGGACAGGAGGAGAGGAGGAAAGGCCAAGGGCCCGCAGGCCACTCACAGGTGGGAACAACCGCCGCTCCAGAGGAAGCTGCGGTGGCGGCTGCGGCTGCTGCTGCTGCGGCGGCGGCTGCGGCTGCTGCTGCTGCGGCTGCGGCTGCGGCTGCTGCTGCTGCGGCTGCGGCTGCTGCTGCTGCTGCTGCTGCTGCTGCCGCTGCTGCTCCAGAAGGTCCAGCACCTGCAGCTCCTGCCGCTCCCTCTCCAACCGCTCCTGCTCCTCACGCTCACATCGACGGGCAGCCTGGAGACGCGTGTCGTGGCGGTGGGGAGGCGGAGTGGACTCCGCAGAACCAGGGTCTCCAGCGTCAGTCTCCTCAGACTCAGCACCCCCAGAACCAGCACCTCCAGTGCCAGGACCTCCAACTCCAGCACCCCCAGAACTAGCACCGCCAGTGCCAGCACCTCCAACTCCAGCACCCCCAGAACTAGCACCTCCAGTGCCAGCACCCCCAGAGCTAGCGCCACCTGCGCCAGCACCTCCAGCTCCAGCACCCCCAGAGCTAGCGCCACCTGCGCCAGCACCTCCAGCTCCAGCACCCCGCGACCGAGCACCCCCAGACCGAGCACCGCCAGCGGCTGCACCTCCAGCTCCAACACCAACCGGGTCCACAGCAACCTGTCGCGGAAGTGCCGAAGGCTGCTGAGGGGACTGTGAGGAGGACTGCGGGGAGGGAGACGCTACCTGACGCGCGACCGAGGGTAGAGGGGTAGCGTGGGACACACCAGACGGGGCAGGACCAGGGGGGGGCGGGGGTACCGGAGGAGCGGGAGCAGGAGGAGGAGAGGGTGCGAGGAAAAGAGGGGGAGGGGGTACCGGGAGACCTCGACAGGGGTACCGGGTGTAGTAGGACACGGACTCGTCAAACCGGACGTCACGGGAGTCTTGGAACTGGTGGAGTGGAGGGTGGTAAAAGGACCAGTCGGCAGAGTCCACTGGGAAACCAAGGAAGATACAGGGGACGGCGCGTGCCGAGAGCTTGTCCGCGGAGGTGTCGCGAACAAGCGCAAGGCAGCCCTAGACTCGAAAGGCCGACCCGACACCAGGGGAACCAGTCCAAAGACTGGTCGGTGAAGCCTCGGGCCGCGAGACACGCGGCTGGAGGTTCAGCTGGTGTGCGGCGTAGCGAACCGCGTGGGGCCACAGAAAATGGGGCGCACGGGCATGGATCATGGACGTGCGGGCGATGTCCATGACCAAGCCTATGCGGCGCTCAGCAACCCCATTCTGCTGTGGGGACTCTGGCAGCGTCCAGGACTGGGTGATGCCCTGTTCGCCGCAGAATCCGCCGAGAATGCCGGAGCGAAACTCGCCCCCACGGTCGGAGTGGAGACAACTGACTCGACGACCACGAGTGCCCTCAGTGGCTAGAAGCCACCTGATCAGCGTAGCAGTCACCTCGGACTTCTTCGCAAGAGGGAACACTGTGGTGTACCTGGAGAAGTCGTCGACGACCACCAGAAAGTAGCGCTCCCTCCCAGACCCCTGCGTCGGGGCAGGGCCCCAGACGTCCAAGTGGAGAGTCTCGAAGGGAGCGGTGGCCGGACGAAGGGAGGAGGAGTGGGGAGTGGCGCGTAAGCGACCGGCGACGCACGGAGAGCAAGGAGGGGCAAGCGAGAGAGGGAGCGACGGGAAGGTGCGTGGGAGACCTGTGACAAGTCCCTGACTGAGCATGCCACGAAGGCGAGGGATCGACGGGTGGCCAAGACGGTGGTGCCACAGGACGGTGCAGTGGGCGAGAGAGCGACAGGAGCAAGACGCAGCGTCTGGACTGGACACAGCGACCGGACTGGACACGACTACCTGGCTAGACACAGCAACTGGACTGGGGACCTGGGTCGGAGGGGACGCAACGACCTGAGGGGAGGACGCGACCGGGGAGCGCTCGGTGTGGAGAACGTAGAGACCGGAGCGGGGCTCCCTGGTGAACGTGGCCAGAACAGACTGCAGTCCGCCCACCCCCCACGAAGGTAACCGTGATCCCCCTGTCCTGGAGGTATCCAACACCCACCAAGTTCCGAGTGAACGAGGGGATGTGGAGGCCGCGCAGGACACCAGAGGGGACCACAGGGCACGGGAGGGTGGTGGAGCTACGCGCAACGGCTGGTCCAGAGGTAGGATCAGCCAGAGCCACCGACACAGGTGTGAGGAGTGGCGTAAGGGTCGTGTGGTCGCGGAAGAAGCACTGAGACGCGCCCGAGTCTAGCGTGAACGACAGAGAGGCCTCAGCCGGAGGGTCACCTGACCCAGTCGCTACACAAGCACCTAGAGCAGCAACACAAGCACCTAAGCTAGACAGGCACAAGGCGACACTAGCAGGAGGCAAGCAGGCTAAACTACGAACACGCGAGCACACAGATCCATCAGCACTAAAGTCAGCATCAACATACAAAGCATGCTGACGCGCATCGTCCATGGACAGATCAAAGACATCAATCTTACGGGCTAACAGACGAGACCCGCCAGAGGGCCCCAACGAGCCCGGTAGAGGTCGTCGAGGTGACGGAAGCACCGCGCGGCAGAGTGGTCGTCGCGACCACAGAGACAGGGGCTGCCCGGCCCGGTGAGGCACCAGTGGGTGCAGGGGCCAGCGTCACGGCGAGGGGGGCGAGGGGCCCAGCTGGAAGAGCTGTTGCTGCGGCCGGTGCTCCCAGGGCCTCCCGGACCCCACTGCGGCGGGGGACCCCAGTGCTGCTGCGGACCCCACTGCAGCGGGGGCCCCCACTGCTGGAACTGCTGCGGTGCCTGCTGCTGCTGCTGTCCCTGCTGCTGCTGCTGTCCCTGCTGTGGCTGGTGCTGCTGTGGCTACTGCTGCTGGGGGGCAACGCCCCCACCGGTCGGGCCACCACCTGTGGGTGGGCCTGTCTGTCCTGCACCTCCTCCAAGGCCCCCTCCCCCTGGTGCACCACCGCCGCCGCCACCGCCGCCTCCGCCACCACCGCCGCTCCCACCTCCACCGCCACCTCCACCGCCGCCTCCACCGCCCCCACCTCCCTCCTTCCCGCCCTTCTTGCCACTCTTGCCCCGTTTCTGCCAGTCTGCGGCAGAAACGGCAGCGGTGTCCTCAGAGACCGACACAGCAGCAGAAGCGCGGGTAGAGGTGAAAGTGAGAAGCTGAGGGGCGGCACACCCCGCAAAGAGACGGGGGGCCACCGCATCAGTGGCGGAGGCAACGGTGAGGAGGCTGCTCTCGATGGTCCCGAGCGCAGTCTGAAGGAGGTCTATAGTGAGCTCAGTGGGGTGCTTCTGAAGAAGCGCGTCGCGGGCAGTGGCAAGGCGGTCAGGGAGGCGGGTGACTAACCAGTGCACAGTGAGCCACATGGGGGGGGGAGCAACAAGGAGCTGTGCGTCGATACAGGCCGCACGAAAACCGGCGTCAAGCGAGCGGAGGTGAGTCACTAGGTCGGAAACAGTCGCAAACGAGCCTAGGTCGGGAAACACAAACGGCATGAGGAGGCGACTGAGGGAGGCAGAGGAGGGGGTGGAGTAGCGGGCAACAATAGCATCCCAAACCCCCTTGGCTGTCTCCACCTGGTCAAAGTGGGCGGCCTCGGTCGGGGGGAGAAGCTCCGACAGTGTGAGAGCGGCGGCAGCGTCACGCGAGAGCCACACGTCCCTGGCCAGGACCCGACGGTCGTACTTCGCCTGGGCCGTAGGGGTCGGCTCCGGGGTGGTCGGCAGGGCGGCGGGGGACGGAGGGGCCGGTAGGACACCAGACGCGTGAGCCCACAGAGTGGCGCCGTCCTGTCGCTGGCTGGTGAGGAAGCGCGTGGTCTGGCGCTGCCAGGTGCCGAACTCTATCGGGCGTCCCTCCGCGTCGAAACGGAGGCGACGCGACTCCATAACGGATGTCATGCTAGAGGCGGCTGGAGCACGGCGGAGGCTGAGCTAAGAACGAGGAGGAAACCTACGGAGCGCCAGGAGGGAGAACGGCGGAGTGAGAGGCTAGGAGCACTGAGTGACCTAGGCTAGGCGTGAAACGGAGGATCTCCAGCTACAACGGCTAGGGGCGCGATACGAGCGGCTAAACGGCTCGAACCTAGGCGGGCGGCGAGAGAGAGCGGCTGCCAGCCGCTAGGTGATAGACCAGTGTCAGTAGAGCTGGGGAGGGCCCCGCGCACAAGGCGGTGGCGGGGCTAGGGCGCGTGCCAAGGGTGGGTAACAGGAAGAGAGGGGCGGGGGGGGGGGAGTTTGCGACGGTGGAAATGGGCGGGGAGGGCGGTTTTGACGGTGGGAATGGGCGGGAGGGCGGTTTTGACGGTGGGAACGGGCGGGAGGGCTGTTTTGATGGTGGGAATGGGCGGGAGGGCGGTTTTGACGGTGGGAATGGGCGGGGAGGCCGGTTTGACGGTGGGAATGGGCAGGGAGGGCTGTTTTGACGGTGGGAAAGGGCGGGGGGAGGGCGCGACGGGGGGAAATGGGCGACGGGCAAGGGCTGGGGCGTGGGCGACGGTCTAGGGCTGGGGCGTGGGCGACGGGCTAGGGCTGGGGCGTGGGCGACGGGCTAGGCGCGGAGGGCGAGGGGCAGGGCGTACGGGCCGCGCGTGGGCAACGGGCAGGGCGCACGGGCTACGCGCGGGCTAGGGGCAGGGCGCACGGGCGTCGCGACGGGCCGGGGCAGAGCCTCCGGGCTACGCGCTGGCTAGGGGCAGGGCGCAGGGGCGCCGCGACGAGCTGGGGCAGCGCCTACGGGCTACGCGCTGGCTAGGGGCAGGGCGCACGGGCGCCGCGACGGGCTGGGGCAGAGCCTACGGGCGTCACGCGGGCTAGGGGCGTGGGCTAGGCGCGGAGGGTGCAGTGGCGCGGTTTAGGCGCGGAGGCACAAAGGGTGCGGAGGTGCGAGCTAAGCGCGGAGGGCGCGGAGGGCGCGGAGGGCGCGAGCTAGGCGCGGAGGGCGCGGAGGGTGAACACTAGGCTAGGAACGGGCTAGGAACGGTCTTGCTCGTGATACCATCTCAAGAGTGGTTAGCAACGGAATGACTTGGAATAGAAACGAATGGGGTACAAATGAGCAACCCTAGAAGCTGTACCCCCTAGAGTGCAACTCACTACAGCCTATCATATCAATGTTCAACATTTGACAGTAACTCTGAGTGACAGAGTTCAGAGAAGGGTGCACTCTGACCCATCAGAGTGCCCAAAAACGAATCTAGGGGCCTGGGTTCCACCTCTATTGCAAGCTTAAAGCTAACACACTTCAAGATGCCCACTTTATTTCTAAAGGCCTACCTTTAATCATGTCCTGAACTACGGTACCAGATGTAGGTACCCGTGGGTGGGCTGTGATTGTAATTAGGGCAAAATAGTACCAGTGTCGTACTTGACTCCCCTGCGGCACCTTTCACGCATGCTGCTGGCAAAGAGCACTCGGGTGGTGCCTGATGGTACCGCAATCTTGTAGCGCCCCACCCACGTGGTGCTGTGCAGCATGATGGCAATGGTGAAGTTGCATGTATCGAATTGCTTCTTATTGAGAGCAGCCACGACGTCATTGGGGAAGCCCCACCACTTGAACACTGCCACGCGTGCAACATCAGGTGATGGAGGGGGGGCAATCAGACAAGGCATAACAAAGCAGCTTTTGAGGCGCCTCAAAAGCCACAACGTCATTGGGGAAGCCCCATCACTTGAACACTGCCACGTGTGCAACAGCAGGTGAGGGAGAGGGGGCAATAAGAAAAGGCATACCAATGCAGAACGCGTCCAAAAACATGCAGGCAGGCAAGCTGACAGGGACACAGAAGCAGAGCAAGTGTATGGGTGAGAGGACAGGCACACGCATGGCACGGGCATGCACAATTGGATGAAAAGCAGCAACTTCCCAAAGGAAACTTCAAGGCCCTTGTAGCTGAGGGATGTGGGACTCACAGCTCACATGGCTTCCTGACAGCATGCCATGTCAGCATGCCATGTGCACAGGATACACCCAGCAAAAAAGTCGCACTGATTTCAGAATCTGAAAAGCGAACCCGTTTGCCCGAAAACAATAAGCTTTCCCCACAGCTGGAAAAAGGATAGAGCGGGCAGGTCTGACCAAAAGTGTCCCCCACATGCAGCACGGGCCTCTTCCACCCCCGCATGCTCCACTCGCTCCATGGACTCACGCCCCCCTCTCCCACCACCACTAGCTTCGCCTGCTCGGGAAAAGAAAGTGTGTGTGTGTGTGTGTGTGTGTGTGGTAGCAGGCAACAACAGCAGCGCATCGTGACGCAGCAAATAGTTTCAGATGAACCATGAATCCAGAGGGTTGAAGAAGAGCATGCGCGTCAGATATCACCGCGTCAAGTCCGATATTCTCAGGCGCTTCACACCATGCATCCTGTCACCGCGTGCATACCTTGGTCATTGATGGCACTGCCGAGATTACAGCCACATGCAGCAAATGGTGGAGGCACGGGAGCGAGGCATGGGAACGAGGCACCGGCAGGAGGAACAAGGCATGGGAGAGAGGCACGGTAGTGAGGCTCGGGGGTTGAGGTAAAGAAAGATGCATGGCGGGGAAAGGGCGGTGGAGTGCGGGACGCATGGGGAAGGAAGGAAGGCATGAGTTGGAGATGGAAGTTATAGAAATCCTCTGGATGGACTTGGAATACGGTGCATTCCTGGCATGATAGCCACTGATTGTATAGCACCTGGGCGAACGACAGTACAATAGATTACCTGCAAATACAAGAAAGACTGTCAGGACCAGCGCAACGGGACCCAGTCGCGAGTGCGAGAACAAGACCGCCATTGCAACGCGTCGAGCGCGGCTTCCAAGGGAGTGACACTGACGAGTCGCACCTTCAGAGCTTTCTAAAGTTTTCTTTTCCGCATTCAAGGGTCGTCAAGAACACAGCCGCAAGCTTTCATACGGATCTCTGCCGCCATGCTCGCCAAGAGCACCGCCCTTATACGCGACTGTGAAGGCTAAACCCGTGACGCTGCGGGAGAGAGTGAGCGCAGAGCCGCCAGAGCAATCTGGTTTGAGAGGGAATAGGTGGCGGCGGATAGCCGTTGGTCGGCGCGCTAACGTCGGCCCCATCGCGGTGGACAGTCTCGTCCTTTGCGCGACTTGCCATGGCAAGTCAGCGACGGGAGACCTGGCATTGTTTTCTGCGAATCACCCGTTTCTGTTCGGGTATTGCAGCAAAAGGTTCAAGGAATAGTTGCGTTCCCAGTAAGCGCGTGCTAAGCGAAAGGGGAACGGGAAGGAAGCTGGTAGGCGCGTGCTTAGCGAAGCGAGACCGAACTTCTGGAACCGGCACATATTCCCTAGGAAGCAAGAACTGCTTTTGATTGAACGAACGCAGCACACGTGTGCGAGCACGTGTGGCGCCGTCGCGACGATAGGTCTAAGGAGCAACGCGTCGCTCGCTGCGAGGAAGGCAAGAACGTCGGTGCGGTCGGCGAATGGTGGACCAATGGGATTGGTGGCGTGCAATGGGGGAATGTGCGAGCTGCTGGCGCGTGGCAGAAAGATGAAGGTCGAGGGAGGACGCAATAGGGTGGGGAAATGAGAAATGCTAGAGGTCAGGAAGGACTCTATAACACATACAAGTATCCACTGCTAGTCTTCGAAACGCATGGAACCTTGCAGCAAACTTTCGGCACTACGAACGAAGTAACCACACGTGTCATACTCACGTGCGATAACCCACAGGTTGCGGAATCGATTCCTCGTCGCAAAATGTGTCGCATAATCTCGCAAAATGTATCACGCAGTAACCACACGCTTCGGCCATAAAGGCTCGGTTCCAAACTGCGGTTTGCAAGTCCACGGGACTTGAACCCGGGTCTCTCGTGTGAGAGCGGAGTATCGTAACCGACTAGACTACAACGGATGGAGACGATTTCACTTAGTATGTAGTTGTACGCTACTAAACGTCCCGTAGAGGTGTGTGTGTCGACCAGTGCTTTGAGCAGTGAGTGAGCAGCGATGGCGGGCATGGGCGATGGATACGTGGGCACGGCGGCGGACTCGGCGCGGATTCGGCGGCTGGAGAAGCAGCGGGAGGAGGAGCAGGCGAAGATGGAGGAGCTGCGCAAGAAGTCGTCGCAGGGCCTGCAGGGGCTGCTGCAGTTCGGCACCGCCACGTCCGAGGTGCGCCCTCCGCGCGCGCCTCTCCCGTTATAGAGTGCGCGTAGCTGCGCGCTGCGCTCCGCGCACGGCTCCCCCGCCACAGTACCCGTCTAGCTGCCCTGGGTCGGAGCTCCCAATGCAATCTAGGTGTCGCGGCTGCGACCAAGTAGTACGAGCTACGAGCCCTAGAGGTTTGCGGTAGGAGGTCGCAGAGTACGGCGAGGAGACGCGGAATTCCTGTCCCCTTTGCTTCGCCGCAAACGTCCCGTCGAATTCACACACGGGGGCGACGGAGACCGTGCTGAGCGCGTAGGGATGGCCGCAAGCGCTGTGCCCGTCTAGCTGAACCTGACCGCAAGCGGCCCCCGCCCCCGAGTAGGGATGGCCCGCGCCGCGCGCGAGGAGCTTTAGCCGATAGAACTGCGTGGGTGGGCTCTGACGCACATCACCGCGTGCCCCCGTGTCTGTCCTCGTCGAGTGACGTGACGTGACCGCAGTGACGGCAGCGACTGCCCTCCGCATGTGCCTCTCTGGAGAAGTTTCTTGCCCCGGACCTCACCTCACCATCTCAACCCCACTCTCCCCCCCGCGCGCTCCCTCCGCCCTGCTCTCCCTACCGCTCTTTTTTTCCTCGCCCTCCCTCTCCCCTCCCCTTCCCCCTCCCCGTCTCCCTGTCCCCCCTTCCCCTTGTCCCCCCCACCCCCAGACGCTAGAGACGGCGTTCAAGAAGCAGACGGTGGGGCTCGTGACGCGCGAGCAGTTCGTTGAGAAGGTGCGCGGGGGAGGGGTGAGGGGGGAGGGGTGAGGGGGGAGGGGTGAGGGGGGAGAGGGGGGGGGGAGGGAGAAGGGCTTGGCGGGCCATGGGGAATGGGGAGGGCAGGCATGGGGAGGCATGGGGGTGCATGGGGGGGGGAGAGATGGGGGTATCTAGTTAGGCAAGGTGGTTACGGTGGAAACTAGGAGGACGGGAGGGTGTGGTGTGGGGAAACCAGGCAGAGCGTGCGTGGGTAGGGGTGTTCGTGTGCTGTGTGTTTGAGACCGCTGTGAGGGCTATGTAATGTGCTGGGCGTTCACTGCACCACTCGTTGCTGTGAATCGATCTGGCTCGTTTGACCCATGTTCCTCATATGGCATGGCATGGCATGGCATGATGGCCTGATGGCATGGCATGATGGTATGGCGGGGAGCAGAGGGCAACGCTGAGGAGCAAGATGGAGGAGGAGGAGCGAGAGGCCAAGCAGCGCCACGCAGACGAGTGAGTGGGGATGGGGGAAAAGTGGGGCATGTGAGTGGGGTGGGGGGGGAGCGAGCTGGGCGCTGGGGTGGTGAGTGGGGCGATGAAGGGGGAGGGATTGGAGGGGGTGTGGGATGGATGGCGTGAATGCGAGCAACTCACATGCCATGCGCGCCTGTGAGCTTCTTTTGACATTGCATGTCAACCTTGCTCTCTCCCTTACCTTGCACACATGCCTATACTTCCTCTCTCATCCCGCCCGCTTCTCCCCACCATCCTCCCCATCCTGCCTGTGTCACCATCACCGCACCCCACCCCACCCCACCCCACCGTGCGAATCCACCCATGTGCGCCATGCCATGCCTCCATCACACGCAGCGAGGAGGAGAAGCAGATGGAGAAGCGGCGGCGGCGCAGAGCAGCAGCGCCCACGGCCAAGCTCTCGTTCCTCGACGACCTGCAGGACGAGGAGGAGGAGGAGGATGGGGAGGAGGACGGGGAGGGTGGGGAACAAGAGGCAAGAGGTAAGAGAGGGTTGCGAGGAGATGTCTGTTGGGGAGTGGGAGGAGCAGAGCAGCAGCGCCCACGGCCAAGCTCTCGTTCCTGGATGACCTGCAGGACGAGGAGGAGGAGGGGGAGGGGGAGGACGGGGATGGGGATGGGGAGAAGGAGAAGGGGAGGGAGCAGGAGGATAGAGGTACGAGAGGGGTTTGAGTGATTTCGAGTGGGTGTGGGAGGAGCAATGGAAGAGGGCACGCTGTGTGGTGATTGCTCCTCACTTCCCACACGATGCTCTCCTTTTGAACGATCCCGCTTCGCCCCTCTCCCCCTTCTTTCCCCTCTCCCCCATCTTTCTCCTATCCCCCTTCTTTCCCCTCTCCCCCATCTTTCTCCTTTCCCCTCTCCCACCTCTCGCGCCTCCTCCCCCTCCTTTCCCCTCTCACCCTTTTCGACCCTCTCCCCGTTACCTCTCTCCCTTTTCCCTCTCGCCCCTCTTCCCATGCCTCGGCAGCAGCAGGGAACGGGGCGAGCAGGGGCGGCGGGGGGGCAGCAGGGGAGGTGCGGAAGAAGGCGAGGATGAGCAAGTTCGGCAAGAACCCTTCCGTTGAGACCGGCTTCCTGCCCGACAGGTGCGGTGCGCGCAGAGGGGAAGGCGGAGGAGAGGGCAGTGAGGGGGCGCGGTTGCCGAGCAGGAGGGTGGTCCTTGCCTATGAGGTGGTGACAGGAGGGCTCGGCAAGGACCCCTTCGTTGAGACCAGCTTCCTGTTGGAGGAGTGAGGGTCGATGGGATGGTAGAGGGGAGGGAGGGGACGGCAGAGGTGGGGGCAGAGAGGGGGGGCAGTGGTGAGTGCAGGGGTGAGGGCAGTGGTGAGTGCAGGGGTGAGGGCAGTGGTGAGTGCAGGGGTGAGGGCAGTGGTGAGTGCAGGGGTGAGGGCAGTGGTGAGTGCAGGGGTGGGGGCAGTGGTGAGTGCAGGGGTGAGGGCAGTGGTGAGTGCAGGGGTGGGGGCAGTGGTGAGTGCAGGGGTGGGGGCAGTGGTGAGTGCAGGGGTGGGGGCAGGGAGGAGGGCAGGGGGAAGGGCAAAGGTGGGCTGTCAGATGTACTTAGTACAGCGATGGTTACCGGATGACAGGTGGTTACTGAACGGCTGCTCATTACTGACCAGCTGCTTGTTGGATAGATAGGAAGCAACTGCTGTTTGTGTCTGTGGAAGTAACTCGTTCCTCTTCTGCTGCCCTGCTCTCCGCGCAGACACGTGGTGGTCGAGTTTTGAGACGTCTCAGCACACGGGTGCAATGCCTCTTTACCCACTACACACATGCCCTTCTTCTAGCCTCTCCCCCCTGCCCCACCTCCCTTCTCCCCCCTGCCCCCCCTGCCCCACCTCCCTTCTCCCCCCTGCCCCACCTCCCTTCTCCCCCCTGCCCCACCTCCCTTCTCCCCCCTGCCCCACCTCCCTTCTCCCCCCTGCCCCACCTCCCTTCTCCCCCCTGCCCCACCTCCCTTCTCCCCCCTGCCCCACTGACCCGCCCTCCTCCCCTGCGCCCACCACTTTCTCCTGTGACATGACGTCTCCCGACCGCCCTGCTCGCCGCACAGGGACCGAGAGGCACAGGAGACAGCAGAGAGGGAGCGACTGGCGAAGCAGTGGATGGCGGAGCAGGAGCGGATAAAGAGTGAGTCTATATGGGGGATACAATCAGGTCTGTATCTGGGATACGGGTGGCTTTATACAGGGGATGAGTGAAAATGAAGAGGGATATAGAGGGAGTCCATAATAACTTAGGGACGTCTCATAAAGGTAAATGATAAGGTCAAGTATGTATAGGGATGACGAGTGCCTATTTGGGGGATAACGGGTGACTCTTTTACGCTGCTTTGTGCTAGACAGGGCGGTTGCAGGGGGTTCCATTGCACTCCAGAGGTTTGGAGATGTCTCAACTCTACTGCAGCTGGTAATCGTACCACAGGGCGAAGCTGCATTTCACCATCCTCCCTCTGCGTCATCTCATCCCCATGCCCCCCCTTCCCCTACCTACCCCCTTTCCAACCCATCGACCAATCAGACGAGCCGTTGGAGATCACATACAGTTTCTGGGATGGAGCGGGGCACAGGCGAGTGATCAAGGTGAGGCAAGGGCGCTGCATGCGGTTGGTTGTATGTTACCTCGTGCGGTTACCACATGCAGTTACTATGCGTGGTTACCATGGGTGGTGCATGTGTGTTGCCTCTTTTATGTGGAATGCTTCAGGTTTTCCACATGTGGTTGTCACATGCTTTCACACATGCTCCCTCCTTCCCTCCCCCCCCACCTCTTTCCCCCATCCCACAACTTCTCGCTCCCCCCGTTATCCCCCTGTCCCCCCTTGTCTGCCTTACTTCCCCCCCCCCCCCCCCCAAGCTTCTTAAGATGTCTCGGGCACCAGCTGATTTTTTGCCCCTTTCTAACCCGTTTTCACCCCCCAGGTGCGCAAGGGCGACAGCATAGCGGACTTCCTACGTGCAGTGCAGCAGCAGCTGGCGCCCGACTTCAGGGAGGTGCGGTCGGCGTCCGTGGAGGGGCTCGTGTACATCAAGGAGGATCTCATCATCCCGCATGTGAGTGCCGGGTGCATGTGAGTGCAGGGTGCATGTGAGTGCAGGGTGCATGTGAGTGCAGGGTGCATGTGAGTGCAGGGTGCATGTGAGTGCAGCGCGGGATGTGAGTGCGTGTTGCAGTCCTGGAGGTGCGGTCGGCATCGGTGGAGGGGCTTGTGTACATCAAGGAAGATCTCATCATTCCGCATGTGAGTGCACCGGGGGGTTGGTGTGCAGGGCGCATGTGAGGGCAGAGAGGTTGGCGTGTTGGTGTGGGTGCTGCAATCCTGGAGGTGCAGTCGGCATCGGTGGAGGGGCTTGTGTACATCAAGGAAGATCTCATCATCCCGCATGTGAGTGGACCACGAGGGCCCAAGTGAGTGCAGGCTGCATGTGAGTGCAGCGCGGGATGATGAGTGCAGTGCGGATGTGTGTGGAGGGGCACGGGATGATGCACGTCAAGGAGGATCTCATCGTTCTGCATGCGAGTGCGCGCGTCCTCCATTGTGAGCAAGGCAAGGCTCCCCTGTGGTCCCCCTTTCCTCGACCCCCGCTTCCTTTATCCCCCTTTCTTGACCCCCCTTTTCCCTCCGTGCCCCCCCCCCCCCCCCAGCAATACACGTTCTACGAGCTCATAGTGAACAAGGCGCGCGGGAAGAGTGGTCCGGTGAGGCGCGCACACATGCTGTGTGGGGGGGTGGGGATGCATGTGGGGAAAGGGGGGGGCGTATTCAGGGATGAGTATGGGTATGGGTATGGGTACGGGTACGGGTACGGGTACGGGTACGGGTACGGGAACGGGTACGGGTACGGGTACGGGTACGGGTACGGGTACGGGTACGGGTACAGGTACGGGTACGGGTACGGGTACGGGTACAAGTATGGGTATGGGTATGGGTATGGGTATGGGTATGGATTTGGGTATGGGTATGGGTTTGGGTATGGGTATGGGTTTGGGTATGGGTATGGGTTTGGGCATGGGTATGGGATGAGCAGTGGGAGCATGCAGTGCAGTGCCACTGCTCTCGTGCACAGGCAGGGTAGTGGTGCTCTGCACCTGCCCCTGCCACTCCGCTACCCTCTGCCTCTCACACACCCCTCATGTTTGTCGGCCCCTTGTCGTCTTTCTGTCATCTCTCATTTCTGCTTCGATTCCTCTGTCTATCTCCCTCTCTTGCCGACCCACCTTCCCCTTGCCGTACCCTTACAACACGGTGGGCCACCTCATACAACCCCATGCCACCGCGTGCAACCCCGTGCCACCGTGTGCAACCACACCTGGAGAGCAGCTGTTCCACTTCGACGTGCACGATGACATTCGCACGACAGGAGATGCCACCATTGAGAAGGACGAGGTGTGTTGACGAGGGGGAGAGGAGGTCGAGGTGCGTGCTGGGGCGGGGGGAAAAAGGGGGGAAGGGGTTCATGCTGGGATGAGAGGAGGACCAGGTGCGAGGGGGGGAGACAGGACGGGATGACGTTCGGAAGGAGTGGATGGGTGTTCTAGGAGTAATTTGGAACGAGAATGAACTGTGATGTGAATGGTCATGGCACACCGTAGCAGGTCATGGCACACCGTAGCAGGTCATGGCACACCGTAGCAGGTCATGGCACACCGTAGCAGGTCATGGCACACCGTAGCAGGTCATGGCACACCGTAGCAGGTCATGGCACACCGTAGCAGGTCATGGCACACCGTAGCAGGTCATGGCACACCGTAGCAGGTCATGGCACACCGTAGCAGGTCATGGCACACCGTAGCAGGTCATGGCACACCGTAGCAGGTCATGGCACACCGTAGCAGGTCATGGCACACCGTAGCAGGCATCCGACACGTTTTGCCGTCCTAAGTTTTTGTTTCTTTTGTTACCTCCATCCATTCATGCCCCATCCTCCCCGCTTCCCCTCCCCTCTCCTCCCCCCCCCCTTTCCCTCCGTTCTTCCCCTGCATGCTTCTCCAGTGGCGTATGGGCTTGTCAGGGGAGAAGCACTGGTGCGGCACAAGCATGCACATGTCGTGCTTTGCCACTCATGCCTCGCTTCCTTCCACCCCATTCCTCTCTCTTCCCCCTCCCCCACCCCCTCCCTCCCGTCCCCACAGTCCCACGCAGGCAAGGTGGTGGAGAGGCACTGGTATGACAGGAACGGGCACATCAAATGCATGGCTGCCTCACTTCATTCCACCCTTTTTCTCTCTCCGGCCCCACCCGCACATCTCCCCACCTCCCCTTCCTATCTCTCAGTCGCACGCAGGCAAGGTGGTGGAGAGGCACTGGTACGACAAGAACAAGCACATCTTCCCCGCCTCGCGATGGGAGGTCAGCACCTCCCTTTCCCCTCCGCCTCTGCTGCTGCTGCTCTTGCTGCTTCTTTCTGCCTGCCGCGACGCCTGTCTTGACTGTCGTCTGCCCTACTTCCTCATTCTCCTCGCCCCAGCTCTGCTGCACAATTCCCTTCCTCTCCGCAGGCGTCACTCATCCCGTTCCTCCCCCTTACGTTTCCCCTGACTTGCAGATATACGACCCGGCAAAGAAGTGGGACCGGTACACCATCCACGGCAACTGACACTGTACAGTACACTGTTGGACTTTAAAGGACGATTATAGCGTACAGCGTTCGACTATTGAGTTGCGTGTATAAACACATTCCACAGTATCATTGTTGTAGTAACAACGCGCTCAGGAAGACATGCGATGCGACCAAGCTCTAGCACAGACACCAATCCGATTACCCTCAGGGCTCCACATTGTGAATCCAACCTGGCTTCAAGGCCTATGGCACTGGGGCAAGAGCAGCACGGCAGCAAGCCCCTGGCGGTGCTGATTGAGATGGTACGGTGTACGTGCTCCCAGCATGAGACAGCACCCACACAAGGTAGAGCAGGCAGTGCAGTGTGCCTACGCCTCATGGGAGTTGCAGGGAAGCACGGGAGAGTTGGTGCGTGGGCACCACAATGCGGTTGTGACTTGAGTGAGAGCGGCCCAGCTGTGATAAGCGTGTGTTGGTTGCGACTCCAATGCGGCGGCTACAACTTGAACCGTGCCTTCCTGTCCTGCACTGCTGGCGCTGCTGCCCCTGCCTCTCAAGTCGATTCAAGAGTCGTCCTCGATTGGAGGAAGAAGGCGGTGATGAACCGTGCCTTCCTGTCCCGCACGGCCGCTGATGCTGCTGCCTCCAACTCTCAAGTCCACCCAAAACCCATCTACGACTTGAGGAAAAAAGTGGTGATAAATCTCGCCTTCCTGTCCCGCACTGCTGCTGGCGCTGCTGCCTCTGCCCTCACCCTTTTCCTCGACCCCTCCGTGCCCACTCTCCCCACACCCCTTGCTGCGCCAACACGAGCTGGACCGCTGCTGGCGTGTCGAAGGCAGGATATGGACGAGCCAATGAACTCGCTGCGCAATGACCACAGCACAAGCGGAAAGGCAGACTCATGAATGTACCCACCAAGGGACGACAGGAGAATGTATGTGAATGGACGGACATGCAATGACTCACACAAGCGTCTGTATTAGAGGAAATCACCACGAATGGGCCAACACCTCCTCTCACCGTCCCCTCGCCCTCACCTCATCTTGTCTGATGAGCGCACAGCAGCTGCCACGTCAGCCTGGGTGATGGTCAGGCGGCGGGAGGAGCGAGTGCGGGAGAAGGCGGCAGCAGCGAGGCTCTCGAGGAAGAGGTGGGCGGCGGAGGCCACCAGCTGGGCGGCATCGGACGAAACGTGCCCCACCTCGCCATCCAGGCGCATCATGCGCTTCACATACGCCACCGGCACCTCAACCGCCGTCACAGCTGCCTCCCCTGCTGAAGGTGCATCTGCAGCTGCTACAGCTGCGTCACTGGCTGAAGGCGCCCTTCCCTCCGCTATGCGAGCGTCCCCTGGCGAGGGCATCTCTCCCGCAGCACCACCCTCTCGTGCTTCTTGTGTCTCCCCTTCTCCAGGCGCGGCTCCGGTCACACGTGCTTCCGCTGCTGCAGAAACCTCTGCCCTCTCCGTTCCGCCCTTCGCTCCTGCCGCCGTCTCTGATTGCGCACCGCTTTCCTTCGCTTCCTTCTCCTCGCCCACCACACGCCCATCTGTTTGCGCTCCTCTCCTCCCCTCTCCTGCTACCTCCGCCTCTTCACCTCCCACCTCTCCCCTTCCCTCATCCGCCCCTCCTTCGCCCCTCCGTACGTCCATTCCGCCCGTCATCTCATCGCCAACGCCAACCGTCCCCCCTTCCCTTTGACCGCGAGCTTCTCCATCCCCCTCACGCGCGCCTACCCCCTCCCCCTCCTCCCCCCCTTCCTCCTCCCCTTCCTCCTCTTCCTCCTCCGAGTGAACGCTCGCCTCGTCGTCGTCAGCAACTCTACCGCGCTGTGCCTCATCCAGTTCCTCGTCTTCCTCCTCCTCCTCCCCCTCCTCCTCCTCCTCCTCCTCCTCCTCCTCCTCCTCCTCCTCCTCCTCTTCTTGTTCCGCCGCCAGCTCTTCTTCCGTCTCCTCCCCCGCCGTACCTCCCCGTCTCTCAATCGGCTCCCCCACATCCTCTACGGCGCCTCCTCCACCCTCTATGTCGCCTGCCTCTTCGCCAACGTCGTCCGCATCGCCAACGTCGTCCGCGGACAAATCCGAGTCGCCGTCATCGCCATCGTCGTCGCTGGCGTCGTCGAGATGGTCATTATCGTCCAGATAGGCGTCCGCCATGCTCTCATCTATCAGAGCCACGTGCTCAGTCATTCCGTCCACGTCAGCAGCTTCAGCGCGTTCGTCCATGCGAGCACGTGCATCTACATCCGCACGTTCCTCTGGTTCCTGGCACCGCACGTCGTTAAGTGGTGTCGGATCACCCGCCTCCATTCCTCACAAAACGAGTAATATGAAACGGGCCAGAACCAATTTAATGCTGTTCTAAGCACGTGTACTGGACGAAGCGACTTCGCTTTGTGAGAGCTAAAGGAGTCGCGCCACGAGGACCACTCGTGGACTGCGAATGGAATACGGAGTACGCTTTTGAAATTCAAATCGCAGATTTGCAGCAGGTAAATGGGAGTATCAACGGATAGATATGGGATCAATGAGCTGTAGAGAGGAGGACTTGTTTACACATGCGAAGATAGCACTACTACATTCGGATGGCGTTTTGAGTCATAGCATGTTCTGCGAATACAGGGTCCCGTACAATCTCGTTTCATTCTTGGATGCAGCTTGCGGTTTGAACTGTCTTCCGTGGAGAGAATTCATGAGGTCAGGACGCTTCGAGGTTCAGTTTGACAGGTTAGGACGCGGACACTCGCATCAAGTTCGGCAATCGATCGTGCAAAATCGATCTGCTACCGCACTGGAAACCTGCAAAAAGTTCCCTAAACATTTTAAAACCCGTCAAAAGCCGAACCTACGGGAGGATCAATCGCCAAAATCGGGAGTGCCTGCGTCCTTACCAGCCTGAAAGACGCTGCACCGTAAATAACCGACTTAAACACCTCTATAATTTACCTGAAACTGCTGAACTTCCATGGAACGCCTCGACACGATCGAGAACATTTGCGCTCAACTTCAATTCCTCGATTTCACCAGCACCACCATCGGGATCATCTCCACCAATCGACATGCAATCCAGCCAGCCAGCCGCACAACTCCCTGCCACCATACGATCACCCGATCGCACACATCCCATCTGCCTCGTCTTGTTCCTCCTCCCATCTAGCTTCCAGACGTTTCTCAGCCATGACACATCCGACAGTGCAAGATAGCTACCTCGCTACCAAGGCAATACCAAGGAGCAGCTCAGCATAATGCTCGCAAACATATGCAGCCAAAACCCGCCAACTGACGACGCGTGTGGTTGAGACTCTTCGGATTTGACTTTACGCGGTCCGTGCACGAGCTGTCGCAGGTTCTTTAGTATTTCAGTATGGTTCGGGGTTGCGAAGGCAATTGGGGTTGTCATCGGACTGCCGCGATGCAGGTTGACAGCCTGTTGATGCAGCAGGACGGAACTCCAGCTGCTGGCGGTACAGTTGCCACAGCGACCATTCTTAAGAACGACGTTCAGTGAAGCTGCTGGTTGTAGAGCCGTTAAACAACTCGTTACAGGACGGCTCGATACACGACGACGCAGATGGCGGAAGACAACGTGAGCAAGGAGGCAGAGGTGAGGAGGCACTTAGCTGAGATGGCGGAGGCAGCAGAGCTGCACGGAAGGCTGGGCGTGGCGGAACTCCCACAGACGGACGAGACTTGCGCGCGCGGCTCTGACTTGCGCAGTTCGCAGGCGCACGATACAGAGGCGGTGGACACTGTAGAATCGCGCGATGCTGACGCGCGCTGCTTAGAAGCACAGGACGCAGAAGTGAGCGATGTGGAAATGAACGCGATGGAGGGAACTGACGTGGTAGCTGGGGACGAGCGGCGAGACGAGCAGCGAGACGAGCAGCGAGACGAGCAGCGAGACGAGCAGCGAGCGTGCGACGAGAACGACACCGACGGAACGATCAGCCGTCGCACTCGCGCGCGGGTGTCGCTGGCGCAGACCCCAATAGAAGAACTGGAGGTGATGCTGGCGCGCGTGGCGCGAGACGCGGAGGAGGATGAGGAGGAAGAGGAGTTTTTGTTTCATGCGGAGGAGGAAGAGGAGGAGTACGAGCGGTTCCTGTCCGCCGTGCTGTTCCCCGACTCGCCTTGCGGTAGTGACCACGAGGGGGAGGAGGGGGAGGGTGAAGGGGAGGGGGAAGGGGAGGGGGGGGAAGGGGAGGATGGGGCGGGGGAAGGGGAGGATGGGGCGGGGGAAGGGGAGGAGGGGGAAGAGAGGGGGCTGGAGGGAAGAAGGGAGAGTGGAGAGGAGGGGGAAGGGGATGAGGTGAGGTCTGGAGGAGAAGCAGGGGATAGCATTGGAAGGGGGCAGGGGACAGAGGAAGCTGTCGATGGAGGAGAAGAGGAGATCGGGGAGAAGGAAAACGGGGAGGAAGAGGAAGAGGAAGCGGGGGAGGGGGAGGGGGATGACGAGGGGGGGGACAAAGAGGAGGTGGAGGATGAAGAGGACGAGGAGGATATGGACTTCAATATCGACGATCTGCTTTTATTGGAGGGCGATGATCTGCTAATGGACGGTGAGGATGAACTGCTGGATCTACAGGACTTTGTTGTGGATGAGGATGATCTGGACGGAGGGCTTTTAGCGGGGCTGGAGGATGAGCGTATAGCGGAGATGCAGGCTCAGGCGGAGGCAGAGGCAGCTGCTGAGGCAGCCGTGAGGGGTGAGGAGGAGGACGAGGAGGAGGGGGAAGGGGAGGGGGGGTGTGAGGCAGAGGGCAGGGGGAGGGGCAAGAGGCGCAAGTGCATCCCTGGGGAGGGGCAGGGGGGGTATTGGGGGCCGAGGGGGGGAGAGATGGGGGGCTTGGAGGAGGGCGAGGAGGGGAAGGGAGGGAAGGGATGGGAGAGAGAGGAGGGGCGGGAGGGAGAGGGGGGAGGGGAGGGGGCGCATGAAGCCGCGGCAGGTGGGCATGGGGCCGAGACTCCTCGGGCCCGCCAGCAGTCCCCTGCTGCCCCCGCTGTCCCCGAGGGTAACGCGCACGAGCCAGCCAATGAGCGGGAACGGGGAGGGGCAGGAGAGATGCGCAGCGAGGGGGTGGGGGTGGGAGGGGGAGCGGGTGTGGAGGTGGGGGTGCGGAGGTCAAAGCGGACCACTGCAGGGGTGTCTAGGAGGAGAGGCAAGGGGAGGGAGGCGGTGAGGAAGGACAGGAAGGGAGAGGTGGAGGGGGAAGGGGAGGGGGAAGCGGGAGGCTCCAAGAGGAGGCGGAGGACGAAGAAGGGGCGAGGCGAGGCAGTGAAGGAAGGGGACGGGGCGATGGGGGGTGGAGGGGAGGCGAGGGAAGAGACAGCAGGTTGCAGAGGCGACAGTGCAGAAGCAGGTGGAGGCAGTGACGGTGCAATTCCTGCCGCTGCTCATCCACGTGCCTTGGTTTCTTCCGCCCATGGCTCGGATGGTGCTGATGGTGGTGCGTCCCTATCACCCCTATCAGGCAGCCCAGCGGGGATGAGTGGCGGGGCGGGCAGTGCCGGGCAGGGCAGGCGGAGGGGATCCTCGGTAGCAGCAGCAGCAGGACCCAGGGCGGCGGGCAGGAAGGGCCGCGCAGGCAGAGCTGCTGCTGCTGCTGCTGCTGGTGCTGCTGGTGCTGGTGGTGGTGTGGGGTCAGAGGGCGCTGCTACTATTGCTGCACACACTAGGAAAGCGGCTGCTGCTGCTTCTCCCGCGGCTCCTGCGGCTGCGACTGCGGCTGGTGCTGCTCCTGTTTCCGTGCCAATGGCCCCGCCTCGCCTACTCCCCATCGCCCCGCTCCCCACCGCGCGCTCCTTTGTGCCTCTCCCTCTGCCGACACACGGCACGTATCCCTTCCATATTCGCCCCGTTGCATGCCTCGCTCCTGTCCCTATCCCCCCCGCGTTCGCGCCACATCAGCGCGCCCAGCTGGCGGCGCTGCTGGCGTGTCACGTCCAGCTGGCAGTGCAGGTGTACGCGGCGTGTGTGCTGGACCCCTCCCGCTGCCAGGTGGCGACGGTGCTCAGGGGCTTGCTCGCACAGCTGGCGCAGTTGGGGGGAGGTGCTACTGGGGGAGGTGCTACTGGGGGAGGTGCTACTGGGGGAGGTGCTACTGGGCGAGGTGTTACTGGGGGAGGTTGTACTGGGGGAGGTCCTACTGCTGGGATAGGTGGCACTAGGTCAAATGATGTGAGCGGAGTGTCGAACAGTGCAACAGCTACTGATGCACCAGGGGTTGTCACACTACCTTCACTTCCCTCGCCTCCCTTGCAGCCCTCGTGCTCTCCTCCCACTCCTCCCCTTCCTCGCCCTCCTATCTCATCTCCTGTGCTGTGCCCGGAAGCTCAGGGCTCTGCTGCTGCCGTGGTCCATACTGGTGCTGTTGCTGTTGCTGCCGCTGCTGGCGGGCGTGAGTCTGCAAGGCCAGTATCGCGCCTGGCAGAAGCGATTCCTAGCCTGGCGCTTCTTCCTTCGTTCCTGCTCTCCATCGACAAAGGTATCGAAATAGGAGCACAGTGCTGTGGCTGGGAGGGCAACCGAGGCATGGGTGGGGAAGGGTTGTGGGTGTGGATAAACAGGAGGGATAGAAGTGTGTGAAAGGCGGCCTGTGCTGTGCACTGTTGGTGCTCTTCGTGTCTGACGCTTGTGTCTGCCTCGTGTGTCTCTCCATTGCAGTTCTTCACGAGCAATCTATGGACCCGCCGCTGAGGACATGTGCCGATGCTGTGGCTGTGGCAGCTGACACGCACCCGCCTGCAGCAGCAGCAGCAGAACAGTCATCATCATTATCAGCAGAAAGAGTAACAACTGTCGAGGCACCAGAAGCGACAGCAGCAGCAGAAGCGACAGCAGCAGCAGCAGCAGCAGCAGCAGCAGCATCAGCAGTAACAGCAACAGCACAGGTGGTTGAATCACAAAGAGTGATGGCAGCCAGTGGTGCTTCTACCCCATCAGTGTCTGCTGCACTCGATACTGGTACAGACATACTTGCGTCTGATAGTCGAGGGAGTGAGAGGCACAGAGCGTGTGGTGGAGGGCATGTTGAAAGAAGCGGTGCTGACGGAGGAGGGAATGGGGGAGAGGAGACACACGGGGAAGGAGTTGAAGTGGAGCTGTTACGGAGAAGGGGGAGTGAGGGTGACGTGGGAAATGGTAGGGATGGTGGAGCAGAGCCGATGGCAAAAGGGAGTGAAGGAAGGGGAAGAGGTGAGAGTTGTGGGAAAGAGTTGAAAGAGGTGGGGGAGGGGAAGGAGGTGGGGAAAAAGAGAGAGGTGGGGGGGCGGATGGAGGCACAGGGCACGTCAAACGAGAGGGTGGGGGAGGGAGATGGGGAGAGGACAGAAAGGGCGGAATCAGAGGGTGGCGAGAGGGAGGTGCGGCGGCAGCGAGATGCAGAGGGTGGTGATAATGAAGGTGCTGTTCAGCGGCAGCGAGATGAAGCGGTTAGTCGAGAGCTTCCTCTGAGAGACGTGGCGGATATGCAGCAGGACGAGCAGACATTGCAGCAGCAGCAGGAGCAGCAGCAGCAGCAGGAAGGGCTGGACGAACAAACACGGCAGCAACAGCAGGAGCAGCAGGAGCAGCAGCAGGAAGAGCAGACACGGGAGCAGCAGCAGGAGCAGCAGCAGGAAGAGCAGACACGGGAGCAGCAGCAGGAGCAGCAGCAGGAAGAGCAGACACGGGAGCAGCAGCAGGAGCAGCAGCAGGAAGAGCAGACACGGGAGCAGCAGCAGGAGCAGCAGCAGGAAGAGCAGACACGGGAGCAGCAGCAGGAGCAGCAGCAGGAAGAGCAGACACGGGAGCAGCAGCAGGAGCAGCAGCAGGAAGAGCAGACACGGGAGCAGCAGCAGGAGCAGCAGCAGGAAGAGCAGACACGGGAGCAGCAGCAGATACAGCAGCAGGAAGAGCAGACACGGGAGCAGCAGCAGGAGCAGCAGCAGGAAGAGCAGACACGGGAGCAGCAGCAGGAGCAGCAGCAGGAAGAGCAGACACGGGAGCAGCAGCAGGAGCAGCAGCAGGAAGAGCAGACACGGGAGCAGCAGCAGATACAGCAGCAGGAAGAGCAGACACGGGAGCAGCAGCAGGAGCAGCAGCAGGAAGAGCAGACACGGGAGCAGCAGCAGATACAGCAGCAGGAAGAGCAGACACGGGAGCAGCAGCAGGAGCAGCAGCAGGAAGAGCAGACACGGGAGCAGCAGCAGGAGCAGCAGCAGGAAGAGCAGACACGGGAGCAGCAGCAGGAGCAGCAGCAGGAAGAGCAGACACGGGAACAGCAGCAGGAGCAGCAGCAGGAAGAGCAGACACGGGAGCAGCAGCAGGAGCAGCAGCAGGAAGAGCAGACACGGGAGCAGCAGCAGATACAGCAGCAGGAAGAGCAGACACGGGAGCAGCAGCAGGAGCAGCAGCAGGAAGAGCAGACACGGGAGCAGCAGCAGATACAGCAGCAGGAAGAGCAGACACGGGAGCAGCAGCAGGAGCAGCAGCAGGAAGAGCAGACACGGGAGCAGCAGCAGATACAGCAGCAGGAAGAGCAGACACGGGAGCAGCAGCAGATACAGCAGCAGGAAGAGCAGACACGGGAGCAGCAGCAGATACAGCAGCAGGAAGAGCAGACACGGGAGCAGCAGCAGATACAGCAGCAGGAAGAGCAGACACGGGAGCAGCAGCAGATACAGCAGCAGGAAGAGCAGACACGGGAGCAGCAGCAGATACAGCAGCAGGAAGAGCAGACACGGGAGCAGCAGCAGATACAGCAGCAGGAAGAGCAGACACGGGAGCAGCAGCAGGAGCAGCAGCAGGAAGAGCAGACACGGGAGCAGCAGCAGATACAGCAGCAGGAAGAGCAGACACGGGAGCAGCAGCAGATACAGCAGCAGGAAGAGCAGACACGGGAGCAGCAGCAGATACAGCAGCAGGAAGAGCAGACACGGGAGCAGCAGCAGATACAGCAGCAGGAAGAGCAGACACGGGAGCAGCAGCAGATACAGCAGCAGGAAGAGCAGACACGGGAGCAGCAGCAGATACAGCAGCAGGAAGAGCAGACACGGGAGCAGCAGCAGATACAGCAGCAGGAAGAGCAGACACGGGAGCAGCAGCAGATACAGCAGCAGGAAGAGCAGACACGGGAGCAGCAGCAGATACAGCAGCAGGAAGAGCAGACACGGGAGCAGCAGCAGATACAGCAGCAGGAAGAGCAGACACGGGAGCAGCAGCAGATACAGCAGCAGGAAGAGCAGACACGGGAGCAGCAGCAGATACAGCAGCAGGAAGAGCAGACACGGGAGCAGCAGCAGATACAGCAGCAGGAAGAGCAGACACGGGAGCAGCAGCAGGAGCAGCAGCAGGAAGAGCAGACACGGGAGCAGCAGCAGATACAGCAGCAGGAAGAGCAGACACGGGAGCAGCAGCAGATACAGCAGCAGGAAGAGCAGACACGGGAGCAGCAGCAGATACAGCAGCAGGAAGAGCAGACACGGGAGCAGCAGCAGATACAGCAGCAGGAAGAGCAGACACGGGAGCAGCAGCAGATACAGCAGCAGGAAGAGCAGACACGGGAGCAGCAGCAGATACAGCAGCAGGAAGAGCAGACACGGGAGCAGCAGCAGATACAGCAGCAGGAAGAGCAGACACGGGAGCAGCAGCAGATACAGCAGCAGGAAGAGCAGACACGGGAGCAGCAGCAGATACAGCAGCAGGAAGAGCAGACACGGGAGCAGCAGCAGATACAGCAGCAGGAAGAGCAGACACGGGAGCAGCAGCAGATACAGCAGCAGGAAGAGCAGACACGGGAGCAGCAGCAGATACAGCAGCAGGAAGAGCAGACACGGGAGCAGCAGCAGATACAGCAGCAGGAAGAGCAGACACGGGAGCAGCAGCAGATACAGCAGCAGGAAGAGCAGACACGGGAGCAGCAGCAGATACAGCAGCAGGAAGAGCAGACACGGGAGCAGCAGCAGATACAGCAGCAGGAAGAGCAGACACGGGAGCAGCAGCAGATACAGCAGCAGGAAGAGCAGACACGGGAGCAGCAGCAGATACAGCAGCAGGAAGAGCAGACACGGGAGCAGCAGCAGATACAGCAGCAGGAAGAGCAGACACGGGAGCAGCAGCAGATACAGCAGCAGGAAGAGCAGACACGGGAGCAGCAGCAGATACAGCAGCAGGAAGAGCAGACACGGGAGCAGCAGCAGATACAGCAGCAGGAAGAGCAGACACGGGAGCAGCAGCAGATACAGCAGCAGGAAGAGCAGACACGGGAGCAGCAGCAGATACAGCAGCAGGAAGAGCAGACACGGGAGCAGCAGCAGATACAGCAGCAGGAAGAGCAGACACGGGAGCAGCAGCAGATACAGCAGCAGGAAGAGCAGACACGGGAGCAGCAGCAGATACAGCAGCAGGAAGAGCAGACACGGGAGCAGCACCAGATACAGCAGCAGGAAGAGCAGACACGGGAGCAGCAGCAGATACAGCAGCAGGAAGAGCAGACACGGGAGCAGCAGCAGATACAGCAGCAGGAAGAGCAGACACGGGAGCAGCACCAGATACAGCAGCAGGAAGAGCAGACACGGGAGCAGCAGCAGATACAGCAGCAGGAAGAGCAGACACGGGAGCAGCAGCAGATACAGCAGCAGGAAGAGCAGACACGGGAGCAGCAGCAGATACAGCAGCAGGAAGAGCAGACACGGGAGCAGCAGCAGATACAGCAGCAGGAAGAGCAGACACGGGAGCAGCAGCAGATACAGCAGCAGGAAGAGCAGACACGGGAGCAGCAGCAGATACAGCAGCAGGAAGAGCAGACACGGGAGCAGCAGCAGATACAGCAGCAGGAAGAGCAGACACGGGAGCAGCAGCAGATACAGCAGCAGGAAGAGCAGACACGGGAGCAGCAGCAGATACAGCAGCAGGAAGAGCAGACACGGGAGCAGCAGCAGATACAGCAGCAGGAAGAGCAGACACGGGAGCAGCAGCAGATACAGCAGCAGGAAGAGCAGACACGGGAGCAGCAGCAGATACAGCAGCAGGAAGAGCAGACACGGGAGCAGCAGCAGATACAGCAGCAGGAAGAGCAGACACGGGAGCAGCAGCAGATACAGCAGCAGGAAGAGCAGACACGGGAGCAGCAGCAGATACAGCAGCAGGAAGAGCAGACACGGGAGCAGCAGCAGATACAGCAGCAGGAAGAGCAGACACGGGAGCAGCAGCAGCAGCAGCAGCAGCAGCAGCAGCAGCAGCAGCAGCAGCAGCAGCAGCAGCAGCAGCAGCAGCAGCAGCAAGTGGGAGGGAGTAAGAGGAAGAGGAAGCGCAGGTGGGTGCCCATGTTCCCCGTGGCACTGCCTCCCGCCCTCCACCCCCTCGCCCCCTCCCGCATGGCCTCTCCCCACAAGGCCCTTCGGTTGCTGCCCACCCAGAGCGTTGCTTCTGGGCGCCGAGCGGAGAAGGAGGGCGAGCAGGGGGGAGGAGGGCAGGAAGAGAAAGAAGGGGAAGATGAAGGGGAGGAAGGCGAACGGGAGGAGGTGGACGAAACGGCGGTGTGGAGGGAGGCGGAGGAGGAGGAGGAGGGGCGGAGGGCGGGGGTGGGCGAGGTGGTGCGGGTACCTGGCGAGGTGGCGGCAGCCCTGCAGCCGCTGGCTGCTGTGCTTGACGCCACGCTCTTCCCCGTGGTGCGCCCGCCCCTGCTGCACCGCACCATCTTCTCCCCTGCAGAGGACTGGTGGGTGGGTGGATGAGTGGGGTGGGGTGGGGGCATGGACGCATGAATGTGTGCATTTGATGGCTTGATGTAGGTCCTTGAGTGGGTGTGTTCATTATGAGTGGTTCCTTATTTTCACATGGCATGTGTTTGTGTTCTTATAACAGGTGCTTGCATGCATACATGATACCATCTGGCTAGCCATGGGGCTAGTGTCTCAGCAGCGACCATTCCTCCCCTCTGCCCCTCACTCTCCCCCCGCCCATCCCCGTGCCCCTCCATACCAGCCTGTTGGCCATGGGCGGGGAGCAGCTAGGCACGGACTGGGAGGCCATCCACCGCCGCTTCCTGCCGGGCAAGACTCCGCACCAGGTGGGCCGTGGATCATGGGCCATGGGGGGTGGGGGGTGGGCTGTGGGCCATTGGTTGTGAGCGGTGGGCGGTGGGCGGTGGGCGGTGGACGGTGGGCGGTGGGCGGTGGGCGGTGGGCGGTGGGCGGTGGGCGGTGGGCGGTGGGCGGTGGGCGGTGGGCGGTGGGGTGTGGGCGGTGGGCGGTGGGCGGTGGGGTGTGGGCGGTGGGTGGTCGGCCGTGTGACTCAAAAGTTCACCATACACAGACAGACGCCGCATTTTGACGAGCTGGTTCGGTGAGCCAGGGAGCCCATCAGAGGGGCGAGGTGAGTGCATGCACAACGTACATGCCTGTCCATGCCCCTGATCGTATCTCTGCTCCTGTATCCATTCCTTCACACTCCCGCTCTCCCCATCCATACGCCCTTGTTGCCTGCGCCTGCGGTGCCCTGTGTTGCCCCCTCTCCCCCCTCCAATCCTGGCCGTCAGATCTCCATCCGGTGGAAGAACCGGTGCTCCTCACGCGTGCCCGACAACCCCATCAAGGTGCGCATGCATGCATGCACTGGCACACGCACAGGCACACCGGGCTGTACACGCACACGCACACAGGGCTGTGAATGCACATGAGCTTTGAGGTCCAGCGAGTTAGGCAGACAGGCAGGCAGGGCAAGCAGCTGAGGTGCATTCGTGCAGATGAAGAGCGTGGTGGATGGATAGTTGTGAAGGCGCCCACCCCACACAGCAGTCAGGCAGTTCATTTGCGCTTGTGCCCATCTTTGTGCGTTGACTTGCATCCACGGTCCACCCATTCTCCAGCAGGCTCCTCTCCATCTGTGTGCTATCTGTGTCCATCTGTGTGCTATATGTGTCCATTGTGTCCGCTTCTGTGCCTTTCTGTGTCCGCTTCTGTGCCTTTCTGTGTCCGCTTCTGTGCCTTTCTGTGTCCGCTTCTGTGCCTTTCTGTGTCCGCTTCTGTGCCTTTCTGTGTCCGCTTCTGTGCCGTTCTGTGTCGGCTTGTGCGCCCCTCCTGCAGCAAGTGTGGCGGCGCAAGACTGCTCCCTTGACCGACCACGAGGTCGACCAAATACAAACGGTGCGTTGGCATAGCATAGTGCAAGGTGACTCCAGCATAACACCATCGTGACACCCCCACTGGTGTGACATGGATATGGATGGATCGCCATGCCAGCATTGGCATGGCATGGCATGGGATGGGATGGGATGCCTGTCACATGCCCTCCATGTGTCCACCATGCACCCACCATGCACCCTGCATGCACCCTCCATGCACCCTCCATGCACCCTCCATGCACCCTCCATGCACCCTCCATGCGCCCTCCATGCACCCTCCATGCGCCCTCCATGCACCCTCCATGCGCCCTCCATGCGCCCTCCATGCACCCTCCATGCGCCCTCCATGCAAATGCCCTCCATGTGTCCACCATGCACCCACCATGCACCCTGCATGCACCCTCCATGCACCCTCCATGCACCCTCCATGCACCCTCCATGCACCCTCCATGCGCCCTCCATGCACCCTCCATGCGCCCTCCATGCACCCTCCATGCGCCCTCCATGCGCCCTCCATGCACCCTCCATGCGCCCTCCATGCACCCTCCATGCGCCCTCCATGCGCCCTCCATGCGCCCTCCATGCACCCTCCATGCGCCCTCCATGCACCCTCCATGCGCCCTCCATGCACCCTCCATGCGCCCTCCATGCGCCCTCCATGCACCCTCCATGCGCCCTCCATGCACCCTCCATGCGCCCTCCATGCGCCCTCCATGCGCCCTCCATGCACCCTCCATGCGCCCTCCATGCACCCTCCATGCGCCCTCCATGCGCCCTCCATGCGCCCTCCATGCGCCCTCCATGCGCCCTCCATGCGCCCTCCATGCGCCCTCCATGCGCCCTCCATGCGCCCTCCATGCGCCCTCCATGCGCCCTCCATGCGCCCGCATGCCTGTCGGAGAAACCTGGCTGTGATGCCCCCCTGCCTCCCTTTCCTCCTCTCATGCTTGTTGATAATTCATCTCCATGCCCATCCACCCCATCCCCACCATTTCCCACATTCCCCCATCCCATGCACCATACCGACCCCATCCGCCCGCACATCACATCAGGCGCTGAACGCGTGGAAGCTGGACTGGCACGCCATGAGCCGCGCTGTGATGCCTCACCGAGACCCCACCCAGCTGCGCCGCCTCTACTCCGATGCTCTAGCTGCCCGCCGCCTTGCGCTTCGGCAGCAGCAACGAGAGCGGGAGGAGCGGATGCAGAGAGAAGAGCAGATGGAGAGAGAAAGGGAGTGGATGGAGAGTCAACAGTTGCTGCAGAGAGAGCAAGCAGTGCAAAGAGAGCAGGAGGAGCAAAGAGAACAAGACATGCAGAGAGAACAAGAAGTGCAAATAGAGCTGGAACTGCAAAGAGAACATGAGTTGCAGGAGCAACAGAGGCGGGTGAATGAGGAGATTAGGGAGGAGGAGCAGAGGAAATTGGAGGGGCTTGGTCAGTTCTCAGGTGAAGGGCACGGAGGTGACAAGCGAGGGGGCGAGAAGGGGGAGGGGGTGGCGAGTAAAGGGAGGAGCAGAGGGCAGGATGGTGGGGGACAGGAGCATGTGGAAGCAGGAGAAGAGCAGAATGCAGGCACACAGTGTGAGGGGGTTCATGTGAGAGAGCAGCCCGCATGGCAGCATGGTCCACGTGGTGACACAAGGGCTGACATGGCAGTCAGTGGTGCCACGTCAGATGCCATCATGCCAAATGCTGCCACACCAAATGCTCCCACACCAGATGAGATCACGGCATACAGCAACACAGGTGGCAGCGAAGGAGGCACTGCAGCATGCCACGTGGCATTCCAGCAGCTCTTTCCCAACCGCCTGCATCTGCTGCAGCCGCCCTTGCAGTCGTGCCCTCCCCAGGTGCCACCTGCCCGCTCTTTCACTGCAGCAAATGCAGCTTCTGCGCTGACTCAGCCGCAATTGACGCTGACTCAGCGAGCTCTGGAAGCAGGGATGGAAGGGCCACGCCCGGGAAGTGGGGAGGTGGCATCCGGGGAAGGTGTATGTGGTGGGGGAGAGGTGAGGGAAAGAGAGGTGAGTGGAGGAGAGGTGAGAGGAAGAGGTGTATCCGTGGCGGAGGGCGAGGAAGGGGCTGTAGGAGGGGCTAGCATGCTTCTGAGATGGTCCCTGCTGCAACCGACAGTGCCACAACCAGCAGTGGTACAAGCAAGACCCTTGCAGCCAATCTCCGGGGGTGCAGGAAGAAAAGGGCAAATGGAAGGGGAGGCGGTGCAGGAGGAGCAAGGAGGAGCTGAGAGCGAGGTGGAAGCAGTCGCGGAAGGAGGGGAGCCAGAGCAGCAGCTAGAGCAGCAGCAGCAGCAGCGTTCACAGCAGCAGCAGCTAGTGCAGCAGCAGCCGCCGTTTGTTCAGTTCCGCGAGCTGCTGCTGCGGGGAGTTGTGACGGGGACGAGTGGTGGTGGGCTCATGGCGCCTGCTGCGACTCTGTCCGATGTGACTGTAGCGAAGGTGACTGCATTGCCCGAGGCAGCAGCACCCGTGGGAGGAGGGAGGGAAGCAAGAGACAGTGTAATAGGAGAAGAGGAAGCACATGCTGCTACAGTTGAGCGCAGCAGTGTAACATCAGAGGCAGCAGAGGTAGCAGAGGCATCAGGGGCATCAGAGGGACGGTTGGAGGTGGCAAGAGCAGTGAGAGAGGAACCAGCAACAGCAGCACGTTGTGAAACAACAGCAGCGCCACAAGCAACAGAAGCAGAAGGAGCAGCAGAGGCAGCAGCAGCAGCAGCAGCAGCAGAAGCAACAGCAGCAGAAGCAGGAGCAGCACAAGCAACAGCAGCAGCAGCAGAGGCAGCAGCAGCATCGGTGGCAGCAGCAGCCCCAGTGGGTCGAGGCATTGACCACCACCACCACCACCCTTCTGCTGTTGACCTGCTAGCTGCTGCTGCTGCCGCCGCTGCTGAGTCGGATGCACTGTGTGCTGAGTCAGAAGCCTTGCGTGCTGAGTCAGATGCCTCGCGTGATGAGTCAGAGACAGTCTGTCTTGTTGATAACGAGGCTTTGTCCACTGAACCACTCGCTGCTGCTGGTGGTGCCGCCAGTGCTGCTGCAGGTTGTGCTGATAATAGTTGTGCTGCTGCTGGTAACCGTGTTGGCAGCAGTAGGCATAGAGATGATGAGGGTGGTGGGTGTGAGGGCACTGGGCAGGGGGCACAGGGAGACCGGTCAGCACGTGCCCCGTCTTGTCACGCTCACGCTGCTGCTCATCGTGATAATGACGCTTCTTCTGCTGCTGCTGCTGCTGCTGCTGCTGCTGCTGCTGCTGCTGCTGCTGCTGGTGCCGCTGACGGTGATGCGGATGCTGCTGATGTTGATGCTGATGCGGATGCTGATGCTGTTGCTGATGATGCTGCTGATAATAATGATGCTGCTGCTGCTGCTGCTGCTGCTGCTTCTGCTGCTGCTGCTGCTGCTGCTGCTGCTGCTGCTGCTGCTGCTGCTGCTGCTGCTGCTGCTGCTGCTGCTGCTACCAGTATTGCTGCTTCTGTTGTACTGCTGCTGCTGATGCTGGTGCTGATGCTACTGTTGATGCTTCTGCAATCGCTGCTAATGCAAAAGCTTATTCCAATGCTCCTAAAGCAGGCATTGGTGCTGCTAATGCTGCTTCTGCTGATGCAGCAGCAGGTGCTGCTGGGTCTACCACCCATCACGCATGCCTCTCTCCCATTGCCGAACCCTCTCCATCACTTCCCTCCCTTGCTTCCCTCTCACCATCGCCTACATCACCTCTTTCCTCCTGCCCCTGCCCACCATCCCCTCCCTCCCCTGCGTCTTCTCGGCCCTCCCATCCCCCTCCATCCCCACCACACTCTCCTCCTCCACCTCAACCTCCCTCACCTCCCCCTCCCTCACCTCTCCCTCCCACTCCTCCTGCATCTGCCTCAGACGACCCGCCTCCCACCATCTTCATCCGGGCAGCCTTTCTCTTGTCGCAACCCCTCTCGTCACAGCCCCTCCCTGCTCACCTCCCTCCCCCTTCCACCTCACCACCACAACCATCACGTCCTCCTCTTCCTGTTCTCCTCTCTCCTACCCCCACAAATACACCTCCCCCGGTTGGCCCTTCGTCTCATCCATCCCAGTCTGCCCCTCTCTCAGATGCACCTCCCTTGGCTGGCCCTGGCCTTCCTCCCTCTGCACTGCTCGCAGCCCTCTCTCTGCCGCTCTCTACCACCTCTGTCCCTGCACAGCGAATGCCCGCCCCGCCCACAGCTGCAGCAATGGACGTGCCTGCAGCAGCACCAGCGCCACCACCACTACTACTGCCAGTGGCAGCAACTGTGGCATCAGCAGCAGCACCACCACCACCATCAGCGTCAGCAGCAGTGCCATCAGCAGCACCAGCAGCACCAGCAGCAGCAGCAGTGGTTTCTGCTGGGCCTGTGGCCCGCACACCAGTGGTTGGTGGGGGGGAAACAGCTCCTGCTGTGCCTCCCGCTGTTGCTATAACTGCAGCGGATAGCAGAGCAGCGGACAGCAGAGCAGCGGACAGCCGAGGCGGAGGGATGGCGGCGCAGGCACACGAGAAGCAGGCGGCGAGCAGAGGAGCAAGAGCTCAGCCGGCGGGCAGTGGAGGAGATGGGGGGGCTGCACCACCCCCGCTGCCAGCAGCTGCTGCAGAAACATGCGGAGCAGCAGAAGCCGCTTCTGGTTTTTCTGAAGCACCAGACAAGGCACCAGCAGCAGCAGGATTAGCAGAAGCAGCAGCGGTAACAGCAGCAGCAGCAACGACAGCAGGCGTCGCAGCAACGGCAGCAGCAGGTGGGGGGTGTAGAGCAAGCAGCGAAGCCCCAGGTGCGGCAGTGCCAGCATCCACAGGGGCACCTGCTGCCAGCCCACTAGATGCAGCGGCAACAAGGGAGGCTGTGAGAGCACGCGGAGGTGCATGCGATGCACGTGGTGCACGTGATGCTCTCACGAGAACCTGTGCTGCTCAACGCCCAGCTGCGGAAGGAAGGGCAGGGCTGTTGGACGCGGGTGAGCGGGCAGGTGCGTTGCAGCACAGCACAGGACTCGCTGCGGCTGGCAAGGGCACTTCGAGGGCACCTGCTGTCACCATCCCTGCTCCTGCTGCTCCTGCTGCTTCTCTGATTGCTGCTCCTGCTGCTGTTCCGGCTTCTGCTCCTGCTGCTGCTCCGGTTGTTGCTCCTGCTGCTCTTGCTGCTGCTGCTCCTGCTGCTACTCTGTTTGCTGCTCCTGCTGCTGCTGCTGCTCCTGCTGCTCCTGCTGCTGCTGCTGCTGCTGCTACTGCTGCTGCTGCTCCTGCTGCTGCTCCGATTGCTGATGCTGCTGCTGCTGCTCCTGCTCCTGCTGCTGCTCCTGCTGCTGCTCCTGTTGCTCCTCCTCCTGCTGCTCCTGCTGCTGCTGCTCCCCCTGCCTCTGTCCCTCCTGTTGCTCCTCCTGCTGCTCCTCCTGCTGCTCCTCCTGTTCCTCCTCCTTCTGCTGCTCCTCCCCCTGCCTCTGCTCCTCCTGCTCCTGCTCCTGCTACTGCCTGCACAGACCCCCTCGCCTTCCTCCCCATCCCTCCTCTCCCCCGCTTCCGCAACTTCCCCCCACTTCCTCTCCCCCTCCGTTCACAATCCCCCACTGCAACCAGGCCCTTCCAACCTTTCACCTACTCTCACTCCCCGCACTCCACCATTCCCCCATCTGCATCTTCTCACTCCCCCTTACGTCCCACCCCTTCCTTCCCCACGCACCCCCATCCTACGCGCCCCCTTCCCCGGTCTGCTTTCCATACCCCGTCCCAGCCCGGCCTTCCCACCGCCTTCCTCCCAGCCACCCCTTTCTCTTTCCCTCGCCCCACGCCTTCTCTCTCCCCTTCCACCGCCCCTCGCCCCACTCCACCCCTCAAACCCACGCCCTGGCCCAGACCCCACATGCCATCCCCACCACAGCCATCACAGCCATCACAGCCATCACATTCACCACAACCCTTGCAACCTCCTTCCAATGCGCCCCCCTCATCCATGCCCCTGCCCCCTCTGCCTTCCTCCACCACCTCTCCCTCTCCTCACCCCTCACCTGCTGCTCTGCCCTCTCCTGCTCCTCACTCCTCTGCTGCCCCACCCCCTGCCGCTGCCGCTGCTGCAGCCCCTGCTACTGCTGCTGCCGACCCTGCTTCTGCCACTGCTACTCCTGCTGCTGCTGATTCCGCAGCGCCTCCCTTCCCGCGTCGCAGGAGGCGCAGGCGGAGGGGCGTGTTTGGGTTGCCGCCCACCCGGGGCTTGGGGGGGATGGGGGGAGGAGCAGGTGCCGTGGGGGAAGGAGGAGCAGGCGGAGGAGGAGGAGGGCGGGGAGCGGGGGGAGGGGCAGGGAAGCCATCAAGGAGCCTGGCGCCGGTGATGCTGCCTGATGGGCGCATCATCCAGCTCTGCCCCTCGCAACTCCCCTCCTCCTCCCCCTTGCACTCCCCCTCCTCCCTCTCGCCGTCCCTCGCACCCTCCCCTGCCACCGCTGCTGCTGCCGCTGCTACCCCTGCTGCCCCCTCCTTTATGCCATACTCTGCGTTCTTTCACCTCTCTCCGTCGTCCTCTACCATACCTTCTGCCATGCCTGCTGCCGTACCTGCCGTCATACCTGCTGCCATGCCTACTGCCATACCTGCTGCCATGTCTGCTGCTGTTAATACTACCTCTGTTCCTTCTGCTGCTAATACTACCACCGTTCCTGCTGCTGCTAATACTACCACTGTTCCTGCTGCTGCTCCTCCCACTGCCACCAGTATTGCAGCCACTGCCGGCACTCCTGCCCCCCATCCCACTGCCCCTCACCCCGCCCACGCTTCTCCTGCTACCCCACGCCCCGCATTGCATAAGAGTGCTGCTTTGGGGAATGCTGTAGCGGGGAGTGCGGTACCAGCGAGTGCTATAGGTGCGCCATCTGTAGCAGCACTAGTCAAACCTTTGAATGGGACTGTAGCCAAGTCAGCACCAGTAGCCACGTCAGCACCAGTAGCCACGTCAGCACTGTTGGGCAATGGAATGAAGGCAGCTAGCAGAGCAGCTGGAGCACCAGAGAGCAGGATGACACCTGTGGCACAGAGAGTGAGACAATATCTTGTGCCACGTGGCAGCAGTGGGGTTATCAGTGCTGATGTGGAGACACGTGGCAGCAGCAGGGCCAACAGTGCTGATGTGCCTATCCCACCTGCTCCTCCCCCTGCCCCTGCTAGTGCTGTCGCTTCTGCTGCTACTGCCGCCACTGCCGTGCCTGCTACTGCTGCTGCTGCGCATGCACCTGCCCCCACGCGCCGTCCACCTTCACCATCTCACCCTGCACCTCCCTCAAACCGCTTCACTCCCAATTCCGCATTCCTTCAATCCCAGCCGTTGGATCTCCAAACCGCCACTGCCCCATCCTCCAGAGCGCTTCCAGGCGCCACAACAACCCTCTCTGCTTCCTCCTCACGCACCCAGTCAAGGCTACAGCCGACCTACAGCCTCACCCACAGTCCAAACCAAAGCTCTTGGCTTGGTTTATCCAAGGCAGGCAGCGGAGGCTCGGCACAGGTGGTTCGGCCTCGCCCCATGCTTCCTGTGCCTGCCCCACCCGCTAACTCCACTCCCGCTGACTCCCTTCCCTCTGGTTCCGCTCCCACTGACTCCATTCACCACCAGCGTCCATCCATCCGGGCCGCCTTCCTTGTTGGCCGCCCACCCGCCGTGTCCCCTGTGTCCTCCGCATCAACTCCTGCTCCTGCTCCTGCTGCTTATGCGGCTGCTGCGTCTTCTGTTGCTGCTACTACAGCCAGCACGGAACGTGCAGCGAAATCGCATGTTGCAGCACCGGCTGCCTCAGCCAGGGGAGCCTTACTTGGACGAGCGTCGCAAGACAGACTGCGAACTCGCGAAGAGCCATTTGAAGCGCGAGGAGGGGGGATCCCTTTAGGTGGAACTGGGATGCGAGCAGGCAGTACTAGGAAGACTGAAGTGAGCAGGCAGGAGGGTGTACGAATCTCGGTAAGCGAATTTGATGCCTTGAGTGTGTGGGATGATGTGAATGAAGGAATGCGGATGTTTATATACGCCATAACGCGCGACGCGGCGGGGAGCAGCGGCGGCTTCAGCTCGACGTCGACAATTATCGAGGCGCCGGGGAGCAAGCAGTAGATTGTTCCGAGAAGTTGCATGTTACCTATGCGGGCTTCAAGGGGAGAGATTATTGGAGGCTGCAGAGCATGTGTGCTGCTCATGACGGCGCGCGGTCCCAAGCCAAGCACAACTCAGGGAGGTCTAGTTCTTTGTCAAGCAGGGGGGCAGCCGTGTGATGCGCTTCTCATGCCGGGATAATTATTGGAAGCTGCAGAGCACATCCGTACGGCTGTCGACGGCGCAACATGCGGTCCCAAGAACGGCTCAGCAACACCTGCTTTGCCCGGCTGGGAGATGCCCGTTCGCCGATACAAGCTGTCGCATGAACACCACGCCTCGCGTATTCCCCTTACCGTATTTCAACAGCTAAGAAGTAGAACCTCATTTCCCTTGCAGAAGTGTTTTTGGGAGAGAAACTTACATTAATTAGCAGCAATAACACATGAATGAGAAACAGATGCCATAGCATCTCAACGGCTATACGTGGTTGTAGAGTGAATCCCACCCCATAACCCAGACAGGGATAGAGTAAACTAAGATGCCGATCAGAAACGACGGCAGAATGGTACTAAGGATGTACACGTACGAGCGCCATGGCGTCCCAAGAGTGTAGTGGAAGTAGAGAATCTCGAGGGAGAACATGGACACTGTGCTGAGCCCTGTGAGGAACCCCAGCTGCACTCCTCCCACAATGACTTGCGAAGCATGTGTCTTGACCTGCAAGTGTGACACAAACGAGAGTGTGAAGATAGGGAGGTGAGGCACCGCATGGGCAAGATTCACCAATCCGAGTCGTTGTGCAGGCATCAAATGAAGATAGGCACACGTAGTTCTTCCATACCGCGAGATACGCCACGGAAATGGCAGCTTCCAAAGCAGCCGCCCCCACGTTGGCTGTAAGAGTCCCCCACGGCATCCAAGCAGCTGCACCCACACCCTCCTCCCACTTCCCCTTCCCTCCACCCCCGCTCCGGGCCTCTCCACTCGCTCCCTTCCCCCTCCCACTCGCCCCTTGGAACCACAACCCGAGGCCAGCCCCGTTGAGGGGCAGCAGGGACCAGCGCAGGCACGTGCCGAGGGGGGCGAGCGCACAGGCGAAGCAGAAGGCCTGCAGGCTGGCGCTGTGTGCGGCGGCGAGCACCGCCCCCGTGATGGCCGCCGCCCAGAGGACGAGTGCGCACAGCAGCACGGGGATGAGGTGGCGGCGGGCGGGTGGTGGTGGGGAGATTGTGGGGGAGGGAGGATTGGGAGGAGAGGAGGAGGGAGGTGGAGTTGGGGTGGAGGTTGGAAGGAGAGACGGGGAGGTGGAGGAGGAGTGGGATGAGAGGTGGGAGTGGAGGGAGAGGAGGTTGTGGGCGGTGTCTGCCCCCACAACGACGGAGATGATGGGCAGCACGGACCCTGGTGGGATGGGAGCAGCAGCAGGGGAAGAGCACAGAGAGAAAGGTGAAACTTTCCAGATTCACAAAACCCGTTGCTTTCCTGCACCTGAGTTTTCTCGCCCAAGGAAGTGAGTAAGTGGAATGAGTGGAGTAAGTGGAGTGAGTGAAGTGAGTGAAGTGATTGGGATGAAGTGCTCTCGGAGCTGCAAAGCAAAGCAGCTCAACAAAGTCGCGGATCCAGAACCAAGTAAAGGCCATTCGACGCAGTGTGGACTGACCTGCGAAGTAGCCGAAGAGGGCGCGGACCCAGAGGCCGGCCGTGGCGATGGCGAGCATGCGCTGGTTCCACGTGGCGCAGGTGGAGATGCTGCCGCACAGCCCCACCACCAGCCCTATCGCCAGGTGCCGCGAGTGTGTGAGCAGCGCCGGCAGGAACACCACCCCTAGCATGCCCAGCAGGAAGCAGCCCAGCTGCGGGAGGGCGTGAACGGGAGAGGGAAAGGAAGGAAAGATTGGAGAGAGAGAGAGAGGGAGGGTGGGAGGGAGGGAGGGAGGGAGGGAGGGAGGGAGGGAGGGAGGGAGGGAGGGAGGGAGGGAGGGAGGGAGGGAGGGAGGGAGGGAGGGAGGGAGTGAGGGAGGGAGTTGGAAGAAGTGACAAGAACATCCAATCATACTTGACCCCAAGGACCATCAGAGAGACAAGAGGAAAAGTCCTTGACACTATGTTAGCACGCAGGTCAATGGGTATCGCGCGCTCTCGCACCACGCATCGCACCACGCATCGCACCACGCATCGCACCACGCATCGCATCGCTCACTTCGCTCATCTAGTCGCACATCGCATCGCATCGCATCGCATCGCATCGCATCGCATCGCACCGCAGTCATCCCATCGTGCATCGCCACTGGCGTGCGCCCTTCCTGAGCCACCTTTTGCGGCGCCTAATGCGCGTGGCGGCACTCACTCACCATGTTGGCGGGCAGGTCGATGAAGATGGCCTGCTCGTCGCTCGTCACGTGCGCCACCTCAGGCCCGAACAGCAGGTCCATGCCGTGCTGAATGGCAATCTGGGGGGAGTGGGAGGGGGGTCGGGGAGGGAGGAAGGAAGATGAGAGAGGGAGGAGCAAAGGTATGGTTGGGAGGCTGAGCTGAGGTATGGTTGCAATGGACACTTTTCATTCACTGCCAGACAAGAAGAGAATAGCAAGAGCCACCAAGTCATCCCTGTATTCAGCCTACCTCTGCCATGCAGTAACGAGGATCCATGCGCCACAGCGTGTCATGTCGCTCATGACAGACTGCACAGCGAACGCTGTCCTACCGCGCAACACACTGCTGGTAACATGCCCCACATGCGCCATTCGCTCGCCTCGCAGCGCTACCAATGCGCAATCCACTCACCCCGAGGATGGAGAAAGTGGTCAGATGCGCCACGATGCTCAATCGATCCAAAGCCACCTCCGCCCATCCCGCCAAGCTGCTGCTGCTATCGCCGTGCCTCGAGCTGCTGCCACTGCTGCAGTCACACCCGTTACAGTGACGGCCGGTGCGAGCAGCGCAGGTGGTTGCGTGGCGCGAGCAGCAGGAGCAGAGCAGCTCTCGCACGAACGCGCGGTGGCTGATGTAGCTGTACGCCGTGGTGGATAGCTGGAGAGGGGAAAAGGAGGGAAAGGGGAAAGGGGAGGAGGAACGAGAAGGGGAAAGGGAGAAAGAGGAAGAGGATCGCTCGGTGGCTGATGCAGCAGGAGGCGGGGAAAGCAGGACCGTGGATGGAAGATGCGACGGCGGAGGGGGGTGGGGTGGAACGAGAACGAATGGCGAACGCATGACGCAACTTCGCATCGCACGAGAGGGAACGAAGGACGACGGCGGCCTTGCGCTTTCTCAAAAACCCTGAGAGTTGGTGAACGCACGTCGGCAATGGACGTTCGAGGAAGCTTCGCCACGGGCGGCTTCGGCCCCGCGGCAGCCGATGCGTCGTGCGAAGGCGGCTCGAGAGTGACGCCCACAGAGCAGCCATCGATCTCCGCGGCGTTCCTTGGCGGATCATCCAACGGCTGCGGTCGCGCGCGCGGTGAATCCGCACCCGCGGACGCGGCAACAGTGGGGAGCCGCGCGCTTCGAGGCGAGTCAGAACTGCCTGATGCTCTGCCTGCTCCTGCATCCGCCGCGTCTCGCGGCGTCTCGCAATCTGATGAAACCGCGGGTTCGAGATCCGGCGTCCGAGCGTGAGACGATTCGCCGTCTCTCGCGCCGCCGTCTGTTGCGCCGCCGCCGGCGCCAGCATGCCTCGCGACATCCCTCGCGGCCACGGCGCGCATGACGGGAATGCAGCCGCAAGTGGCGGCGTCTGAATCGGCGCGGCCCAACAAGCTCTGCCCATCGTCGTGTTCTCTCAGCTCGTCCGCCCCGTCGCTCCTTTGTCGGTCCACCATTTGAAACCCCAAGCAGTCACACGGCGTACAGTCACAAGCTAGTACCCTTGGCGTGCTCGAGGCGTGCTTTGCTGGCAGGTCATTCAATGCGGCGTCGCAGCGCGATTCGCAGCGAAGGTGGAGGGTTTCAAGGACCAAGTGTCGTGGAAATGCGGCCGAAGAGATGCAATTACAGTAAGCTACACGAGAATGTTCAAGCGAGAGACGCGTGCTCCGGAGCGGAGCGGGAGGACAGTATCGATACGATAGTGCGCATTGGGTTCGTTACTATGACGCGGTGACGGAAAGCAGAGCGTAGGATGGATCCTGTAGTTAGCGAAAACCGTCGGCAACGTCGCAGTTGGAAGGGTTGCGAGGAAGAGGTGTGGTTTTCAGAAACAAACGTGGAGCAGGACCAGGCAGAAACAAAAGGCAGCAGCTGGTGTAGGGTTTGGTGTGTTCCATTCCAATAGAAATTCAGTTGTGTGCTTTCCGACACGAGTGAAAACACCCGACACAGTCAAATTTTTGATAATTTTGTTGCCCGAATGAGTAATCCCCGTAGGTTCTAAAACCCGGGAATGAGATACACTATGCTGCCAGATGCGCTGTCTTTTTGTTTTGGGCTGAATTGGAGTTTTTGGTGGGGTTGATAGGCTTGTCCGAGGAGTAGCCGAAAACGCACCTGGACGGAAGGGAGGATGTGGGGATATCTCTGCATGCAGGTGTCCGTTCGTTTCGTTCGTGCGGGGCGGACGAAATGCTGGGCTGAGGGAAGGCTCGGCTGGTGGCCGTTTGGGTTGGTGCAGGTGGAGGTGAAGCATGTGAGCTTCATTCCATGCCTCGTCCGCGTTGCATGGAATTAGGGTTTGCATTTACTGTGAGAACCTCGTAGGGAGTGTACACTCCATCGTTATTTATGGTTCCGGTATTCGATATATTTATACGGCCTCGTCCTTGCATCAACATAGTAATGACAAGAGTGGCATTTAAAAGTGCCACGCTTCAACTATCGAACCCTTGATTTACGCCGGAATGAGGACGACGATGTTGGTGATGAGAGTGGGAAAAGAAAGGGCAATCGGAGGGTGATTCGAGGCGAAAAGAGGGCAACGTGATGGGTGATGGGAAGTGGGAGAGAAAGGGTGGTGGGATGGTTATTCGTGGCGAAGCAAGGGTGACGAGGTGGGTGATGGGAGGGGGTGGAGGGGAAGGGCGATATGAGGGTGATTCGAGGCGAGCGCGAGAGCAACGATGTGAGTGGCAGGAGGTGCTAGAGTTAGGATCTCGTATAGGATATGATTGCTTTAGAGGGTTTGGTTGATAGAAGGGGGTGCGAGAGGGTGACAGAGAAGGTGGCATGAAAGACGAGGGGAGAAAGGGACACCGATCATGCAGGGAGCCGGCACCATGTATGAATTCCGACCTGGCATGCTTGACTAGAACCTTGACCACGAGTAGATCGAGTAGATCTCGGATGTCATTTGGCATGATCCATACTGAGACATTAACGCTTGCTGCGTGCTCCACCAGGAACTGTTACTCGGTGAGGGTCAGAGGGTTCGGCTGAGTAGTAAGTCTCATCAATAGTGGGCCCAGCAGCGTCCTCGAAATGGCGTGACAACTTTGCTCGTTCCAACAGCGTGTACTATGGTGTGATTGATCGTTCACCAACTGCGTTGCTCGTAGAGATAGGGCCTCGGCTTAGGTCTTCGTAGGATGTTGAATTTCTCCGCGAGGGCGCGGATTTCATTGAAGTTCAAAACGCCGAGTAGGATGTAGTCGACATGTTTGCACAACGCAAGAAAACCGCAGGTTTCTGACTTCAATCTCTCCCTCCGCTTCGTGGATGTAGTCGACTTTTTTGCACAACGCAAGTAAATCGCAGGTATAGTCTTAAGCTGACCCGAGCTGTCGCCAGGTGCGCAGCTTGACGCTCCAAAATCCGAGCCCCGATCGGCTCGAAACGCCCGTGAAGTACCGCGCACAACGCATCACAATTAGGTGGCCTCACAAAAAGACGAACTCCACGAAACAGCTAGCCCAGAAGGCCCTCCCCCTTTGCGGAAATGGCTCATATTCGCTCGGCGAGGAAATGATCACTCGCCACCAGTCCGTGGCGGGCCCACGTAGCAGAGCAACAGGGTACCATATCTACGTCGCGTCCAACGTTATGTAGTTTGCATCGAAGAAAACGTTCATCGTGAACACCCACAACCAAACTGTCGGACCTCCGCATTGACATTGATTGAAGCAGGGTGGGCGCTGAGGTTTGAGTGGCATTGGCTGCGCGATGTCGTCGTTGTCGTAATCAGCTGCAATGCTGACACGACGATGACCTTCACGCAACGTGTTCACGACAGAAGTCCCCCTGGGTTGCTCCATGCCCAGATTTCTTGAGTAGCTCCATCGATGGTTGTGACAGAGCGTTGTCGCACACTCTTGTGCCATGATGTCTTTGATGGTACACCATTGAGTGTTGAAGTGGCTCATGCTCATCTCTCAATGTCACAATTTTGAACGCGCTCTCATGCTATGGTCAAGTTAATTCGTCGAGGCGGTCCTCAGCCAGTTCCTCGAGTACGATGCGTTCAGCCATGGAGAGAGGTGTCGAGGAATCTCATCGGCAGTCTCAGTCGTGGCTGTGAGTGCTTGCACGCTACTTGGTATTGGGCATTAAGGGGCGTCCACCCCCTCCAGAATTTTGAATGTAGCAAAAGCGTCGTGTGTGCGCTGCGGCCAGAAAAGGAACGTGGCTCTAGATACCAAGTGTTCAGAGTGCAATTGAGTGAGGAAACGATGATCGCACTATCGAAGCAATTGAATTACATGAGAAAGGCATGAGAAAATGTTATACTGAAACACGGGGTAATAATAACACGCGATAAGGTGGGGTGGCCTAACGCTGGGTTTGGAAATTGTCCGAGGTGTAGGCTGAGAAACTGAACGAGAATGAATTGACTAAGGGAAAGTTGGGTACAAATGCAAACCCTAGACAACTGTACCCTATATGTGCTACCCCACTATAGCCTACAGTAGCTATGTCATATAAATCTGACACACCCCCATAGGCAAAGTGGGGGAGAACAAGGGGTCACAAGACCAGTCAAGCAAAGCAAAGCAAGCTCAGGGTGGATCACAAAGTCACCACACATTCCGAGCACAAGTTCAAGGCCACAAGGCCAGTTCACATGCAGGATTATATATATATATATATAAGGCTAGACAAGCAGGAGCAGGTGTATATATATATGCAACAGTACAAACAAGGTCAAGATGTGAGCAAGTGAGGCAAGGTAGGCACAAGACCCAGCTGAGTACAGAAGCGCTGATGATCACAAGGCGCAAGTGCCTTGGTGAAGATATCAGCAGTGTTGGCCTCAGAGGCCACGTACGCAAGCCGCAGCTGACCACGCTGCTGTAGCTCACGAGCAAGGAAGTAGCGGAGAGCAATGTGCTTCGTTCTGTGCTCCAGTCTCTGCTCTCGACACAAGGCCAGCATGGCCTTGTTGTCTACGTACAGCACTGGAGGAGAACGAGGCGGCTCTCCGAGGTCAGTCAGCAGGTAGGTGAGCCAGCGAAGCTCCTGTGCAGCCATGGCCCCGGCGTAGATCTCAGCCTCACAACTGGAGCCGAGAACAGAAGACGAGCGGGTAGCCCGCCACGAAACAGAGCCGGAACCAAGGCTGAAGGTGTAACCCTGTGACGACCGCTGCGTAGCCTGGTCGTCAGCCCAAGAAGCGTCTGCGTGCCCAGTGAGGACCACTGGACTCTGCCCTCCAAGCACAAGCCCCATGCCCGACGTACTGCACAAGTAGCGCAACACCCTCTTCGCTGCAGCCATGTGCTCCGGTCTGTGTCTCCCAGGAGCAACATAGCGTGCGAGAATGCTAAGAGGGTATGCAAGGTCAGGTCGTGTGCAGGTCATCAGGTACATGAGGCAGCCAACAAGCTCTGGGTATGGGCCACTCGACTCTACGGACTCATCCGAAGGCAGAGCTGAGAGCGAGTGGCGAGTAGGCAGAGGAGTGGCCTGAGGCGAGGAGTACGTGAAGCCGAAGCGCTGAAGGACCTACTGCACCATGTGTGACTGAGTCAGGGTAATGGTGCGGCGTGCTCTGTCCCGGGTGATCTGCAAGCCAAGGTAGCTGCGCAGTTCACCCAGGTCTGTGCACGTGTGTCTCTTCTGCAGCTCCGACTTCACGTGGGCGAGTCCAGCAGTGTCAGCTGTGGCAAAGACCAAGTCGTCGACGTACACGAGGATGTAGAACGGCGGCAAAGAAGTGTCGGTGCGCAGAAACAGCGACGGGTCGGCAGTAGAGGGAGCAAACCCAAGAGCCGCAAGTGTAGTCCTCAGTGTGTCGTGCCACTCACGCGGTGCCTGGCGGAGACCGTAGACTGGCCGCCGGAGGCTCCACTGGGTGCCAGGAGGAAAAGACCCAGTGAAGCCAGGTGGGCGACGCAGCCAGATCTCCTCGTGCAGGCTGCCCTGCAAGAAAGCAGTGCTGAAGTCAAGAGAGTGCAGCTCGTAGTCACGGTGAGCAGCTATGTGCAGCAGTACCCGAAGAGTGGTCATCTTCGGGGTGGGAGAGAAGGTCTGAAAGTAGTCAACTCCCTGCCGCTGACTGAAGCCACGAGCCACGTAACGCGCCTTGAAGACAGGCGGAGAACCCGGCGGCCGCTTCACCCTGAAAATCCACATGCCACTGACGATGTTCGCCCCAAGCGGGGGAACCTCGTCAACGTAGGTGCCTGTGGACTTCCAGGAAGCCATCTCTGTGTCCATAGCTGCCTGCCACTGAGAGGAGTAGGGACCCTCTATCGCCTCCGCGTAAGAGCGCGGAGTCGGGATGTCAAGTGCATCCGGGTCTCCCTCAGGGGTAAGCAGTACGGACACGAGATGAGGTGAAGCAGCAGCCAAACACTGGAACTCCTCCTGCCTATCCTCAAGGACGTCCGTGCCAAGGGCACACTCACCCCCTACGGACGGAGGACAGACAGACTCAGACTCATCGACAAGACTAGCAGCGTAGTCTAGACGACAGCGAGCAGCAAAGTCGACGAGCTCAGCAACTAGGGCAGACGCAGCAGTGGACTCAAAGGAAGGGTCAGTGACGACAGTAGCAAGGAGACGCGTGACAGTAGGACTGGCAGCACGAAGAGAGTCCGACTCCGGGTCGGGAAGAGCAGGAAGAGAGGACTCAGGAGGAGAAGGCAAAGGGGCACGCAGAGGAGTAGTGGACGGACGCAGAGACATCCGGTGCGTGCCAGGGACAGGAGGAGGACGCTGACGCGAACCACGACCACTAGTGCGAGCAGGACGGACAGGCGACGCAGGGCGAGACGCAGGCTCACGACGCTCAGCAAGACCTCCAGTAGGACCAGTGTAGGGAGAAGGAGCGGGCAGTGGGGAGGCCGGCTGTAACTGTAACTGTGACGGGACAGGCTGTGGACACTCTAAGGGAGGAGGAGGACCAGTAGAAGGCGGGAGACCAAGAACCTGCTGAAGGAGCGGAACGAAGTACGGCCGAGGCCGCGCGGCGACTCCAGACACAGCAGGGACAGCACCAGTACCCCCAGCGGCAGCACCAGCGCCAGCAGCACCTCCAGCTCCAGTACCTCCAGCAGCACCAGTAGCACCCCCAGCAGGACCGCCTCCAGGACCGACAGCAGTAGCCTCAGCGCCAACACCCTCAGCAGCTCCAGCTCCAGTCGTACCCGCAGGCCCAACAGCTCCAGTACTCCCAGTACGAGCACCTCCGGGACCCGCGGCACCAGCACCCTCAGCAGCCGAAGAACCTCCAGCTCCAGCAGCACGCCTCCAGCGCCGGGCAAACCACTCGCGCAGCTCCTGTGGAGAGAGTGGCTCCCGCCGAGACGAAGCACCCGGAGAACCTCCAGGCTCAGCACCGCCAGACGCCACACGAGCAGGCCCAGCTCCCTCAGGCTCCGCACCCCCAGGCTCAGCACCTCCAGGCGTAGCACCCCCAGGCTCAGCACCCCCAGGCGTAGCACCCCTAGGCTCAGCACCCCCAGGCTCAGCACCCCCAGTAGTAGCACCCCAAGGCTCAGCACCCCCAGGCTCAGCACCCCCAGTAGTAGCACCCTCAGGCTCAGCACCCCCAGGCGTAGCACCCACACGCTCAGCACCCCCAGAGCCAGCACCCCCAGGCTCAGCACCCTCAGCAACACCAGAGTCACCAGTAACCTCGACAGGCTCGACTGCGTCTACCTGGGACACACCTGAAGGGGCAGGACCCTGAGGGGGGAGGGGGTCTACCGGGGGGGGACCTGGCACAAGGAAGAGCGGTGGCGGGGGGAGGGACGGAGTGCGGTAGGGGAAGAGGCGGTAGTAGGGGACCGACTCGTCAAACGTGACGTCCTGGGAGGACAGAACACGGCGAGAGGTGGGGTGGTAGAACTGCCACCCTGGCGCGTCAGGGGGGAAGCCAAGGAAGACGCAAGGAGCAGCACGAGGGGACAGCTTGTCCGCAGACAAGTCGCGGACAAACGCCCGAGATCCCCAGACACGGAACGCAGACGCATCGCCAACCTTCCCCGTCCACAGCAAAGCTGGGGAGGTCTCCGGCATGGAGACCCTGGGGTGAAGGTTGATCTGATGCGCCGCGTACCGAACCGCAAACGGCCACAGAAAATGGGGGGCAGCCGCATGCATCATGGACGTACGGGCGACGTCCATGACCATGCCAATGCGGCGCTCAGCAATCCCATTTTGCTGTGGAGAGTCCGGAAGCGTGAAGGTCTGGCGGATGCCTCGTGCACGACAGTAGGCTCGCAGAAGGCCAGAGGAGAACTCTCCACCTCTGTCAGAGTGCAGACGCAGAACAGGAAAGTCCGAGCCGAAGCTCTGCCTGAGCTGGAGACGAGCTGCGCGGATCCAGTCGATCAACACCTCAGTGACATCACCCTTGCTGCGCAAGGGGAAGACTGTGGTGTAACGCGAGTAGTCGTCAACCACCAGCAGGAAGTAGCGCTCGTGACCCTGTCCACGGACGCGGGCCGGGCCCCACACGTCCATGTGAAGCGTCTGCAGCGGGGCCTCTGTCGGAGGAAACTGGGAGGAGTGAGGGGCAGCCCGCTGCCGCCCCTCGACACAGGGGACGCAGGTAGGGCCAGGCCCCGGAGGAAGGGGAGGGAGGGACCGGGGAAGACCAGAGACAAGGACACGGGAGGCCATGCCTCGGAGACGAAGCAGGGAGGGGTGACCAAGGCGGTGGTGCCAGAGGAGAGTCTCGTGAGACAGGAGGCGACACGAACAGGGGGCAGACTCAGGACCAGACCTGGACGCTGCAGCAAACACCTGACCCGACGCAGCTACCTGACCAGACGCAGTGACTGGAGGAGACTCAGTGGTCAGTGTGTACAGGCTCGACCCCGGCCGACGTGTAAACGTGGCCAGGTGTCGGCCTGTCCGAGCGTCCGTGCAGTGGGTCACCCGCTGACTCGCAGGAGTGAACTGGTGAACCCCCGCATCCTGTAGGTCAGCACCACTCACCAAGTTCGTAGAGAACGAGGGGAGGTAAAGACCAGACAGGGTGCCAGAGGGGGCCGCCGGACACGGGAGGACAGTGGAGAAGTGAGCAAGGACAGGACCCCCAGAGGGGTCTGCCAGAGAGACTGCAACTGGCCGGCCAAGCGGCGTGAGTGTGGTGCGGTCTCGAAAGAAGGAGCGAGAAGCCCCCGAGTCAAGGGTGAAGGTGTGGGAGGCCGAATCTGACGCAGTACCTGAGAGAGCAGACTCACCAGCACCTGAGGGAGCAGACGCACTAGCACCTAGAGCAGCAGCCTCGCTAGCACCTAGAGCAGCAGCCTCACCAGTACCTAGAGCAGCAGTCTCAATGCCCGGGTCGGGCGGAAAACACCGGTAACAGTCACCCTCATCACTAATAGTCACAGCATACATGGCAGCAAGAATAGCATCAAAGTCAAGGTCAAAGACAGCTACACCCGCCCTAGACAGCTCGCCCCAGCGGGGGATCTCAGTGGCCTCAGGGAACTGGTGACGCCAAGCGTCCGTCAGGCGGCCAAAGCAGCGCTGGGTGGAGTGCGCACCCCCGCACTGCTCACCCGCGCGGTCGCCGGTGCGTAGGACGTAGGTGCACGGACCAGTACCCCCACCCCGCTGGCGTGCAGCGTACCACTCACGGAGCTGCTGAGGGAGGGGGATGTCACGAGTGCGCTGCTGCTGCTGCTGCTGCTGCTGCTGCTGGCGCTGACCACCACCGGAGCCGACCCTCTGCGCAGTGCCACCCCGACCAGCTCCACCTCCTCCGCCGCCGCCTCCTCCACCGCCGCCACCTCCACCACCTCCGCTCCCACCGCCACCGCCGCCGCCGCCTCCGCCTCCACTGCCGCCACCGACACCTCCACCCCCGCCACCACTCCCACCACCACCCCCACCCCCTCCACTGCCGCCACCGCCACCTCCGCCACCCCCGCCAGCCCCTCCAGCACCCTTGCCCCCCTTGCCCTTGCCGGTGCGGCGTCTCCCGCTCGGGGCAGACGCAGCGCCGACCGACTCGAAACCAACGAGGTCGGCCGCAGCAGCAGAGGCAACATAGGGCAAAAGGGGGGAGGGGGAACACCCCTCAAAGACGGGGGTGCGAGGGTCACCACGAGAGGCTCCTACAGCGACTATGCTCTTCTCTGCTGCTAGGAGGGCCTTCTCGAGGAGGTCAACGGTGAGAGTGGTGGGGCAAACTGAGAGGAAGTGGTCCCTGACTACGCGAAGGGAGTCAGGGAGCCGGGTGACTATGTAGTAGAGGGTGATGTACATGGGGGGGGGGTTCTTGGCGCAGAACTCGGCAGGAAGCGCAGCGCGGTAGCGAGTGTCACTAGTGCGGAGGTGCGAAATGAGGTCAGCGACTGTGGGAAAGGCAGCAAGGTCAGGGAAGAGGTACGGTAGCATGAGGCGGCTCAGTGCAGCAGTGGCAGGGGAGGAGTAGCGCGCAACTACAGCGTCGTACAAGGTCTGAGCACTCTTGTACTGGCTAAAGTGCGCACGCTCAGAGGTAGGCAGGTGGCGACGCACAGCAAGACGTGCAGCAGCATCGCGTGTGGCCCACTGTGAGCGAACAGTGGCGTCGGCATCAGCAGCAGGGGCAGGAGAGGCACCAGAGGTGAGGTCAAAGAGGGAGAGACCGTCTGCCCTATCGCACTGTAGGAAAAGCTGCAGGTCATCTACCCAGACGTCAAAGTCAATGGCCCGACCCTCAGCGTCAAAAGCGAGGACACTAGGGGTAGCCATGACAGCAGTAGACTAGCAGCGCGAACAGTAGGGTAAGGGCAGTGCAGTGACAGAGGCGCTGCTCTTACCGGACAGGGCGGCTCGGCGGCTCGGCGGCTCGGCAACTCGGCGGCTCGGGCGGCTCGGACGGCTCGGCGGTACGGCGGCTCGGCAGCAACTGCGACTCGGCGGCTCGGGCGGCTCGGGCGGCTCGGCGGTACGGCGGCTCGGCAGCAACTGCAGCTCGGCGGCTCGGCGACCCGGCGGCTCGGGCGGCTCAGGTGGCGCGGCGGCTCGGGCGGCTCGGGTGGATCGGGCGGCTCGGCAGCAGCTCGGCGGCGCCGGCGGCTCGGTGGTGACGGCGGGGCCGCGTGGGGACGGCGGCGGGGCCGGGTGGAGCGGCGGCGGGGCCGGGTGGAGCGGCGTCGGGGCCGGGTGGAGCGGCGTCGGGGCCAGTAGAGGCGGCGCCGGGGCCGGGAAGGGCAGCTCCGGGGCCGCAGGGGTAGGCGACGGGGCCAGCAGAGGCGGCGCCGAGGCAGGGAAGGGCGGCGCCGGGGCCGCAGGGGTAGGCGACGGGGCCGCTAGGGCGGCTAGGAGGGGGGGGTCGCGAGGGCGGCTTGAAGAGGCCGCGAGGGCGGCTAGAAAGGGCCGCGAGGGCGGCGTGAAAGGGCCGCGAGGGCGGCGCGATGCGACGGAGCCGCGAGGGCGGCGGATCGGGGCCGCGAGGGCGGCGCGACGCGGCCGCTAGGGCGGCGCGACGTGAAGGGGCCGCAAGGGCAACGCGACGGGGCCGCAAGCGCGACGCGACGGGGCCGCTAAGGCGGCGCGACAGGGTCGAGAGAGGGGAGCGCGACTCGGGCAGTGTAGAGCGCGCTCCGGGCAGGAAAAAAAAGGTGGTGGGCCCTAGGAACAGTTCCCACAGGGGAACCTGCTCGATACCATGAGAAACTGAACGAGAATGAATTGACTAAGGGAAAGTTGGGTACAAATGCAAACCCTAGACAACTGTACCCTATATGTGCTACCCCACTATAGCCTACAGTAGCTATATCATATAAATCTGACATAGCAGCGTGCGTAATAAGGTGAGTGATCAATGGTTGTGATAAACAAAAGGGAATGTGGGCAGCGTGCCGTTGCCTGTGCTAAGATGCAAATGGGACAAGGAAAAATAGGACAGCCATATTTGTGCGATAAGATTGGGCATCGAGTGTAAAGTGGAATTTGAGACCACCTACAGTTCCATTTGGCGCGTGGCGAACTCAGCGAAGGTAGGCGAAACCCTTGCGGTCATTTCAAAAAGTTGCCACCCTACAAAAAAAAATCAACTGTGAGGTAAAACAAAAGGTCAAGTGAGAAATCGAGGTGCGGGCGTGGATCGCGACAACAACATGCATTTTGTAACTTATACAAAAACTGGGAAATTATTGGGCAGACGTAAAATATTCCTGCGGGCCACTAAACAATGAATTCTCCGGGAAAAAAAAATCGTCACCAAACTTACAATAAAAAAGCATGCACGTATTCACCTACTCGATGAGACGAATGACATTTCGTGCGCATGTCTACACAGGCTTTATCCCTTTCCTCGTTACGCATTGTTCGATACCACGTGGTGGCAGTGTGAAGGTCGATGCCCATGCAATACAGTCGTCCCAGGATTCCTGGTGGCACATGAGGGTATAGCTCATCGGACAAGCTACAGTCCGGTTAAAAAAAAAATGTGTGGCATCATCGTGCGTCAACCCGTGTGGCAGACTTGTGGGCATGTCGCCCCAGAGGAGCGTCATCGTGCGTCAACCTGCAATTCCGTTCAGAGATTCCCAGTCATCGGTCAGACACGTGGACACCGTCGACTGCGGTCAGCAAGCCACGTTACCCAGCTTGTAAGTGGTGCAGAGTGCCAGATGTCGCCAGACATTTGATCGCAGTCGACCTTCACTTTGGCGCGCAAGGCCATCTGTCGACCATCCACGAACTGTGCATCCACGCGTCGAACATCGCCAGATGGCTCTAGTGTCCACGCGGCGAGCCATCCTTTGTCGTCGGGTCTGGCGAGAAACATAACGCGGGAAAAGAAACACAGTCTATGGGGTACAATGCCAAGTCATAACACCGCAGAATATCGTGTTGATAATGTATCCACCACCAAGTCTAGGCAACTGGGACATGCGTGTACCATGCCACGTCGACCTATGCGCTGTCGGTTTGCCATCCTTGTAGGTTTGGGGCTTGCATAGGGATCTCCCGCCACATTTGCCTGTCGGGCCGCAACCGTGGCACTCTCTCCCATCACACACCATCACAAGCCCCTGTTTGCCATGTGTGACTCATATTGTTTTGTTTCCGTTCACTCTCTCGATAGCTTCTTTCGTCCACATTCATTCCCTTAGCCGTATTTTTTGCGTTTCTGAGATTGACAACCTCGCGTGGTGCTTGTTACCACTCATGTAGTCGGAGCTACAGAGATTTCGTCCAAATACGTTCGTTCTTTATGGCTATTATCGAGAGGCGTGGTTGACAACATCTGCACTGTTCTGTGGTTGGAGGTCGAAGCTGACCTAGCTTCGAAGTCGCCATCAATCAAGTGAATTCAGCGTACCAAGTACACGACTGCCTGGTGACTCTTTTGACCGACCTTAATCCTCCCAAAAGGTCGCCTTCTCTCACACTTCTAGTCAACGTTGCATGTTTAGCCGCTTTTGGTTTAGGGTGCTATCCACGGAGCTAGCCATATCCTCATCGCAACTGACGTGCAGAGATTGCGTCGACCGGCACCGCGGAACCGTGGGGGACACCTACACCAGCGACCAGGCCATCCAGGATCAGCAGATGCCAGCTTGTCTGGATCTGATCGATTGCTGGACCCAGTACTCCTGAGATGAAAGGACTTCTGGAGGTCGCACCAGCAGGGAGGTAAACGGCATCCAAGGTGATAGTAAGCGCCGCTCCTCTTATCTCGGCTGCGACCAAGTGACAAGAAGGGTGAGTTAGTACATTGTGCAAAGTGAGACCTTGACGGTGACAAATAATAGCAACGCCACCAGCTCTGGTTATCGGTGAGACGACTGCTAAGGCTGCCGAGTTAAGAGCTGTCCAGTAAGGGTTGTCTGCTGTTAGTCGGTTACTCGCTGTTGCTTAACTTCATCCCCCAGGCCGTTGACGTTCAAGCCTGCAAATGTCAGGGTATTTCTCTTACTCATTTAACAACCATCGTATAACCCCTACGCATCTACAGGGTGGTAAGACGTACAACTCCTACGACGGCACATCCCATTGCTGCTGCTGCAAAGAACCATCCCTGCTGCTGCAGGCTCAATCTCAGAATCCGTCGTCTTTGCGAATCACTCTCAGATTGTATTTTTGAGGGAAGCACGCGTGGCAGAACCCAGCTTCTCAAGTCCAAGAAGGTGACGCGCTGAGGTGATGTGTTCTCCAACCGACAAAACATACCTTTCCATGCGCCTTCCCACAGCATGCCTGGGTACAAATAGATTCCTCGCGGCAGCTTCCAGTTGATACGAGCACAAGAGCAGGGTCCAGGAGGAGGGGTGTGACTAGCTTCGACGTGGTTAACGAGGCCACTGCGGTGAATAGGCGCAAGGTTAGTAATCACTAAAGAGCGGAGGAGCAATACTGTGCGAAAGCATGAAACAGCGCGGTTCCCGTTAATCCTATGCACCCTTCCCACACTCAAATTCCACCTGCCTTTCTTTGACAAATGCATCATCAAAATTTCCATAATGTCGTCCCCCGCATACCTTGCAGGACAGCAAAGGGTAGTGGATGAGCAACTTCTTCCCGATCTCCATAGGGTGGTCAACCTCATGACGCCAGGTGCGGCACTACCAGGCCCTTAACAAGAACCGTGTCTGCAGTAGTAACAGGATGGAGCACTCGGTGGAAGCAGTTGCCATCGCGGGACGTTGTCTGCTTGCAAATTTTCAACTTGTACAACACCAACAGGTCCCTTTGTACATCTGGAGAGACGCTTGCAGGAACCTTCTTGAAGATGACTTCAATGGCCCTGGGGTTAGTAGCTTTCTCGCGCAGGAAAGAAAGGTCTTCCGTATGACGCCAGAACAGCCGGACCATCGTTCCATTTTGCCGCTGATAATCCACTATCCCATGTTTGATATGTGTTGTGTCTGCTTCATGCAGGAAGGAGATCTCGATGCGACAACCCTGAAATTTTACAGTTTCGTGAGCACCATCGGTCAGGTAAGATGACCAGACACGCTTCATCAGCATCTTTACGGTCGTGATAACAGAAACAATTTCCTTCTGCAGAAGGAAATGAAGCAATAGTATTGTAGTGTAGCACAGACGCAGGGATGCTTCCTTCTTCACATCAATGTCCAACTCCTCATTTGAATCATCCTTCAGGAAAGCGTCATCCTGCTCAGTCGATGATGTGAGCGCTTGGAGCTTTTCCTCCAGAGAGAGACCAGAACCTCCAGCGACCGGATCCGTCGGAAGCGTCACGTTAATCTCTGTCTGCTTCCCAGGTTGTGCGTTCAATGCAGAGTCAACAGCTTTGCCCTTCTGTGAAGCTGGCGTGCCGACTGGAGGGACAGGCACATCTAGCGTACCCTTCCCTTTTGCAGGAGCTCGACGCATTGTGCGATGATGACTGGAGACTGGCGGTGAGAAGTAGAATAAGGCTTGATATGCCTGATGCGCCAGACGTCTGAGCACGTGAAGTATTTGCAGAATGCAAGCCTTCCGCTCCTTCTGGTACCAGTGTTGCTTAGCTGCGGGTGGGACCTTGGGATCACAATGTTGATGTAATGCTGATAGGCAGTAATCTTGTATGAACCAATCATTCGAGAAAGCGCGCCAACTGAGTAGGCATTGGAAACTCCCTTCGAGATAGGATATTCAATGACTCCTGAGTTGACTGTAACAGCAGATCCCAAGAAGCAAATAGTACAATGTCCGCTGAATGAACACGAAAAGTGTACCATTGTCTTCGTTGAGATAAGGCGAATCCAATGCTGTAGAAAGTGGAGGCAACTGACATATGTGCTTCACAAGGAGCGAGTTCCAGGCTGGCGAGGGACAGCCATGGCGACGAGCTCGAGGTTTCCATTGTCAATGGGCATTGAGAGGGCGAGGAGCGCCACCCAGTTGGTGTCTCCTGCTTCCCGTCCTCTGTCCGCCGGGGGTGAGTTTGCCCTTGGCTGTGACGTCCTAGAAGGCAGGCAGTTTGAGCTGGAGTTCCTTGCGGCCGCTGCTCCTCACCTCTGTGCCATGTTGCTAGCCCCTGAGGGAGACCCTGACGCTCCAAACATCCCGACTCCTCGCACTTACACTGAGGCGGTTTCGAGACAGTAGGCCTCTCAGTGGATAGCAACCATGGACTCAGAGATGGCATCTTGGAGATCCACAGGCATGTACATCGACGCAGTTCCCCCTCCCTGGGCGAACGTAGTCGATGACATGTGGATCTTCAAGGTGAAGCGGCCGCCTAGATTGCCGCCTGTCTTCAATGCGCGCTACGTGGCGAGAGGCTTTAGTCAGCGTGAGGGATTATACTTCTTTCAGACCTTCTCCCCCACCCCGAAGATGACCACTCTTCAGGTACTGCTGCACGTTGCAGCACAGCGAGACTACGACCTGCACTCGCTATACTTTTCCACTTCCTTCCTCCAGGGCAGTCTGCACGAGGAGATCTGGCTGCGCCGTCCACCTGGCTTCACTTGCACTTTCCCACCTGGGACCCAGTGGAGCCTGAGACGACCGGTCCACGGACTGCGCCAGGCACCTCGTGAGTGGCACGACACTTTCCACACCACTCTTCCTTCCCTCGAGTTCCCCCCTTTTCCGCCGACCCTTCACTGCTCGTTCGTTATGGGCCGACTCCGTTCTTCATCCTGGTTTACGTCGATGACTTGGTCTTTGCTACTGCATATGGGGTTGCTCTGGCTTCAGTGAAGTCTGGACTGTAGAAGAGATGCACGTGCACTGACCTTGGAGAGCTGCGCAGCTATCTTGGATTGCATATCACCAGGGACAAAGCAGAGCGCACCATCGCTCTGGCTTAGTCACACATGGTGCAGCATGTCCTTCAGCGGTTCGGATTTTAGTTCTCCTCTACTCATCCGACTCCTCTTGCTATTGACCATAGGCTCACTGCTCCGGTTCCTGACGAGCTGGTTGAGCCTCGTGGCCGGTACGCATAGCTTGACGGTTGCTTCATGTACCTGATGACGTCTACTCTACCGGACCTCGCCTATCCTCTTAGCGTCCTTGCTGGCTTCGTTGCGACTGGGGTACACTGTCCCGTTCACTGGATAGCTGCTATGAGGGTAGCGAAGTACCTGGCGACCACATCAGGCATGGGGCTTGTGCTTGGAGGGAGCCAGCCAGTGCGACCTACCGGGCATAGCGAATCTTCCTGGGCAGGCGACGAAGAGACAGGGCTACTATTTCAGCCTCGGCTCTGGAGTTGTGTCATGGAGGTCGACACGAGCGTCGTCTGTGGCTTCGTCCAGTGCTGAGGCTGAGATCTACGCCGATGCCATGGCTGCTTAGGAGCTCCGTTGGCTGACTTTCTTGCTCATCGACCTAGGTCAGCGGGCTAGCTTTGCACCGACCCTGTTCGCTGACAAGGCCATGATCCTCCTGTGTCGAGAACCTCGACAGGAGATTAGAGTGAAGCACTTCTAGCTGCGGTACTTCTTGTTGCGAGAGCTGCAGCGACGCGGAGAGGCACGCTTGATCTTTGTGGCCTTCGTGGCCAACAATGCGGACATATTCACCAAGTCTCTCCCGCCTGGTGACCACCGCCGATTCTGTATGCAGCTTGGCCGTGTTCAGACAGGTCCTTGTTTGTTGTAGACTTGCCTCTTGTTTCTTGCTCTGTTTGTGTTGTTGTTTATATGTATATAAACTCTTGAACTGGCCTTGTGGCCGTTTTTCTCAGAGACTGGCTAGTCCTACCACCCTGAGTTGCATCTCTTGCTCTGTTGGTTTTGTTGACTGATCTTATTATCACCTGTCTCAGTGGTTGGACAAGTTGATCAGCCCTGCGTTTTTTCTTGTCTTGCTCGTGTGATGTCCCTCACCTAACCTATGGGGGTGTGTCGTTAGTTTTAGGTTACACTGAGGTGCTCTTTATAGAGTACAATACTTTTATGGTTTCACATTTGTATCTCATTCCCACTAGTCCAATTCATTCCGCTGTATTATTCTGACGAATTTATGGATACTGATGAGTGGAATCTGTTGGTAACATTGGAAATCACAATTTGTTACCGTACACAGGGTAGAATTTAAGACGGAGCTGACTGGTCTTATTATTTACCCTTCCTTACAGTGTGGAGGAGGTTGGTTGGTCGCTTGTATGAACAATTTAGGGTTCTGAATTCTGTTCTTTATTTAGCCTTTCATATATAACAATCATGAAAGGAGTTAAGTCAGTAAAAGATAATTGTAGGTCGAACAATTCTCTGTTGCGGCTCTGGTCAAGTGTGTCAGTGCCGACCGAACCGCAAGCAGCACGCTTTCGCTTCACTGACGTCACCAGCATCTCACCTCCTCCGCTCCACGGCACACCTCCTCTCCTCTGTTCTGTTCATGGTACAAGATCCCCCCCCCACCTGCATCCACTCCACACCACACCCAGACCCATTTTGCCTGTCAGGTTGAACCCCATCATTCAGAAGGGGTGTCTGGTGGGTCATCTGCCTATCGACGCTCTGCTCCACCGCTCTGCTCCACCGCTCTGCCTACGAACCATGGAGCCGTGTACTACGAATTGGCACCACACAGTCGAGTTTGGTTCTATGAGCAGCCATGCTCGCTTCGAATCGAACTAGGAGATCATATTAGTCTGGAGGGCGTCCTTTACTGGTGAAGGTTGTTACGTACCAGCTCACCTTCGTTCCTGGGTCTCGACGCATTTTCGCTAGGTTTGTTTGATTATATTAGTCCGTCACTGCTAGCTGGTACATCAGTTACCATGTCGGTACACTACCGGCATACATAGCAAATGCTATAACTGCCTTTTCAGGCAGTGAGCATCTTTAATCTCTTGAGGGAAGCTCGTAGCTGACACAACTAGTGCCAACAGAGATGACGGGCTTCTTCGACAGAATAAGAAGGTTCTTTAAAAAGCCGGAGCAGCGAGAGGACCGGCTCTTTTACATTAACGATGCTGACAGCAACAAGGAATCGAGATTCAGCAGCAACAAGATCGCGACGACCAAGTACACGTGGTACACGTTCATTCCGCGAGGCCTCTTCGAGCAGTTCAGACGAGTCGCGAACATCTATTTCCTGTTCAACGCGATCATTTCCCTCACGCCGCTCAGTCCCGTCATGCCCATCACCACCATTACGCCTCTCGTCTTCGTCATCGGCCTCGCCATGCTTAAGGAGCTATGGGAGGATATTAAACGCGGCGCGTCGGACTACGAGACGAATAAGCGGAAAATACGCGTGATTCTTCCGGATGGGTCGGAAGCGATGCGAGAATGGAGAGAGTTAAGAGTCGGCGACATAGTTCAAGTAGAAGGTGACACGTACTTCCCCGCGGATTTGATCTGCTTAGCCAGCAGCAGCGACGACGGTACGTGTTACGTAGAAACGATGAATTTGGACGGCGAGACGAATCTTAAGTTGCGTCAGTCGCTTCACGAGACGTACGCTCTCGACGGGTCACAGCTGGCGAGATTAAGAGGCACTGTGGAGTGCGAGCATCCTAACGTCTCGATTTACACGTTCACCGGGAAGATGCGCCTCGAGGGCCTTCAGGAGACGCCTATTTTTCTCTCGCCGACGAATATTCTCCTCCGCGGCTCCAAGTTAAGAAACACGCGGTTCGCGGTGGGTCTGGTGGTGTACTCGGGTCGCGAGACGAAGATCATGATGAACGCCACGGATCCGCCGTCCAAGCGAAGCTTCGTGGAAAGGCGGCTGGATTACGTCATCATTTTCGAGCTCGTTCTCATGCTGACGCTCGCGATCTTCCCCGCCGCGGTCTTCGCGGCGCGGCTGTCGTACCAGGAGCAGTACATGTGGTACCTGGAGCTGGATCAGAACGCGCAGCTTACGGGGCTTAACAAGGCGCAGTATAACGCGGACAACCCCGCCCTGGCGGGCGTGCTGCAGTTTTTCACGTGCCTCGTGCTCTATGGTATGGCGATTGCTGCTCCCTCTTGTACCCTCCTCTCTCATCCTCTCCCTTCTCGTCTCCTTCATCCCCTCCCCTCCCCCTCCAGTCCCCTCCCTTCTCATCCCTTCCCCTCTCAACCCTCTCCCCCTTTTCCATCCCCTCCCCTCTCATCCCTTCTCCTCGCACATCCTTCCCCCCTCATCCCCCGCCCTTCCATCTCCTCCTCTCTCATCCCTTCCCCTCTCATCCTCCCTCCCCTGCAGGCCACTTGGTGTCCACTCCGCTGTACGTGACGCTGGAGATCGTGCAGCTGCTGCACACTGCCACTGCCCCTCTCAACCCCTCCATCCCCTCTCATTCCCTCCATCCCATTCCCTCCCCTCTCATCCCCTCTCATCCCCTCTCATCCCCTCCATCCCCTCCATCCCCTCTCATCCCCCTCATCCCCTTCCCTCCCCTCTCATCCCCTCCATCCCCTTCCTTCCACTCTCATCCATTCCCTTCTCGTCCCCTCCTTTCTCATCCCCCTCCTCATCCCCTCCCCTCTCATCCAATCCCCTCTCATTCCTTCTCCTCTCACATCTCCTCCTCTCTCATCCCCTCCCCACTCATTCCCTCCCTCCCGTACCCTCACCTCTCGTCCCCTCCCCTCTCATCCCCACCCCTCTCATCCCCACCCCTCACATCCCCTCCCCTCTCATCCCCACCCCTCACATCCCCACCCCTCTCATCCCCACGCCTCACATCCCCTCTCCTCTCATCCTCTCGCCTCGCTGCGCGCCCTTGTGCCCCTTACCCATCCCCCGTATCCCCACTCTCATGTAGGTTTGCTGCCCATGTCTCTGCTCGTCCGTGATGCTGCAAATCCACATCCACATGTGCTCCGCTCGTCCGTCTCCTCTCACCTCGCTACCTCACCATGTGCTCCCATCGCATGCCCCCCTCCCCCACCCTCCCCCCCCCCAGGCTACTTTGTGCCCATATCACTGTACGTGACGATGGAGATAGTGAAGCTGCTGCAGGCGGTGACGATATCGATGGATCTGCACATGTACTACGAGGACAAGGACATCCCCGCCCTCGCCCGCACCTCCAACATCAACGAGGAACTCGGCATGGTGAGACGCCGTGGGTGGCATGGAGAGCCTTGGCGCGCTGGGTGGCATGGTGAGGGAGAATGCAGGGGATGGAAGGAGTGGAGGGCCACGGAAGAGGAGCTGTCACTGAGGAATATGGGCTGAGGGGCGGGCTAGGAGGCAAGAGGGGCGCGATCAATTCAACAAATCTCCTCTGTCCCTTTGCATGCCTTTCCATCCGCCCCTGCGCTGCGTTTGGCTCGCCCACCAGGTGCGCACGGTGCTGTCAGACAAAACAGGCACGCTCACGCGCAACCAGATGGAGTTCTTCAAGTGCTCCATCGCCCTCCTGCCTTCCCACCCGCCCCTGTGCTTGTGACGCCCATCAGGTGCGCACGGTGCTATCAGACAAGACAGGCACGCTGACGCGCAACCAGATGGAGTTCTTCAAGTGCTCCATCGCCGGCACGCCCTACGGCATGGGCGTCACCGAGGTCGAGAAGGCCGCCGCCCAGCGCGCAGGCCGCCCTCCCCCAGAAGAAGACGAGGACGACGGCGACCAGGTGTACCTCCCCGAGCGCCCCCTGGAGAAGGGGTTCAACATGCGGGACCCGCGGCTGGACGGCATGAAGTGGGTGGAGCAGCCGTGTGCAGATGAGATCCGACGGTTCTTAGAGGTGCTGTCCGTGTGCCATACGGTTGTGGTGGACACGGCGCCTATTGAGCGCGCTGCGAGTAGTAACATCTTTGCCATGGGGAGTGCTGCTGCGGGCGTGGGGGGTGGGGGTGGTATGGGGAATGGTGCAGGCGGGGTGGGCGTGGGGGCGAGTCCCGGGATGCAGAGCAGCAGCAGCAGCGTGAGCCTGGCGAGTGGGGGATCCAGTGTGAGAGGTAACGGGGGGGGCAGTGCAGGCGCGGGGGTGATGGGCGGAGGGGGCACGCCGCTGCTGCCAGGGGAAGGGGAAAGCGGAGGGGGAGAGACGCCGTCGCCGCTGTTACAGGGAGGGGAGGAGGCGGTGGATGGGGAGGCGGGGGATGGGGAGGGGGTGAGGTTTCTGGCAGAGTCGCCAGACGAGGCGGCGTTTGTGGTGGCGGCGAAGCGCCTGGGGTTCCTGTTCCTGGGGCGGCAGGGCAACGAGCTGAAAGTGCGCGAGTATGGGGCCGGGTGGAGTGTGGTGCAGGACCGGTCGTACGAGCTGCTCAACACCCTTGAGTTCACCAGCCACCGGTGAGTGCCACCTCTGTAATCTTTCTGCTTCTCTCCATCCCCGCCTCCCCTCCCAGCCCCCACTCGTCTCCCCTCCCATCCCCGTTTCCCCTCCCAACCCCTATCCGTTTCCCCTCCCAACCCCTATCCGTCTCCCCTCTTAACCCCTATCCGTCTCCCCTCCCAACCCCTATCCGTCTCCCCTCTTAACCCCTATCCGTCTCCCCTCCCAACCCCTATCCGTCTCCCCTCTTAACCCCTATCCGTCTTTTTCCTCGTCCCCGTCGCCCTTATTTCTCACCCATTTTCGTTGGCCTTTTTCCCAACGCTTCTATGCCACCCGTTGACTACCCCGTTTTACCCCGCCTTTTTCCTCCCCCTTTCCACCCCTCCTTCTGTCCTCCCTCTTGAACCCCACGCATTGTATCCCCCCTTTTATACCCCCATCCTCGTACCCCACGTTTTTCGCGGCCCCCTTGCAACCCCCATTGTGCGGGCAGCAAGCGCATGTCCCCCGCCCCCCCACGCCCTCAACTACCGCCCCCCTTGCACCCCCTGTCCACGTGCAGCAAGCGCATGTCGGTGGTGGTGCGCACGCCAGAAGGGCGGCTGCTGCTGCTCTGCAAGGGCGCAGACAACGTCATCATGGACCGCCTCTCCTCCGACCCCCACGCGCAGAAGTACCGACCAATCACGGAGCGCCACATGACCATGTACGCAGAGGCGGGGCTGAGAACCCTGGCGATCGCGTGGAGGGAGGTGGGCGAGGAGGAGTACACGGCGTGGCAGCAGCGGTGGGTGGAGGCGAAGGGGTACGTGGCGGACGCGGGTGTGCAGGCGGAGCGGCTGGAGGCACTGGCGGATGAACTGGAGAGTGGACTGGTGCTGGTGGGGGCTACTGCTATTGAAGATAAGCTGCAGGTGAGGGGTGTGGGGTGCTGGGGGGGCGAGCTGCAGGTGGAGCGCCTGGAGGCACTGGCTGATGAACTGGAGAGCGGACTCGTGCTCGTAGGGGCTACTGCTATTGAAGATAAGCTGCAGGTGAGAGAAGAGGGGGGGTGGCTGCACATGTGTGCAGGTGGAGCGGCTGGAGGCGCTGGCTGATGAACTGGAGAGTGGACTCGTGCTCGTGGGCGCCACTGCCATTGAGGACAAACTGCAGGTGCGAGGGTGGGGGGCAGATGGGGCAAGGGGTAGGTGGGAGGGGGGCAGGTGGGGACAAGCTACAGCTGGAAAGCGAGCTGGTACTGGTGGGCGCCACTGCCATTGAGGACAAGCTGCAGGTGAAGGGGGAGCGGGGCAACAGGTGCGGGGGACCGCAGACGGGGGAGGGAATAGGTGGGGCGAGGTGCTAAGTGGGGGCTCGCTGCAGTCGATGTGTGAAAAGCTGTGCCTCACAGCTGCCCTCTCACTTGGCTCCAAGGTTAAAAAATACGGTCGTTTTTTGAAAAGTTACGGTTAAAAACGGTTTTGTATAATAGGCTCCTGTGAGAAATCGTAGAGCAATTAAAAAAAAACGACCGTATTTTTGAACCTTGCTTGGCTCCGTCCACACGCCACCAACCTTCAAGTCACTGCCTCCCTCCCCTTTTCCACATCCTCTCATGCCCCTCTCCCCCCGTTCCCCTGCTGGCCCCTCTCATCCTCGCCTGCCCACTCCTCACTCGCCCCCATGCCCTCACCAGGTGGGAGTACCACAGGCCATAGAGGCGTTAGCGCAGGCGGGGATAAAGCTGTGGGTGCTGACAGGGGACAAGCTGGAGACAGCCATCAACATCGGCTTCCCTGCTGCTACCAAATCACCTGCCCTGTCCTCATGCCCCCCGTGCCCTCACCAGGTGGGAGTACCACAGGCCATAGAGGCGTTGGCGGTGGCGGGGATAAAGCTGTGGGTGCTGACAGGGGACAAGCTGGAGACGGCGATCAACATCGGGTTTGCGTGCAGCCTGCTGCGCCACCACATGCAGCAGCACTTCGTCTTCCTCGAGGACAATGATGCCGCTGCCAAGGAGGCTGCTAGAAGGGGCGTGCCGCTCAAGGAGGTGAGTGCCGGTGCAGTGCGGTTCTGTGCGGTGCGGTGCTGTGCAGCCTGCTGCGCCACCACATGCAGCAGCACCTCGTGTTCCTCGAGGACAATGATGCTGCCGCCAAGGAGGCTGCCAGAAGGGGCGTGCCGCTCAAGGAGGTGAGTGCCACCGCTGCTGTGCTATGCCGTGCTCACTAAGGGGCTTGTGGCTCTGCCACTGGGTCGGTCCAAATGCTCCTGCCACTTGCCTTGGATAATTCTCTCCGTCACAGAGCAATCGTCTCGTCTCTTCCTCTGCCATAACCGGAAGTTTACTTCTACACACTTCCCGCTCCGCCACACCCATCCCTTCCACGCTCCTGCCTCCCGCACCCATTTCCCCCCTCCCCCCCCCCCACCCTTTCTGGTGCGTGCTCGACTCTTGGCAGCTCTGACGCACTGATTGATAAGCCACTCCCTCCCCTCAACGCCTTCTCACTTCCCACCCCCCCCTCCCTCCCCGACACCCTTTCGCGCCCCCCCGCCCCCTGCTTTCCGTGCGCTGCAGTTTGCAGCGGAGTTGGTGCGCTCGCAGATCCTGGCAGCCAGTGAGTCCGTGCACGGCGCACAGTGGCCAGGCGCACCGCAGGCAGACAGCACAGATTCCAGTGGGAGAACCAGCAACCGCGCCGATATCCCTGCGCAGGAACACCGCGACGACGGGGGCGGAAGTGAGGGCGGGAGCGAGGGCGAGGGAGGGAGTGGGAGTGAGAGTGGGAGCGAGGGTGGGGCGGCACAGGAGCATGCAGTGGTGATCGATGGCAAGGCACTGGCGCTTGTACTGGCAGATGATGCCCTGCGCGCTGCCTTTTTGGAGCTGGCGCTGCAGTGCGCGTCGGTGATCTGCTGCCGCGTGTCGCCGAAGCAGAAGGCGCAGGTGACGGCCATGGTGCGGCGCGAGGGCAAGCAGATCTGCCTCGCCATTGGGGACGGCGCCAACGACGTGGGCATGATCCAGAAGGCGAATATCGGCGTGGGCATCCGCGGGGAGGAGGGGCAGCAGGTGAGTTTTGAGGCGCCTCAAAAGTCGCAAGGGCAGGCAGATCTGTCTCGCCATTGGAGATGGTGCAAATGACGTGGGGACGATCCAGAAGGCGAATATCGGCGTGGGCATCCGCGGGGAGGAGGGGCAGCAGGTGAGGCGAGGGGAGCAGGTGAGGCGAGGGCAGCAGGTGAGGCGCGGGCAGCAGGTGAGGGGAATGGTTTGTTGGCGGAATACGGACATTGGGGTGTACGGGCATGATTGGTGTGGGTGTGAGTGACATGGGCATGGTTCAGAAGGGAAGCAGTAGCATTGGGATTCAGGGGGGCGACTGGCAGCAGGTGCAGCAGGGTACGGGGAGGTAGACAGCTAGGGGAGATAGAGTGGTTTCCTGGCCCGTATGTGAGTGAGTGTATTTGGGGCACATTAGAAATGGGGATGTGAGGGGTAGGGCGCTAGACTTGTGGCACGGAGGAATAACAAATGCAGAATGCACGCTACAGCATGGCATGGCTGCCTTGACTGTGACAGCCATTGCACCACACCCATTGTGTCTCCCTGCACCAGCATTCATCGCCCGTTCATCGCCCCACATGTTGGCTGTGCTGCCCACCTGCGTGTCTCCCACGGCCAGGCTGTCATGGCGTCAGACTTTGCCATTGGCCAGTTCAGATTCCTGGAGAGGCTGCTGTTGGTGCACGGGGGATGGTGCTACAAGCGCATCTGCATTCTGGTCAGTGCGCATCCCACGCCATCCCATGCCATCCCATGCCATCCCATGCCATCGCATGCCATCGCATGCCATCCCGCGCTATCCCATGCCATCCCATGCCATCCCGCGCCATCCCACGCTATCCCATGCCGTCCCATGCCATCCCGCCCGCGCTATCCCTTGCCATCCCATGCCACCCCGCGCTATCCCATGCCATCCCGTGCCATCCCGCGCTATCCCATGCCATCCCATGCCTTCCCATGCCATCCCATGCCATCCCGCGCTATCCCATGCCATCCCATGCCATCCCATGCCATCCCGCGCTATCCCATGCCATCCCATGCCATCCCGCGCTATCCCATGCCATCCCGTGCCATCCCGCGCTCTCCCATGCCATCCCATGCCATCCCACACCATCCCATGCCATCCCACACCATCCCATGCCATCCCACACCATCCCACACCATCCCACACCATCCATCTGCGCATACCTACTTCTTCTACAAGTATTCCCCTTCGTATCCCATCCCGTTTCATCCCACCCCATCCCACCCCATCCCACCTCGCCCCTCCACGCAGATAACCTATTTCTTCTACAAGTGTTTTGTGTTTGCGTTCACCATCCTCTTCTACAACTGCCTCGCATACTTCTCCGGCACAGCGGTGTACTACGACTGGTACCTCACGCTCTTCATGGTCTTCTTCACCTCGCTGCCCATCGGCGTGGTGGGAGTCATGGACCAGGACGTCAAGCCCGTCTACCGCCTGCGCTACCCACAGCTCTACAAGCAGGTGGGTGCTTCACGGCGTGCGGGGCAGCTGTGTGGGTAGGTGTGCCGTGCTTCCTTGCTCCCTGCACACCACACCACAACCTAACCACCTAGACGAGGTAGTGGGTGGCCACTTGGGGTGGCTGGGCCAACACACCCATGTGGGGTGATCAAACCAACACACCCATGTGGGGTGATCAAACCAACACCCCCATGTGGGGCGATCAAACCAACACACCCATGTGGGGTGATCAAACCAACACCCCCATGTGGGGCGATCAAACCAACACACCCATGTGGGGCGATCAAACCAACACACCCATGTGGGGCGATCAAACCAACACCCCCATGTGGGGCGATCAAACCAACACACCCATGTGGGGCGATCAAACCAACACACCCATGTGGGGCGATCAAACCAACACACCCATGTGGGGTGATCAAACCAACACACCCATGTGGGGTGATCAAACCAACACACCCATGTGGGGTGATCAAACCAACACACCCATGTGGGGTGATCAAACCAACACACCCATGTGGGGTGATCAAACCAACACACCCATGTGGGGCGATCAAACCAACACACCCATGTGGGGCGATCAAACCAACACACCCATGTGGGGTGATCAAACCAACACACCCATGTGGGGTGATCAAACCAACACACCCATGTGGGGCGATCAAACCAACACACCCATGTGGGGTGATCAAACCAACACACCCATGTGGGGTGATCAAACCAACACACCCATGTGGGGCGATCAAACCAACACACCCATGTGGGGTGATCAAACCAACACACCCATGTGGGGTGATCAAACCAACACACCCATGTGGGGTGATTAAACCAACACACCCATGTGGGGTGATCAAACCAACACACCCATGTGGGGTGATCAAACCAACACACCCATGTGGGGTGATCAAACCAACACACCCATGTGGGGTGATCAAACCAACACACCCATGTGGGGTGATCAAACCAACACACCCATGTGGGGTGATCAAACCAACACATTTAAGCTTCCTGCCCTTCACAGGTGGCACTATTTTGGGCAGCAAGGAGGGGCAGAGGGCTAAGACTAAGGCAGAGGGCTAACCCTTCCTCTCTCGCTCTCCCCGCCGTCTCCCCTGCCGCACAGGGCCAACGCAACGAGTACTTCTCAGAACTGAGTGTGGCGAGCTGGATGGTGAACGGGCTGAATGGCCGGTATGCGCTTCCCTCAAAGCACACTCCCTGCACCACCTCCCCACCTGCCCTGCCCCCCAGGGCCAGCGCAACGAGTACTTCTCAGTGGTGAGTGTGGCGAGCTGGATGGTGAACGGGCTGGTGCAGGCGGCCATCCTCTTCACGCTCACGCTGCTGCCCTTCGCCCTCGTGCCCGACCGCCCCACCGGGCTCACCCTGGACCTCACGGCCGTGGGCACCATCATGTATGCTGCTGTCGTCACCACCGTCAACCTTGAACTCGGCTCCAACGTGCAGGTGAGATAGCAGCATACTGTGTGTGTGTGGGCATGAGTGGGCAGGACCGCAGCAGCGAACTCATCATGTATGCTGCTGTTGTCACCACCGTCAACCTTGAGCTCAGCTCCAACGTGCAGGTGAGGCATTGGGTGCCTTGGTGTTGCCGTGCTGTGTACGTGAGGGAGTGTGTGGAGGGATCTGTATGTGATGGCAGCAGCATGTCTGTGGAAGTGAGTGCTGTGGGGCTCACATACCTCCGTACTACCAGCCTTCCAAACCGCTTGCACTTCCTCGCCTTCTAGTTTCTCCCGCTTTCCTTCATCCCTGCCCTCCCAGCCAAACATCATACCAACGTTTTCAAAACGCATGTCTCCTGGCCACACAACCATTAACATGCAAATGCACTCCCTTTCGTCCTTGCTTTCCTCTCTTTCCCCCTCCCCCTCTCCTCCCTCTCCCCCCCCTCTCCGTCCCCTTACATTTGCCTTCCCCTCAACAGTATTGGAACGCGCTGCACTTCATCACGATATTCGGGTCCATCCTCTTCTTCTTCCTCCTCATGACGGTCGGCAGCTACATGCCCGCCAAGTGGGTGGGCAATCTGGTGGGCGTGGCCGGGCAGCTGCTGCCCGCCGCCAGCTTCTGGCTCAACCTGCTGCTCGCCGTCGTCGCCGCCATGCTGCCCTCCTACGCTATCCGCGGGATCTGGAGGTGAGTGTGGGGGTGCTGGGGTGTTGCAGGCTGCTGCTCGCCGTCGTCGCCGCCATGCTGCCCTCCTACGCTATCCGCGGGATCTGGAGGTGAGTGTGGGGGTGCTGGGGTGTTGCAGGCTGCTGCTCGCCGTCGTCGCCGCCATGCTGCCGTCCTACGCCATCCGAGGGATCTGGAGGTGAGTGTGGGGGTGCTGGGGTGGGATTGGGAAGTGGGGAAGGGGAAAGAGCGGATGGGGGGGACGGGGGCCCTTGTGCTGCAGCCTGCTGCTCGCCGTCGTGGCCGCCATGCTGCTTTCCTACGCCATCCGGGGGATCTGGAGGTGAGGCTTTGGGGCGTTGGGGTGGGATTGGGTGGTTGGTGTGTTGCAGGCTGCTGCTCGCTGTCATCGCCGCCATGCTGCCCTCCTACGCTATTCGCGGGATCTGGAGGTGAGTGTGGGGTTGCTGGGGTGGGATTGGGAGGTGTGGAAGGGGAAGGAGCGGATGGGGGGGACGGGGGCCCTTGTGTTGCAGCCTGCTGCTCGCTGTCGTGGCCGCCATGCTGCCGTCCTACGCTATCCGCGGGATCTGGAGGTGAGGCTTGGGGGCGCTGGGCCGGGATGGGAGGTGGGGAAGGGGAAAGAGCGGGTGGGGGGGACGGGGGCCCTTCTGGCTCAACCTGCTGCTCGCTGTCATCGCCGCCATGCTGCCCTCTTACGCTATCCGGGGGATCTGGAGGTGAGGCTTTGGGGCGCTGGGCCGGGATGGGAGGGATGGGCAGCCTTGATGCCTCGTATTGTCTGCTCAGTCTCGCACCGCATTCTGCTCTCCGTCGTCCCCAGCCATGTGTGTCCAGGAATCGAGCAGCTGGTGCAGTGGATCAAGTGACAAGGGAAGCAGTGGGAATTGTCGAGATCCATACTGTGGCGCCTCGAGCACTCTCAACTCTTTCATCCCTGATGCTCACTCTCTCTTCCCCTTTCACCCCACTTTCTCCCGTGTCTCCTTCCAGGCATGTATGCCCGGGCGACAACGAGGTGGTGCAGGAGATCGAGCGCAGAGAGAGGAGGCGGCGGCTGCTTTTGAGATGTCTCAAAAGTCCTTTTTACCCCACTTTCTCCCGTGTCTCCTTCCAGGCATGTATGTCCGGGTGACCACGAGGTGGTGCAGGAGATTGAGCGCAGAGAGAGGAGGCGGCGGCTGCTTTTGAGATGTCTCAAAAGTCCTTTTCACCCCACTTTCTCCTGTGTCTCCTTCCAGGCATGTATGCCCGGGAGACCATGAGGTGGTGCAGGAGATCGAGCGCCGAGAGAGACGGCGAAGGTTGACGCGGCTCTCCACCATGGCACGCCACATGTGCGCCGGTGCACCGCTGGTGACCAATCACGGCGCGAGTGGCGGTGCTGACGTGGAGAGGTCGGCTCATGGGGCTGCTGGTAGCGATGACAGTGGGGAGGGGAAGGGGAAGGGGAAAAAGAAGGGGGGGGGGTGGGGTGGGAAACGGGGTTGTGGGAGAGTACCAGGTGGCAGCAGAGCAGGGTCAAAGTACGCCTGAGGAGCTGAGACACAGACACCAGCAGTAGCAGAGACACTCGCAGCAGTAACCTCACGGATGTACCATAGCCAATAGGCATCCAGTAGTACCAAATGAGAAAATGCCAGGTGGGTACCGTATCTGTTGGTGTAGGATTGGTGGCAGAAGTAAAAAATGGCCAGGAGGGGTCAAGTTGTGAAGTTTCATGTGCATCTGGAAGGTGTGGAAGCCAGTTTTTTTTTAGTAATGCAGTTTGTCCTAAAGCTGTTGCTAGCTGATAATTTAATCATTTGATCGTTGTATTTTCAAGACGAATCTGTCATTGATGGTAAACTAACAACCAGCATGTTGGCAAAAAACTGGCTACACTTTACTCCTGCACCTACGATAATACCATGTATCTTCTTGGGATGTGCTGGAAGTCTGGCACTTCCCAGATTTTCGAGATACTTTACAGCTTCCTAAGCCAAAGACGCGGCGAGCTTGATGTGCGCCGACACGGCGAGCAGCTCAGGGAAGCTCAACGGAACAACCGGCGGCTTGAAGCCGCTCGGATAGCGTTCGTCACGGAGAAACGACTTGAGGTAGCTTATCGGAACAGCGTAAGCGCGGACCCTTCCGCCGAACACCCCTGCCAGCGCTGCCGCTTCGGAGAGCGCCACATCTTGGCGATTCGTGTCGAAACTGAGCTCGGGATCGTTCTTCTTGCAAGATTCAAAGCGGTGCTTGCGGAAGCGGCCGATTTCGCCGAGAGTGATGAATTTCTTCGTCACGGAGAAGCTGAGCATTTGGTTGAAGAGCGTTATGTTAAAACCCGTGGGTCAAGAAGGGCGAAATTGGTTCATCCTTCCTAAGGTTGGTTGGGTGTAACCCTGTGTCCAACAGAGCCAACTTCAAACACGAGAGAGGGAAGCCAGGACCCACTGGCGAAAAAAATTGCTGTAGCAACAAAGCTGAGGCATTTCCTAGCCTCGCACGGGAACATCGTCCAATCCTAATCTGTCGCCCAACAACAAACTGTCGCAGGAATCCAACATTCGAGTACAGCAGCACATAGGCACAGAAAACCTGTCCCAAAATGCCCCACGTTTTTCCCGAGTTCTACGACCAACTATTAGCCTCTAATCACTCGCCGCTTGGCCTCTATACCGCACGGTAAGGTCGCGCAAAGGCCGTCACACAGAAGATACACGTATTAGAGAGTCTGATTAGTCGACATTTTCAACCGGCGGACTGTGGAACGGATCACACGGTCGCTACGGCGGGACTTTCACCACGCGCCAATCACATAAAGCGGCGCATCCCGTATGGGCGGATTTAGGGAAAGGCCTGGTGGAAGTGAACCGGGTAGCCATAAATCAGTGTCGAAACTCGAATAACCTTAGAAATAGGGGTAATATTCTCGAAAATCGACAGCCTACGGCAGTCCCGTTCATGCCTTTCGCCCGGTGGACTCGTTCTATAACGAAAAGGCCCTAGGGGAACGAGGAGTAACACCATGTCCCACGAAGGCCACGATTAGCGTAGCAGAAAGGAAGTTACAATGTCAACCTCCACCAATGAAACGTCTCGTACACAATCTCCCGCTCTTTTACCTTGCACACGCGCCGCGCTCAAATGTTCCGTCGCAATCTCTACGCCACAGCAGCACCCACGCATTCGGATCGCCGCATAAGCGCCATCACGGTTAGGGTTTCCGCATTTGGAAAACCGTGCCGCATTGGCGGCATTCGCCCTGCCCCATTCACCCGCGACATTCGTGGCGATGAATCGACCCTATAGCAACGACGCGTTAACGTCCACGAAATCCGCACTCCCGCTGCCTCATTCGCCTTACACTATCACCCCACTACAATCGCAGATTGCACAACGGAAAAGGAGAGAAGCGGCACTGAAGGAATCGTCCCAAGGGCAATCGCAACGGTGAGCTCCACCACAGACTCGCCCTCTCATGCGCCAACCCTGGATAGCCCCCTTTCATTCTCTCGTCCTCAATCTCCCCCTGCCTTTCTTCCTTCTTCGAGCTGCTCCCTCCATTCAATCAAACAAGAGCGCCCTCTATCTCTCTCCCTCCCTCGACATCCCCATTGAATTCAACCTCCCTCAAGGTTCCCCTCTCATACCCTCTCTCTACCTCCCCCTTTCTATCAACCTCCCTCGTTCTCCCCCTTACATTCACCCTCCCTCGAACTCCCCATTCATTCTCTCCGACATGCGCACTCCCTTGCTTTTGGCGCGCATCGAGCTCCCCCCATCATTCTCCCCCCATCCAGCCCCCCCCTCGCTCTCTCCCCCCCATCGAGCTCCCCCCGTCGTTCTCCCCCCATCAACCTCCCCTTTCCTCTCCCCCCCCATCCAGCTCCCCCAATCATTCTCGGCCCATAGAGCTCCCCCCATCATTCTCCCTCCCCTCGAACTCCCCCCTACCATTCTCCCCCCATAAGCTCCTTTTCTGCAAAATGCACGATGTTCTCCTTTTTCGACCTCCCCCCATCATTCTCCCTCCATAGAGCTCCACCCATCCGTTCTCCCATCGACCTCCCCCCATCATTCTCCTCCCATAGAGCTCCCCCCATCATTCTCCTCCAATAGAGCTCCCCCCATCATTCTCCCCCCATCGACCTCCCATATACTCTCCCCCCCCATCCAGCACCCCTTTTCATTCTCCCCCCATCGACCCTCCCTTTACTCTCTCCCCCCATCGAGCTCCCCCTATCATGGTCCCCCCTACTGGCTCCCCCTATCATGCTCCCCCAATCGAGCTCCTCCCATCATCCCCCCCCCCCCCATCGAACCCCCCCCTTACCACTCTCCCCCCATAGAGCTCCCCCTATCATGCTCCCCCCGTCGAACTCCCCCTATCATTTACCCCCCCCATCGAGCTCCCCCTATCATTTCCCCTCCCCACCGACCTCCCCCTATCATTCCCTCCCCATCGAACTCTCCCATACCGTTCTCCCCCCATAGAGCTCCCACGATCGTTCTCCCCCCATCGAACTCCCCCCACCAGCATCCTCCCATCGACCTCCCCCCATCATTCTCCCCCCATAGAGCTCCCCCCGTCCACCCTCTCATTTCCCCCCGTGCTCCCTCTCAGCCCCCCCACTACTCACCATCATTTCCCGCCTTGCTCTCTCTCATTTCCCCCTATCATGGTCCCCCCTTCTAGCTCCCCCTATCATGCTCCCCCAATCGACCAGCAGCTAGCACCCCCCCCACCCATCGAACTCCCCCCTACCACTCTCCCCCATCGAGCCCCCGTTATCGTTCTCCCCCCATCGAGCTCCCCCTATCATTCTCCCCCCATCGAGCTCCCCCTATCAATCTCCCCCCATCGATTTCCCCCTCTCATTCCCCCCCCCCATCGAACTCCACCCTACCTTTTTCCCCCCATAGAGCTCCCCCCTCATCATTCTCCTCCCATAGTGCTCCCTCCATCATTCCCCCCCCATAGAGCTCCCCCCATCATTCTCCCCCCATGAACCTTCCCTTTACTCTCTCCCCCCATCGAGCTCTCCCTATCATTGTCCCCCCTTCCAGCTCCCCCTATCATGCTCCCCCAATCGAGCTCCCCCTATCATTCCCCCCCCATAGAACTCCCCCCTACCATTCTCTCCCCATAGAGCTCCCCCTATCATTCTCCCCCCCCCCCTACCATTCTCCCCCCTATCGTTCTCCCTCCAGTGACCTGCCCATTTCATTCTCACACCCTCGGGCTCCCCCAATCATCCTCCCCCCCCCCCCCCGTCCTGCCCCTTTCATTCTCTCCCTCCTTTATCTACCCTTACGTTCCTCAATACCCCCTATTATCGCTCTCAGTTTGCCCCATACTCCCAATCATTTCCCACTTTCTCCGTCTCAATTCCCCCCGTAGCTCCCTATCAGCCGCCCCCGAACCCCCCCTTGTCACCACCATTTCCCTCCCTTGCTCCCATTCATTTCCCCACCTTCTCCCCCACATGTCCCCCCCTTATCCATCTCATATCCCCCCCTTTGGGCTCACACTGCCCCACCTAGCCCTCCTCATTTCTAACCTTGCTCCATCTCTGCCCGCCCCCTTCTCGCCCTCATTTCCCCCCTACTCCCTCTCATTAACCCCACTGCTCACCTTCATTTCCCCCCCTGATCCTTAACACTACCCCATTTCTCCACCTCATTACCACCCTAGCCGCCTCTCACTTCCACCCTTCCACCCTCTCATTTCCCCCCGTGCTCCCTCTCAGCCCCCCCACTACTCAACATCGTTTCCCGCCTTGCTCTCTCTCATTTCCCCCTCGTCTCACTCTCATTACGGCCCTTCTCCCTTCCTATTCCCCCTTTGCTCCCCGTCATTTCCCCCCCTGCTCCTTCTCTCTTCCATCCGTGCTCCCCCTCACTTCCACCCTTGCTCACCCTCATTTCCCCCCTTGCGCCCTCTTATTCTCCCCCTTGCCGCCCCTCGTCTCCCACCTTTCTACCAGGCAGTTCCCCCCCCCTGCTCACACTGACATACCCCCCCTTCTCCATCTCACTTACCCCCACGATCATCCACATACCAACCTTGATCCCTAACATTTCCCCCCTTGCTCCTAAGAACCCCCCCCTCCCCCCTTCTCACTCCCATTTCCCCCTTGCCCACGATCAGGTTCCCCCTTCTCCTGCAAAAGCACCCGCACCCCTCTCATCTCCCTCCATCACCCCATCATTTCTCGCCCTTCTCCCCCTCATTTTCCCCACCGTGCTCCACTTCTTCCAGTGTGAAGCGCATGGAGGCTCACACCCTACACGGTGGCGTTCCAATGGAGGGCCGCATCCGCACTCCCCCCATATGCGAACGCTATGTGTTTCTTAGTCTCGACTGTTGAGTAGGCCATATGTTGTCCCGAGCAGGGCTAGTGTAACAGTAGGGATTGCTTTGTGGTGTTTTGGACGAGCGCCACTCCCACTGACTACAGGGCCCTTGACTGGCATAGTCTTCATTTGCTACGTTTGCAACCATCAGCATCGCGCTTATGATTTCAACTGTGTGCGTCCCTTCAAGTGAAGCGTATAAATAACTGTACTTTGCCACTTGATTGCAACTTTGGAACTCCCACGGTTTCCATACCAATCAATGCCTTACGCATTGATGTATCAATGGAATGATCAATGATCGCCGGTTACAGATCCACTGCAAGCAAACGCACACTGCCAATGCCACAGTTGTGATCACAGTGCTACAATGGTAGTATTACAGAGCTATACATGAACTTCCACAACCTCGCTCCCCCTTCCTCCTGCTTCATCCTCCTCTTCCTATTACTACCGTCATCGCCCGGATATAAGACATATATGTCTTATCTCGTACACGGGCAAAAATGCTTGAGTTATCTTGTAAACGGGATGGTTTAGGGTGTCTTATAAGTCTTATAAATGGAAACTTTTTAAACTACTTAGAAATATTTTCCGTACTTCTTGAAAAAGAGTTTCTCATAATGAGTGTGGATGTTGCGAAGGTGCCACTTCGACAACCTCTGCCCGGGACGCCACGTTATGGAGAACACCTGCAGGGGCAAATTTGGTAGGTCCTGGGTCAGCGCGTGGAAGAATTCGCGCTTCGCAAGGGTAAAAATGTACGCGGTATTTCAACTTTCGCTATAATTTATTGAAGTTTCGATTATAAGACATATATGTCTTATCTCGTACACACAAATAGGTGTTTTATAATGAGGCTAGCCTGTTTATAAGAGACACCCGTATAGTAGACAACCCCTGTCTACTATTCAACACTGTCTTATATCCGAGTGATGACGGTACTCCCCTCCTCTTCAGCCTCCCTCTCTTCTTCCCTCAGTGTCAATACACGTAGAATGAGAGTGGTGGGGACGCGAATGCTTGTCATGGCGCAAGGCCAAGGTGTCGCTGAGGGCAAGGCGGGTTGAGCGGAGGACATAATCCGGGCAGGACAGAGAAGGGTCACGGGTGGAGAGTGAAGGGAGGACATTGTGAGCTGTAGGATATTGGAGTTTAGCCATGACAGCGCTTTAGAGAGGACAGCGTGTGCGGTGGACAGATGGAGCTGGGGTGTGTGAGTGATAAAATGGTCAGAGGGGCAGTGGTGTGTGAGAGTGGAGTGGACAAAGGGTGCAGGAGATATGGCCACACTTGGCCATACACCTTCCCCATCATCGTCTCCCTCAGCCACCGCTTGAGACCCCATCAACCCTGAACTTGTCCCTATTTCCTCTCCCTCCCCCTCTACTCCCGCGTGTCGCCTTCGCAACGTTAGAAACGACTCTACAAACATTCGAGTAAGCACCCTACCCCTGCGCCATACATCCCCTACGGAGACAGAGGATGTCATGTGTTGATAGAGGAATAGAGGATGACATGGGTAGCAGGGGGGAGAGAGGATGTCATGTGTTGATAGAGGAATAGAGGATGACATGGGTAGCAGGGGGGAGAGAGGATGTCATGTGTTGATAGGGGAATAGAGGATGACATGGGTAGCAGGGGGGAGAGAGGATGTCATGTGTTGATAGGGGAATAGAGGATGACATGGGTAGCAGGGGGGAGAGAGGATGTCATGTGTTGATAGGGGAATAGAGGATGACATGGGTAGCAGGGGGGAGAGAGGATGTCATGTGTTGATAGGGGAATAGAGGATGACATGGGTAGCAGGGGGGAGAGAGGATGTCATGTGTTGATAGGGGAATAGAGGATGACATGGGTAGCAGGGGGGAGAGAGGATGTCATGTGTTGATAGGGGAATAGAGGATGCCATGGGTAGCAGGGGGGAGAGAGGATGTCATGTGTTGATAGGGGAATAGAGGATGACATGGGTAGCAGGGGGGAGAGAGGATGTCATGTGTTGATAGGGGAATAGAGGATGACATGGGTAGCATAGGAGGGTGGATGGGGAGTAGATGGGGATTGGACGGAAGGAAGGACGAGGTGGAGTGGGGGAGGGGAGTGGGTAGGTGCGGGTGAAATGGAGGGTGTAAGTGGGGGAAGCTGAGCGTTGGCGTTGGGGAAAGGGCGGGTTATTGTGTGGGAAAAGTACGGAGTGAGTGGGGTATTGGACGGGGAGGAATGGGGGAATGGACGGGTGGCAGTGTTCCTAAGGACACGGGGGGGAGTCGGGGAAAGAACGAGGGGGGTGAGGGAATGGGCGTGGGGGAGTGGGGGTAAGGTTGGAGGCAGTGGGGGACTGGACGCGGGGGAGAGGGGGCTGGGGCGGGTGTTTGTTGGGGAAGGAAATGGGAGCGAGAGAGAGGGTAATGGGGCAGGGGTTGGTAGCGTGCGCGGAAACAAAGTGAGCCGGGGGGGAGGAGAGTGAGAAGGGGAGACAGAGTGAGCCGGAGAGATCGAGGTGTGTGAGGGTGATACTGGTGCTTGTAACCACTTCAGGTCGCAGGGCGGGTTGTGAGTGCGTGAAGGGGGAGTAGAGTGCGGTAGAGAGTGGGGAGGAGCTGGCATACCGTGTGGGGACGGGAGTTGGCGAGGTGAAACACATGGGTGTCAGAGACAGGAGCAGGGTAGAGGTGGAGGTGTGTGATGGATCCTGCTGCTTGTAACCACTGCTAGCCGCAGGGCGGGGTGTGAGGGCCTGGAGGAGTGGAGTGCGGTGGAGGGTGGTGAGGTGCGGAGGAGGAGGAAGTGTGGCGCCGCGCGAGTGGGAGAGGTCGAGGTGGGTGAAGATGGCTAGGGAGGTGTCTAGGGGGGAGGGATGAGGGAGGAGCGATTGAGACACCAGAGAGAACAAGATGAGTGAGGGGCGAGGAGGAAGAGGAGGAGGAGTGAGAGGAGGAAGGAGATGAGGCGGAGGGAGAGGACGGGTGGTGGGTTATGGCGGTCCAGGCGGAGTTGGTGGAGAGCAAGCGTCGGAAGGCGAGGAGCCTTCCGGCAGAGGCGCTGGTGATGCTGCTTAACCCACTCTCACAGCCGGCCAAAGTGCACCAGCGACTGCGGGAGAAGGGGGGGAGGTGGGGGTGGAAAAGAGATGGTGGGAGTGGGATAAAGGGGAGCATCGGTGCAGGAGGCGTTAGCGCAAGTGAATCAGGGATGGGAGAATGACCAGGGTAGCTGTGAGAAGGGAGGACGGGGCAGGGTAGCACAGTGAACGTAAGGCCCTTACCTTACGGGGAGGACTAGCGAAGGGGTATAGAGGGGTTGGAGTGGGGGAAGGGGAGGACTGGCGTGGGGGAGAAGGGAAGGGTAAGGGGGTAATGGGAACTGAACCGAGGAGGGAAAGGAGGAGGTGTATTCGAGGGAGAGCAGATGGGAGTTGAAGGCAGGTGAAGGGAACGGAATGATGGCAAGCGAAGGGAACCAATAGGGGAGAACGTATGACAGAATGAGCAAGGGGTGGAGGTGGAGGTAAAGAAGGGCATGCATGGGAGGAGTGGACGAGGCAGAGGGATTAGCAAAAGGGGAAACAGAGAGAGCAGGGTGGAGAAGGGAGTGCGCAAAGGGAAAATGAGAGGAGTTGGAGGTGGGAAAGGGGTGAGCGAAGGGGAATGAGAATGGAGAGTGAAGAGGGGGGTGAGATCCCCCGAGTACAGGGGAAAAGGGTGTGAGCAGAAGGGGAGAGAGTGAGCAAGGTGCAAGGGAGTGTGCAGGGCAATATTAGGCCGAGAAAGTGGGGGAAATAGTCCCAGGAGGGGGAAAATGGGTGAGACGGGGGGGAAAGAGAGTGAGCAGGGGGAATGGGAGTGAGGGCTCGGAATCCCGTGAGCAGGGGGGGAGAGAGTGAGAATGGGAGTGAAGGCGACAGGAGGGGGAAGTGTAGAGCAACGACGTGGTGAAAGGAATGGTTGACGAGAGGGCAAGGGAGAGTTGGCGTGGAGGAACGGGTTGGCACCTCGGGGAGGAAGGGTCAGCGTGGGGGAAAGGGAGGGTGGTAATGGGGGAAGAGGAGGGGGTGAGTGTGGGAAAGGGACCATTAACGTTGGCGCGGGAGAGAGAGTTGGCGTGGGGGAGATGGAAGGGTGGCACGGGGGAATGGAGGATTAGCGTGGGGGAAACGGAACTTTAGTGTGGGGGAAGCGGAGGATTAGCGTGAGGGAAGCGGAGGATTAGCGTGAGGGAAAGGGAGGATTAGCGTGAGGGAAAGGAAGGATTAGCGTGAGGGAAAGGGAGGATTAGCGTGAGGGAAAGGGAGGATTAGCGTGAGGGAAAAGGAGGATTAGTGTGAGGGAAAGGAATGTTTATGTGGAGGAGCAGGGCGAGGGAGAGTGGGGGTAATGACGGGGGGGAGTGGGGGAAAGGACCGGGGCAGTGGGGGAATGGACGGGTGCGAGTGGGGGATAGGGCGGGGGGGAGTGGCAGAAAGGACGCGGGGGAGTTGGGGATTGGGCGGGTGGTAGTGAGGGAAAGGGAGGATGAGCGTGGAGAAATGGCGGGGTGGCGTCGGGTGCAGGGTCACGGTAGCGTCGGAGAGGGAAGCGTTAGCGCAAATGAACCCACCAACAACTTGAGGAAGAGGTTGTGGGGGAATGGGGGGGAGACGGCGAAGAGAATGAGCAGGGGAGACAGACAGAGAGAGCCGGGGGCTAGCGTGGGAGCTGGGGAAACAGGGTGAGCCGGGGAAGAGAGGGCGACTGGAGAATGAGCAGGGCGATGGGAGGGGGGAGCGAGGGCGATGGGAGAGGGAAGTGAAGGCGACGGAAGAGTTCGGTGAAGACGATGGGAGGGAAGGGGGAAGGCGACGGGAGGGAAAAGGGAAGGCGACGGGAGGGAAAAGGGAAGGCGACGGGAGGGAAAAGGGAAGGCGACGGGAGGGAAAAGGGAAGGCGACGGGAGGGAAAAGGGAAGGCGACGGGAGGGCAAAGGGAAGGCGACGGGAGGGAAAAGGGAAGGCGACGGGAGGGGAAAGGGAAGGCGACGGGGGGGGAAAGGGAAGGCGACGGGAGGGAAAAGGGAAGGCGACGGGAGGGAAAAGGGAAGGCGACGAGAGGGAAATGGGTAGGCGACGGGAGGGAAAAGGGAAGGCGACGGGAGGGAAAAGGGAAGGCGACGGGAGGGAAAAGGGAAGGCGACAGGAGGGGAAAGAGAAGGCGACGAGAGGGAAATGGGTAGGCGACGGGAGGGAAAAGGGAAGGCGACGGGAGGGAAAAGGGAAGGCGACGGGAGGGAAAAGGGAAGGCGACAGGAGGGGAAAGAGAAGGCGGCGGGAAGGAAAAGGGAAGGCGACGGGAGGGAAAAGGGAAGGCGACGTGAGGGAAATGGGTAGGCGACGGGAGGGAAAAGGGAAGGCGACGGGAGGGCAAAGGGAAGGCGACGGGAGGGAAAAGGGAAGAGCGACTCGAGGGAAAAGGGAAGAGCGACGGTCCGGGAAAAGGGAAGGGCGACGCGAGGGAAAAGGGAAGAGCGACAGGAGGGGGGAGTGAAGGCGACGGGATGGGGATGTGAAGGCGACGGGAGGGGGACGGGACGAGCATCGCTTATCGCGGGGTAATCTAAAGGATTCGCAGCTGTCAGGTGACGCACGTACGGGCGTTGCCGGCTCGTGCAGTGTGTCGCGATAGAAATTGATGCCGTCGAGCAGCTTTGTGTACGCTATAACTATCCCTCGCCGCAGCTGAGATTTGACGGATGGGGCTTTGCCCTTGCGCTAGGCCCAATTTCCTAGCTACCTGTAGTAGGCGCAGACACCCTATACTACAATGAGGTGACGTGGTGTTCGGAAATGTGGTTGTGAGTCAGGTTGCTGTGAGGTGTCGCTTTAGGCTCTGTGCGACTGATGTGTGCGTAAAGTACATGTCGCAGGCCAACCCCGGTAACATTGGCGAACCTGCGCAAGTTCACGAACATTCTCAACAATCTCGACACCCCCACGGTTCGCGGGCCAATCACGTTTCCCCTCCCAACCAACCTTCCTAAGGTTGAACTTCTTGGCCTGCGGGTTTTAACGAGGTAGTTGTTACCGAAGTATGAGTCATCGCGGACAAGCGACACGTCGTGCTCGATCTTGTTGTGCGCGCGGAGCTGCACGAGGTCGATCGTCTGCGCTGCGGGGTCCCCCACGCCTTTCGCGAAGGCGGAATCGAGAATGGCGTTCGACATGGTCGGGGAGAAGGAGTAGAACTTGCTAAAGGCGGCGACAATTAGGCTGCGCGGAATGGTGGAGCCATCGCGCGGAAAGACGCCGTGGTTCGCCATCGTGTTGAAGCCCGGGCACGGACCGCGAGTGGTCGTAGGGTCCGCCGGCGGGACATACGCGCCCAGTTTCAACGCGGCGGTGGTTGACGGGGCGAGCAGTGCGGCGAGCGCTGCTATGAACTTCGCGAGCGCGAAAGAACCACATGGGGTGATAAGGAAAGGTGTTCGCCGGGAAGAGCGGTTCTTGTGAGAGTAAGGGAGAATTTTGTGAGACATGGCGTACCGAACAGTTACTAGCTGATGCAAGAACAGTTGCTACCAGCTGAATGCAGCAAAGGAAGAATTTAGAGACAGGCAGCTAGCTTTCACGGTAAAAAAAGCCCGAGATTGTGAGGCGAGGACGAAGGTGCAATTTGGAAAACCGGCAAAATGAGGAATGAGGGGAGTTCAAGAAGTGAAAAGGCTTGAAGCGGCTTACTGATGGTCCTGAGACTGGTTGGGTTCGGTTAGGGTGCCCGCGCACCCTAACGGTAACGGTAACGCGAGATAATGGGGTGCGCTACGGGCCTAGCGCCGAGGTTGGGAAATGTCGAGGCGGAGGTCCGGAGCGCGGGTTACCAACCGAACCGTGAGGTTGGGTCGCATCGTGAATGGTGGCGGGAGTCGTAGTCGAGGCGAGTGTCGCGAGCGGGTAACGTTTCACTGTTTGGGTGCCGATGGCGGGAATGGTCTTGTACGCGGTAAGCAGGGGCGCGAAGTAAGGAAAATGAATTTTCCTTACACTACCCCCCCCCCCCCCCCCCCCAAAAGGAGGCCTTCTTTATGAGAGCGCGTGTACATCGCGAAAGTTTCGGCTGCGCAGATACTCAGTGAGGACAGGGTGATTTTCAACTCTATCCAGGGGGACCCAGTTGTCTTCGGTGGGCGTGCGGTCTTTCCAGCGGATCAGGAATTCGATCCTGCGGGCTCCCCGTGGGTCACGTACTCGGTGGCTCAGTATTTTTTCGGGCGTGATGATTGGCTCTGTTGGCGGTCGTGTCATGCTGGCAGGGCGGTTGCGAGGCAGTTGGCTGGTGGATGGCACGTATGGGCGAAGCAGGCTGACGTGGAATGACGGGCTGACGTACCAGTCAGCAGGGAGGAGGAGATGGGTGGTGACGGGTGTGATCATGTGGCTGATGCGAAATGGCCCGCAATATCGGGGGCGGAGTTTTGGGGTGATGGGCAGGCGGAGGTTTTGAGTGTCGAGTAATACCAGGTCGTCGGGTTGGTAAGTGACGGGGCGGCGGTGTCGGTCGGCGTTGCGCTCAGCGATGACGTTTTGATTTTCTTATTGCTTCTGCTGCTCGGGTCCGTGCTGCTTGCAATATTTCTGCGAACTGTTGCGCGCGTGGGACTGGGTTGTCCGGATTCGGGGTCATGGGTACTGTGGGGTCTTGTCCGTAGTTCAGGTAAAATGGTGACTGTTGGGTCGTGGCAGATGGCGAGTTGTTGTACGCGAACTCGATGAGTGGCAGTTGCTGTTCCCACGTGGTCGGGTCGTCGCACGTGGCTCGGATGAGTTGTTCCATGGTCTGATTTGTCCGTTCTGTCTGTCCGTCGGTTTCGGGGTGGTATGATGAACTGAACTGTAGTCGTGTGCCGAACTGCTGCCACAGGTTTCGCCAGAAGTTGCTGGTGAACTTTGTGTCGCGGTCGCTGATAATTGATGCTGGTATCCCGTGCAGTCGAACGACGGTGGAGATGAAGAGGCGGGCCGTTTCTTCGGCTGTGATTGATTTCTTGCAGGCTGCGAAGTGTGCCATTTTCGTCAGCCGATCGACGACGACCAGGATCGCGTCGTTCCCACTTGCTCCAGCCGGTAACCCCGTGACGAAGTCCATCGTCACCTGCTGCCAAGCATGCTCTGGGGGTGGTATCGGCTGCAACTGTCCTGCCGGTCGTTGCCGTGACGACTTCATGAGCTGGCAGGTGGGACACGATGCCACGTGTCGTTGCACGTCGGTCAGCATCTCGGGCCAGTAGTAATACCGCTGCAGCTGCTGCCGTGTTTTCTCTACCCCGAAATGTCCTGAGGTAACCCCGTCGTGTGCCTCCTGTAGTAACAGTTCCCTTAGTAAAGTGTAGCCCGGTACCCAGATGCGGTCGGTACCGGCTTTTACGTAATACACCCCTTTTGCTGCTGCGAACTGCTGCGAGTTGCCTCCGGTAAAAAAGGGGTCTGTCTGATACCCGTGGGTAAATAGGCCTGTCAGTAGCGGGCTGGTCTGTGCGAGTAGTATGGCGCGGATCTGGGCAGTTGGGCGGGTCAGTGCGTCGGCAATGTTCGATGCTCCCTTTTTATAGGTGACCGTGTAGTGGAAATTTGACTCGAGGAAATCGAGCCAGCGGATCTGTCGTGGGTTGAGGTGGGGCTGTGCGCGGAGGTACTGTAGGGATCTGTGGTCTGTCCGTACTGTCACGTCTGCGCCGGTCAAGTAACAGCGCCAGACCTTGAATGCATGCACGATCGCGAGCATTTCGCGGTCGTGTATCGGGTAACTCTTCTCGGGCGGAGCAGTTTTCGTGACTCGTATGCGATGGGCTGTAGACCGTTGCCGAAATCCTGTAGCTGTACGGCTCCAATGGCGATGTCGCTTGCGTCTGTAACTACTTCGAATGGGCGGTGTGGGTCGGCGATGCGCAGTACGGGGGGTGAACAGAGAACATTTTTCAGGGCAGAGAAGGCAGCATGCTCTTTCTCCCCCCACGTAAAAGTGACCCCCTTCCGCAGTAAATCCGTCAGCGGGGCAGTTAACTGTGCCATGTCGGGGACGAACCGACGCACATAATTAACGAACCCTAAAAAGCTCTGCAGCTCCGTGATGTTCGTCGGGGGGCGCCACGCTTTTACCGTGTCCAGCTCTTTGGGTCGATCTCAACTCCAGCCTCCGAAATAACGTGCCCCAAGAACTCTAACCTATCCTGGAAGAACTCGCACTTGGAACCCTTGGTCAGTAGTCTGTGCTCGTCTAAAACTTTAAATACTGCTTCCAGATCTGCTAAGTGCTGCTGCTTATCGCGACTGTAAACTAGGATGTCGTCGAGGTAAACTATCACGCATTTATCTAAGAGCGGCCTAAACGCCTCGTTCATGGTCATCTAAAATGTCGCCGGTGCGTTGGTCAGCCCGAATGGCATCACGGTGTACTCGAATGACCCGTACCTAGTTCTAAATGCCGTTTTTACGCAGTCCGATGGTTCGACCCGAATCTGGTGGTAACCTCCGCGTAAGTCAATTTTCGAAAAGACCCGTGCTGTTCGCAGTTGATCTATCAGTTCGTCGGCGCGGGGAATGGGGTATCGCGACTTGACTGTTACCCTGTTCAGTGCTCTGTAGTCGATACACATACGAAAACCTCCGTCTTTTTTCGGTGTGAACAGTATCGGGGCGGCGAACGGTGACGAGCTCGGTCGGATGATTTTTTTCTCTAACAGGTAATCTAACTGCTTCCTCAGTTCATCGAGCTCTGGCTGTGTCAGTCGGAATTGTCGCTGTACAGTTGGCTGTGCCCCCGATTCTAACTCTATTCGGTGGTCATGTGCTCGCTGAGGTGGTAGTCCCTCTGGTAAATCGTCCGGAAAAATCCCCGGGTACCGTTTCAACAGTTCCTGTAGTTCGGGCGGTACTGCTGCCAACAGTTTCTGAAAATCGCTCGGCTGCTCTGCTTCCGCTACCAATGCTATATCCACTGCGTACACGTCAGCTCCAGCGGCGACAGCCCGTTTCATCGTGATGGCGTTGACGTGGACCGTTGAAGACTCGGGCGACTGCCAGCGAGGTAGTATGACCCAGTTACCGCTACTTCGCACAGTGCAGCTACCCGTCGTCCAGTCGATTCGCGGGTTATACCGTCGCAGCTAGTCACGTCCCAGTAAAATGTCGTGCCCATCCAGTGTCGTCGCGAGCATTTCCTGTGTAAACCCAAAGTTCCCCCCGCAACGGACTTTTACTCTTTCCACCTTCTCCCGTATGGCCAGCCGCGTGCTGTCGACTAAGCGTGCATCTATCTCTGGTAAACACCGACTAAGTGTCAGTTGCAGCTTCCGTGCGGTTGCGGTATTAACTAAGCTGTGGCTTGCTCCCCCGTCTATAAAAATCTTCACTGTTGCTCCCTGTATTTTCCCGTGAATCAGTACTGGGCAATCCGTCGCTGTACCCTCCTTATTCATCCGAGCCCGATCGATAGCGTGAATCGGTACTGTGACTCGGTGAGGGTCGGTGAGGTTGGGCGAGCAGGTTGTCTCGTCAGTAGTCGGCCCATTTTCTACTGACTACTGGCATTTCCCTGCCTCTGACACTCCCGTCCATGCTCTGCTCCGCGGCGTCTCTGCTCCTCTGGGCATTCGCTCTTGCGATGGCCCGGCCTATTGCAAGCAAAGCAGCGCCCCTTAAATGGCGCAGCAGCTGCATTCGCCGCAACGGCGTGTACGGTGGCGTGCTCGGTCGGTCCCCGAAGGCGATGTCCGTAATAGGACCCCGGTCTCGGACGGCGCAAAATGTCGATTTTCTCGGCGAGCGCGAGGATCTCGTTGAAATTCGAGAGCCCGCGTAGCATGATTTCGTGCGAGATGTCCAGCTTCAGCCCTCCGACTTAACGGTCCACCCGCTCCGCTTCGTGCATGTAGCCGACTTGCTCGCATAATGCGAGAAAACTGTTGGTGTAGTCTTGGACCGACCCAAGTTGTCGCCAAGTACGCAGTTTCTGACGCGCCGAAATAGAAGCCGCAATCGGCTCGAAGCGCGCTCGAAGCCCTGCGCACCACGCATCCCACGTGCTGTCCTGGGCGGTTTCACAGAACGAACTCCAGGTGACGGCTGGACCCGTGGGCTCTTCCTCTTCCGACGGAGGCTCGTAGGCGCGTGGCGACGTCACAATGACTCGCCACCAGTCCATGGCGGGGCCCCTTAGCAGCGAAACAGCATATCGAATCTTCGCTGCGTCCGACTCGACGTAATTCGCGTCGAAAAAAACGTTCATCGTGAAGACCCACGATTGAACCGTCGGACCTCCTCGTTGGCTCGGGTCGAAACAGGGCGGGCGCTGCGGTTTGAGCGGCATCGGCGCGATAATGTCGTTGTTGCCGATTGTTGCCGCAAATTCAACGTGACGACGGGCTTCGCGAGGCCCGCTCGTGCTTGGTACAGCCCTGTTCCTCCCCATGCCAGGCATTGACTGGGCGGCGCCATCACTGGCTGCGCCTGAGCGCTGTCCCATGCTGTCGTGATGTGACGGTGTGCCGGACGAGATGACAATCGGCTCATCCGATTGCACAGGTGCATTTGCGGGTGCTTGTGAGGGTGCTGGCGCATTCACCGTTGATTGTTGGCGGGCGGAGTCACGTTCCGCCGTGAGTGTCGCGATTTCGAGCGCCGAATCTTCGAGTTGGCGCACGAGACGGTCGAGCTGCTCCTGCGTCAATGTCGCAAGATTAATTTCGGTCATGGCGGGGGTGTCGGGCAAACTCAGCGAGAGCCTCTGTCGTGGCCGTGCGTGCTTACGAGAGAGCACTTCGAGCGGCGGTGCTTGTTCGCTGAGAGACGTCTACCCCCCCCCAAAAATTGAGATAGTGGGGAAGCGAAGGTGTGGGTGCGGTCCGAGAGGAGATCGTAGGTGAATACCAAGTGTTACGAGTGCAATTGAACGAGCGAGCGAGAATTGCACTATCGAAGCAAAAACAATACAATGAGCGAAGGCATGCGCGAAGAATATATAGCAAACTAGAGTGGTAACGGTAACGCGAGATAATGGGGTGCGCTACGGGCCTAGCGCCGAGGTTGGGAAATGTCGAGGCGGAGGTCCGGAGCGCGGGTTACCAACCGAACCGTGAGGTTGGGTCGCATCGTGAATGGTGGCGGGAGTCGTAGTCGAGGCGAGTGTCGCGAGCGGGTAACGTTTCACTGTTTGGGTGCCGATGGCGGGAATGGTCTTGTACGCGGTAAGCAGGGGCGCGAAGTAAGGAAAAGGAATTTTCCTTACAGGTATACACATATATATATCGCTGGTAGTACACTATAGCAAGCATACGACCACAGCCGTAACCTGCCTTTCGCGAGTCGTAACTCCGACCACAAGACATGTACGACGACAATTCAGTAGCGCAGGACTTTTGCACCAACCGAACCCAGTCTGGGTAAGTCGGGGAAGTGCTTGTAGCAAGTCTGCTTCCACATGGCTGCACACTGCTGGTTTGTTGACAGCATCGTGGAGCTGAGGTGTGCCCAGCTCCACGAACCGCCTCAGAATTCATCGGGTTGCACCACACCGTACTGAAACACCAGATTTCGTCAGCCACCCAAAAACTCCTGCCGAGCCTGTCCTCTCCACCGACCACACCCGTCGCAACGCAAGTCCTGCAATTGAATCTATGAGGTTCGGGTGCAACCGCTCTGCCCTCGTGCAGAAACCCGAACCAGAAGACCACCCCAGCTTGCTTCATTCCTGCCCTGTAAGAAACGCTATCAGATTAGTCACACAACATGCTTCTGAAGTAGTGGCTCGTACGGTGCAGGACGACTCGCGATAGTACGGCGTATAATCACGAGTACGACGTCGTTTGTTAGTAATTTATTTGTCGCTACCGGAATGATTGGGTTCTTACTAGAATCTTTCTACCCGTAGCGAGCATGTGTCCAAATCATTATGCTTCACGAATTGGTGACTCCACCGCCACCAACATGTATCGCTAGAACCACGAGCACGCACATGTGGTCCGATCGTGCAATTACTAGCGATAGAGACTTCTCCGCGCCAGCGATGCACGAGCGGGAAGCGGAGCGGCTGCTGAAGGCGGAGAGGAGGGCGGCGAGCAGCGCTCGCCTCGTCGCGCACCCCGCTAGCCCCGCTCAACGCGACACACAATTACCGCCCTCCTCCGGCAGTGTCGTGTCGCCATCCCTCCTTGCTCTATCGAACCCCCTCTCGCCCCCGCACGTGCCCTCACACGAACCACCGCCGCCAGCGCGCCACCTTGCTCCCTTGCACAGCGCCACCCCCGCGCACGCCGCCTCTGACGCCACACCGTCGCCTTGTCGCCCGCCCCATGGCGCGTCGCCCCTCGCGCCTCCCGCGCAGCAGGGTGCCGGCGGTGACTCCAAATCATCGCCCTCGCGCCACGTGCAGCGCGTGTTCGTGTCGCTCATCGTAGTCTTCGCCGCGTCGCTGCTGCTCCTCTCGCAGCTCCCCTTCATTATGTCCGTGCTGTCCCCGTTTTTGTCGCCGTTCGATATAAGCGTGGAGGAGGCGGAGCAGGTGGAGCAGGCGGGCGCGGCGCAGGTGGGCGGCGTGTGGTCGCAGCTGCGGCAGCAGCGCGGCAGCCTCGCGCTGCTCTTCCTCACGCGCGGCCCCATCCCCCTCGCGCCGCTATGGAAAAAATTCCTCCGGGTGCGTCCCTCCCTCGTGCGCCTCCCCCCGGCGGCCCTCGTCTTCGTGTGTCCCAGCCTCGTGCTTCCCCACTCGTGCTTCCCCACTCGTGCTTCCCCACTCGTGCTTCCCCACTCGTGCCCCCCTTTTCGTGCGTCCCTCACGTGCCCCACTTGTCCCACACATGCGCCATGCCCCATGCGACATGCGCCATGCCCCATGCCACATGCGCGACGGCAAAAGTGGCATGTTGATTGATATTCAAACATGTTCTCTCCGGGATTCATGGACGCCTCTCCTGTCTTGCCACTCACATGCATATCATCCGCTGCTGCACCATGTCAAACCCCTTTCCCTCCTCCCCCCTCCCCCCTCCCCCCCTCCCCCCCCCCCCCCCCCCCCCCCCTCTCCCTCCTTTACACCCTCCTCTCCCCCCCGCCACCAACTCGCCCCTCCCTCTTCCCCTCCTCCTTTCCTCCTCTCCCCCTCTTCCACTCTTCCCCTCTCCATCCTTCCCCCCTTCTCCCACTCCTTTTCCCCTCCCCCCCATCCCCCAGGGCCACGAGGGGCGCTATTCCATATACGTGCATGCGTCCAACGCGTCCTTCTCATTCCCGCCCGGTTCCTCGCCTCTCTTCCGCGGCCGCCTTGTGCCGGGTGGAGAGGTGAGCCTCGTGTGGTGTGCTGGGATGATGGGATGGGCGTGTGGGTGGTGTCAATCAGGCATCAAGTACCTCTCTTCTGCGTGCCTCTGCCTGCATGCCGCTGCCTGCATGCCGCTGCCTGCATGCCTCTGCCTGCATGCCTCTGCCTGCATGCCTCTGCCTGCGTGCCTCTGCCTGCGTGCCGCTGCCTGCGTGCCTCTGCCTGCTTGCCTCCCGTGTGCACTCGCGTGCTCCCTGTTGCGCGCAGCACTGCCATGTGCTCCGCTGTTCCTCCCCCCCCTGGCCCTGTGCATGCCACCAACCGCCAATGCACCGCACGCCATGTGCCTCTCATGCGCGCACCCATGTCACACAGCAGGTGCGGTGGGGTGGGGCGAGACGAGATGTCCATGGTGGACGGACGCGGCGAGGCGCCTGCTGGAGGCTTTTGAGGCGCCTCAACCAAAACTAGACTCATGCCACGTATGACGTGTGTGTCCATGCGTGCACGTGTGGCAGGTGCGGTGGGGCGAGACGTCAATGGTGGATGCGGAGAGGCGCCTGCTGGAGGCTTTTGAGGCGCCTCAAAATGTGCCTCATCGCATGTGCCTCACCGCATGTGCCTCTGATGCTCCCACCCATGCTGCATGGCAGGTGCGGTGGGGCGAGATGTCGATGGTGGATGCGGAGAGGCGTCTGCTGGAGGCGGCGGTGCAGGACGAGGCCAACAGCTTCTTCGCACTGCTCAGTGAGAGGTGGTGCTCGGTGAGAGGTGGTGCTCGGTGAGAGGTGGTGCTGAGTGAGAGGTGGTGCTCGGTGGGAGGTGGTGCTGAGTGAGAGGTGGTGCTGAGTGGGAGGTGGTGCTGAGTGAGAGGTGGGGGCCGAGGTGCGGGGGGCGAAAGGTGGGTGGCGAGTGGGGAGAGGATAGGGGTGCGGGGCGAGGGGTGGGGGTTGAGGGTTGGTGGGGATGAGAGGCAAAGAGTGTTGCTTGCGAGGCTTCTCTCAGGCCGCGCCTGCATGCTGCAATCCTCTCTCACCTCGCTCGAGGTGACTTTTGAGTCGACTCAAAAGTCACCTCAGGCCACGCCTGCATGCCGCAACCCTCACTCACCTTGCTCGCCTTGCTCCATACTCCTGCCAGCTCTCAGGCCACTCTGCTTGCTTGCATGCTTCATACTCCTGCCAGCCACCCCACTACATGCCACGTGGCAACGCCAGCCACCATTCAACCTCTCTCCGTGCCCCAACTTCCCGTGTCGCAACTTCCCGTGCCCCAGCTACCCATGCTTCGATATCTTAACTTCCCAAGTCCCTGCTCCCAATGCCCCGTTACCAACCATGACTGTTTTACCCCACGCCCTCCGCTCATGCCCCTTTCCCCCCACGTCATGACCGCGTGGCGTGCAGCTGCATACCGCTGTGGCCCTTTGACTACGTGTACAGCTACATCGCCTCCACCTCGACGCGCCAGTGCCGCTCACTCACCCCTCCCCCCACCCCCCCTGCCCCCCACGCCCTCATACCTGGGCGCGCGCGTGGCGTGCAGCTGCATACCGCTGTGGCCGTTTGACTACGTGTACAGCTACATCGCCTCCTCTTCCGCCAGCTTCGTTGACGCGTCAGTGTCGCTCCCCCCTTCCCCACACCACACCCCCCACCCCCGACGCCACGTCTCGTTTCTCTCCCACTGTTTGACCGCACATGCATGTGCATCCGCATGTGCATGCCACTGTGCTCGGAGGTGAATGTGCAAGTGAAGTGAAGGCATGTGCGAGTTAGAATGCCAGTTTATTCTTCCGGATTCACCACGGGTGGCAGGAACATGATGCATCCCGCCACCCGCTGTGCTGCATCACTCATCCGCATTCACCACCTGTGCTCTGCCTCACGCTCTGCCCCACCCACTGCCCCACACACTGCCTGATGTGCTTCAACATGCAAAACCTCTCCCTCCTCCTCCCAACCCCCCACCCCTTCCCCCTTAACAGCTACTCGGACCCCTACAGCATGTCGTTCGGGCGGTACATACCGCACATCTTCATGCCCACCATCCGCCGCCACCAGTTCCTTAAGGGCAACCAGGTGCGGTGCAGTGCGGCTCACAGGCAGGCAGGTGCGTGGCTCAAAGGCAATCAGGTGGGTGCAGTGCGGTTCACAGGCAACAGGTGGGGTGCCACTCAAACCAGATTCGATACAATGCATTTTGTCTCGTTCTACATGTATTTAGTGTACCTGTTTTCGTGTGAGGCGCAATGCACACGCATGCATTATGTTGTTGCTGTGCTTGTGTGTATAACTGTGCCATGTCTCCAATGATATGACATTTCAGAACCTGTGTGTGCTCCTGTGATTGCCTTGCCTTGCACATCTTTGACACTCTCATTCCATTCGCATCAATGCGCATGCATGGATGGCACGTGTTGGATGCACATCACCGAATGCACATCCCATCCCATCCCATCCCATCCCATCCCATCCCATCCCATCCCATCCCATCCCATCCCATCCCATCCCATCCCATCCCATCCCATCCCATCCCATCACACCGCATGGCACCGCATGGCGCAGTGGTTCATCCTGCAGCGGCGGCATGCGGAGGCGGTGGTGAGGGACACGCTGCACTACACCCGGCACAACCTCAGCTGCGCCGTCAGTCCCCCCTACTCCCCCGTCGCCTCTGCTCCTCTCCCCTCTGCTCCTCTGCCCTACAACCTCCCGTTGTGCTGCTATTCTAGATCTTGCCACCCCTTGCCATTTCGAATTCATGTCATGTCCCGCTAGCCTGTATGAGCCATGTCTGATTCATCCCCCGTTTGGCTGTCCCTTGTCTGACATGCTTCAAGAGCGCCCCATGTCCCTTGCCCCTTACCCCATGCCCCATGCCCTTCCCATCACCCATTTCCCATGTCCCATCCTTGTTGCCCCTGCACCTGTGTGTGCGTGTGTGCAGTTTCGGTTGCAGTGGGGCAAGCTGTGCTGTGCTTTGAGTCGACTCAAAACACGACTCATTACACGTGTCTGTGTGTGTGTGTGCAGTTCCGGTTGCAGTGGGGCAAGCTGTGCTGTGCGGATGAGCACTACATTCAAACCTTCTTGCATGTGGGTCCCTCACACTTCGCTCACACCTCGCTCACACCTCGCTCACACCTCGGTCACACCTCGCTCACACCTCTCTCACACCTCGCTCACACCTCGCTCACACCTCGCTCACACCTCTCTCACACCTCGCTCACACCTCGCTCACACCTCGCTCACACCTCGCTCACACCTCGCTCACACCTCGCTCACACCTCTCTCACACCTCGCTCACACCTCTCTCACACCTCGCTCACACCTCGCTCACACCTCGCTCACACCTCTCTCACACCTCGCTCACACCTCGCTCACACCTCGCTCACACCTCTCTCACACCTCGCTCACACCTCGCTCACACCTCGCTCACACCTCGCTCACACCTCGCTCACACCTCGCTCACACCTCTCACCTCGCTCACACCTCGCTCACACCTCTCTCACACCTCTCTCACACCTCTCTCACACCTCGGTCACACCTCGCTCACACCTCGCTAACTTCAGTCGCTCCCACCACCCATGCGCATGCCTACCATTGGCCAATCTCTTCTTTCAAATACCCCCTCATGCCATCTCACTTCCATGCCCCCCCTGCAATGCCCCTCCTTGCCATGCTCCCCCCTTCAATCCCTCTCCTTGCCATGCTCCCCCCTGCAATGCCCCACCCCCCATGGTGCTGCACAGATGACAGACCCACGCGGCATATCACGCTACCCCACCACCTTCACGGACTGGAGTGCCAACGAGTGGCACCCCTCACTCTACCTGGGCGCCAACATGACAGACCAAGTCATCACCACCATCAAGGTCGCCCGCCTCTCTGCCACCTTTTGCCATCACCACACCACCAAGTCTATGTCTGCTCCCTCTCACACACATGCCTCCTGTGCGCTCTCCTGCCTGCCCACAAGTTCACCCCCTCTCGCAGCCCGCAGTAAATGCCACGTGTCACTTGCCATCATCCCTGCCATCGTGTCACCTTCACTGAATTTCGAATCTCCTTAACTTGCTATCTCCCTTCTCCACTGCCCTGCGGCCTGCCTCCTCGCCCCGGCACGTCCACGGCAGACGGCAAGGCAGTTCATCACGTACCGCTCCTTCTGGCAAGACTTCCAATCCAACTATTCCCATGTGCGTGCACTTCATTTGTATGTATGTGCGTGCACTTCGGCTGTATTTGTGTGCACTTTGTTTGTATGTATGTGCATGCACTCCCTTTGTGTGTATGTGCGTGCACTTCCTTTGTATGGGCATTCATTCAGTTGCGTGCATGGGCATGCAATCAACGTGATCATGTGATGCACATGTGGGTACCCTACCCACATGCATCATGCATGTGTGTACACCAATGATTGGGTGCACCCTGCACGCATGCATCTCAGCTCAATCCACACGGTATCTATTCCCATCGCCTTCCTTCCCACCAACCGCACATCTGCCTCTCCACTCCCCGCCTCCTGCCATGCGCCACTCCCCACCACTCCGTCAACCACGCTCCCCTGTGGCCGACCGCCTGCCACCATTCCCCCACCCCGCCCCTCTCCCTCCCATGTGCGCTGTGCTACCCATTTGCGCAGATAACCGACCCCTCTGCACCGCAGCCTCCTCTGGTGAGTCCTCCTCCACCACACGCACGCTGCGTGCTCATCCCTCCTCACCTCTCCTTCTCCTCGCCCGCACGTGAATCGTTCTTTCCCAAACGGCTCATGAGTCGACTCAAGACTCGCCTCGCCCACTCCCCATCAACCCCCGAGTTGCTCTCCCCATCAGGCGGTGGGCAACGGGCAGTGTGTGGTGGCGGGGGAGCCGCGCAACTGCTTCCTCTTCGCGCGCAAGTTCCACCCCTCCACACTGCCCTTCCTCATGCGCAAGTCACAGCAGCTTCTTGGCTTCTAGGGGCTGCCCCACCCACCCAAGCTTCTCTCTTTGAGTCGATTGGAAGAATCGGCTGCCTAGGCAGGCAGGCACCTCTCGTGCCTCGAGAGAAGCCTGGAGCATTTGAGTGGTCATCTGCTTGTATATGTATCCATCTAAGCTTCGGTCAGTGTTGTGAAGAGGAATGTGTATGACAAAGAAGCACATGTTCTTTTTGGATAAGTAGCATTGCCCCTTCATGGCCTGTTCAAGTGGCTATCATTGAGGGATAACCTCTAGATAGCACAGTGAATAATCCTTGGGACAACAGTGATTTGAATGTATCCATTCAATCCTTGCAAGAGAGCAAACCGCAGTCTACACAATCACATCCGCCAGCAATTCAACATAACACTACAGGGACCCTAATCCCCTTGCAATCTTCTGGCACCCACAACTATGTCACCCTACACACCCCTCCCCAGACATACACCTAGAGCAACCACCCCCCCGCATCACTCCTCGAGCCAGAGGGACGGCTTGCCGCGGCCTCGCCGGAGGCGGTCGGCAATGAGGAAGGCGAGCTCGAGGCTCTGGGAGGCGTTGAGGCGCGGGTCGCAGTGCGTGTGGTAGCGCGAGGAGAGGTCGTCAAAGGTCACCTCCTTGGTGCCGCCCACACACTCCGTCACGTTCTGCCCCGTCATCTCCAGATGCACCCCCCCTGGGTGCGTGCCCAGCTCCTCATGCACGTCAAAGAAGGCCCGCAGCTCCGCCTGATGGGGCCGGGAAGGTGTTAGGGGGGCGAGTGTAATTAGTGAGGGAACATGAGCCGGGTGTAAACCGAGAGTATTGCTCTTGTGGTGCCCTGGCAAGCTTGTCAGGTGGAGACGATCGACCTTCCAAGAACCCCCTCACATGCAGAGATACAACACATCCACAAACACACATGCACACACATGCACACACATCCACACACGCAGATGCACACACGCAGATGCACACACATGCACACACACACATCCACACACACAGATGCACGCACAATCATGCACACACACCCCCCTTGGCTCACCCGGATGGAGTTGAAGTCGCGGGTCTTGTAGCCGTTGGGCGCCTTGATGGTGTTGCCGTGAATGGGGTCCGACACCCACGTCACCACCACCCCCTCGCGCTCCACCGCACAGACACAACCGCACATGCACGCACACACACCCCTCCTCACTCACCCGGATGGAGTTGAAGTCGCGGGTCTTGTAGCCGTTGGGCGCCTTGATGGTGTTGCCGTGCATGGGGTCGGACACCCACGTCACCACCACCCCCTCGCGCTCCACCGCACAGACACAACCGCGCATGCACGCACACACACACCCCCTCTGGCTCACCCGGATGGAGTTGAAGTCGCGGGTCTTGTAGCCGTTGGGCGCCTTGATGGTGTTGCCGTGCATGGGGTCGGACACCCACGTCACCACCACCCCCTCGCGCTCCACCGCCTGCACCAGCGCCGGCAGCTTCTCGCGCAGCTTCTCCGCACCCATGCGCACGATCACCGTGACGCGCCCCGGACGGTTGTCGGGGTTGAGGATGCGGCACACCTCCACCAGGTCCTGAGGGGGCATCTTGTCACTCACCTGCACGGCATGGGTACATGCGGGGGACGGGTAGGGAAGAGGACACGGGAGCAAGGGGTTAAGCTTGGGGGAAGCAGCACACCTCCACCAGGTCCTGAGGGGGCATCTTGTCACTCACCTGCGCCGTGGGTACATGCGGGGGACAGGTAGGGAGGGGGAGGGGGACACGGAGCAAGGGGGCAAGCTTGGGGGTGCGGCACACCTCCACCAGGTCCTGTGGCGGCATCTTGTCACTCACCTGTGCCGTGGGCGCAGAGAGAGTGAGGGATGCATGCAGGGAGGATAAGAGCCAGATTGCGTGGCAAAGTGGTTGGGATGGAGAGGCGAGAGGGGAGAAGGGAGAGGGGAGAGGGGAGAGGGGACAGGGGAGAGGAGAGAGGAGATGCTTTGGAGGCACTGGCGCGTTCAGGGCCCGCCCCACTACTGGCACTCCACTAACGGCACCACAGCGCACTCAACACTCTCTTGCATAACTGCACCTGCCAACCAATCCCCACCCCCAATCAATTCCCAATTGGGACCACCCATGAGCCTGAGTGCCCATGCGATGCCCGAGTGTGTGGCAGGGCGCGCACCTTGATGCCGAGGGGGTTGGCAACGCCGCGGAGGAACTCGATGTGCGCGCAGTCCAGCTGCCGCGTGCGCTCGCCCACCCAGATGAAGTGCGCCGAGCAGTCGTACCTGGTGTGGCGTGCACGGCGGGTGATGGTGGTGAGAGGAGGGGGATAGGAGGGGAAGTGAGGAGGAGCGGCATGTGAGGAGGGGGCGGGCGGCGGGTGAGGAGAGGAAGGGTTGGGTGGGAAGCTGACCAGCGGCCGGTGGTGGAGTCGATGCGGGTGAGCGCCTGCTCGTAGGGCAGCAGCAGGCACTCGTGGCTGGTGAAGAAGTCGGTGGAGCGCATGCTCGGGTGCTCCGCCGTCAGCCCGCACGCCGCCATGAACCCCAGCGCCTCGTCCACGCGCGACGCCAGCTCCTCGTACCTGCCATGCCACCCGCGCGCGCGCGCCCAGGGGAGGCGGAAGGAGGAACGGAGGTAGAAAGGGATGGTAGGGGGAGGAGGGGGTCTCAGGGGATGAGTCAGGAAGCTGTTTTGAGAAGGAGGTGAACCCCAGCGCCTCGTCCACGCGACTCGCCAGCTCCTCGTACCTGCCACCCGCGCGCGCGCCCAGGGGAGAGAGGATTGGCGGGGGGAGGGGAAGGACGACAGGGCGGTAGAAAGGGATGATAGGGAGGGGGAGGAGGGGGTCTCAGGGGATGAGTCAGGAGGACGTTTCAAGAAGGATGGGAATGGAATGTTGACACGTGCACATGCTGTGTCTCGCACACTGCCGTGGTGTGCGGCTGAGCAGCAAAGTGGATTGGGGAGCGAGAGGCTGATGCCCTTCGCCACCTCCACCTGTTTCGTTTAAGAACCTTTCGAAAGCCTCGTTTCACAGAATTGTGTCTCCCGTCCGCCAACTACGCTAATTTCTGGTTCCATTATTGACGAAAACAATGTTTTCACTCCCGTTGCAGCAACGTCAGACCCCACCCCACGCACGAGGACCAGCGTCACCTCGGGTTCACTCAGCGCCGTGCCATTCGCTCACAGGATGGCCTCTTGCCCCCCCTGAACGACGCTACTAGCAGCTCGCCTGGACGCCTAGAGCTCTCGTTTCAGAGAAAATTTGGCGGGTGGTGGTTTTCATCCAGATATGAGCATCGTGATGGCACGACGCTTAGCGCAAGGGCTACCGCTAACTCCCGCGCGCCATCACTGTCGACCTGCTCGAAGCGGCTCACGGAAAGGTCTGCTAAAAAAAAGAGCCCCAACTAGCGGCGGAAGGTCGCATCCATCCATGACTTGATATCCGGGACGCCAAAGACCTACCAAACGCCTGCTCTAAGCGAATCACCAGGAGGCCAAGACTGACCTTGAGGCCTGCTCCTGGTTCTCCATGAAGGCGAGCTCCCACTTGGTCACGCGCTCCATCGCCGCGTACCCACCCGTCGCGAACGCGCGCAGCAGGTTCAGCGTCGCCGCCGCCTGGCTGTACGCCTTCACCAGCCGCTGCGGGTCGGGCACGCGCGACTCGAGTGTGAACGCGTCGCCGTTGATGTTGTCGCCGCGGTACGACGGCAGGCTGACGTCGCCGCGCGTCTCCATGGGGTCGGAGCGCGGCTTGGCGAACTGCCCGGCCATGCGGCCCACCTGCCCTCGGGGATGGCGCGGGGGGAGGTGGGGGGAAGGGCGGAACGGGAGGGGGAGGAGACGGGGAGGAGGGGGCGAAAGGAGATCCCAAATTACAAAACGACAGCGAGGGACGGGAAGCAGCGACATATTGAAAAAAAAAGGGTAGGACTTCAGAATAAACAAAAGGCACACGCGGTGTGTTGGGGGTTCGAGGAGTCACGAGAAGGCCGCTGGCGATGTCCGCTCCGCGGTGCTGCCAACGTGATGGCACGACAAGGCTAAGATTGTGTGCTCGTGAGGTAACTGAAGCGGCGGAGCGCCGAGCCACCAACGGAGAGTGTTCACGGACAAACCAAGCGCTGCAGATGACATTGGGGTATCCTCATATTTTCGATTCACCTCGCACGCCTTTGTCTTTTGCTTCCGGCGCCATTCCCTAACACGAACCCCTACGCGCGTCTCCCGCGAACGACCGTCTCGCACTAACGACCGTCATCTACGCGCGTCTGACAGTGATGGCCGTCATCTGCGCGAGCCTGACCTTTATTACTCTACGACGGCATATCACCTTGATAACGACATTCGCGCGCGCCTCACCTTGATGACGTCAACCCACCTTGATGACGTCAGCTCACCTTGATGACGTCAGCTCACCTTGATGACGTCAGCTCACCTTGATGACGGGCATCTGGCCGCCGAAGGTGAGGACGACGGCCATCTGCAGCAGCACGCGGAAGGTGTCGCGGATGTTGTCCGCGCGGAACTCCTTGAAGCTCTCCGCGCAGTCGCCGCCCTGCCGGGGGGACGCGGAGGGGAGTCAATGAAGCGGGGGACAGGTCAGAGGTGCAGTCGGTGTTAGGCGGAGCAGTCACAAGAGGGAAACAGGGGAAGCGGGAAGCGAGGGGACAAGGATGGAGATCCAAAAAGGAAGGAAATATGACAACTTTGGCTGAATGACACTTCCAAAAGAACGTGACGGATCGAGGGCGCTAACCAAAAGAAAAGACGCAGCCTTCGACAGGAAATCCCTGCTCAAGATCAAGCTTCTCCTCCAGTGCGCCAGTCACGACCTCACCTGCAGCAGGAACGCCTTCCCCAGAGCAGCCTCCCCTAGATTCTCCTCCAGTGCGCGCGCCTCTCCCGCGAACACGAGCGGCGGGCACCGCTCGAGCTCCTCGAGCGCCGCGGCGAGCGCCGCCTTGTCGGGGTACTCCGGCTGCTGCCACGCCTTGCGCGTCTGCCAGCTGCCCGGCGACCACGGCTCCGCCGCGCTCGACGACGCTTTAGGCACCGTCAGAGGCGGCTCGGCCGCCTGCACGCATCGCGGCGCGAGTTGCGCGTGCGATGGAGCGCGAGATGCTGGAGACCTAACGGGCAGCGACTGCGCAATGTGCGACTTGCTGCCGAGGGCCCGCGGAGTGAGCGCCGTGATTGATGAGGAGGCGGTTGCCGCCTTGGGCAACAGAACAGCGTTTAGACTGGCCATTGCGCGCTGCGGTAGAGCACAACTGGCAGCTATGGCAGGTATGGCGCGACAATCCAAGGTTGGGTGAAGGGAAAGTACGGTACAGAGGTGAGAGCGTCTATTCAGGCTGCCTGTCTCCGCGTGTGACGGGGGAATGTGGAAAGTGAAAAGGCCCGAGGCGAGGACAGAACAGTTATTACAGACTTGGGTGTGGAATTGGGAGGGCTTTACGGAAGTGAATGGGGGTTGGATGGGAGGGGGAATTCCCCCAGTTATTTCGACGGGAAGTGGCCTCAACCCAAACTGCAGCGCCGCTGCCTGCGCGCCCAAGGGCGCAACAACTCTGGCGGAACGCGCTCCAGATGGTCGGCAGCATGGGCGGGTTTCCTCCGCACCTTGGTGCTAGCGATCGCACCCTTCCCCCCACACCTTGGGAAACGAGAGGCGTCTTGTAGCGTCGCACACCCGCAGGGAAACACCGCCCAGATCTTTCCGCAGCAGATTGTTTGTCGGGGAAGCTCAAAGATGCCAGTCCGACGTGGACGCTCGCAGCCTCGATGTTGGGCCAAGGGTGGGGCAAACGACTGCCAACGAGCCAGCTAGTTACGATTCCGTCTCCACGTGGTAGGCGCCGGAGCTGCTTCCCTCTGGAAAAGCGCCGCTGGGACTGTCCCTACTGGGACTTGGGATAAATAAGGGCTCTCCCTAAATGAAATTGCGGTAAGAGAGTGGTTTGATGTATCACTAACAATGTCCACTTAACCCAAAACAATAAATGAGAATGAAAATGAAAATAAATTGCTCTCAAACGATTTTATATTTTAATTTCCAGTATATTTAATCCAATTCCTAAATTTCTGTGAAATTTACAGATACATCTTTAAATCGCAGTAGTTCTTCACAGTAAAAATGTATATTACTGTACAACCCTTGCTTGAAATGTATCCGCTTGACATCGTCATACATATTATAATAGCAAGAGTCTTGCGACTATCCGTGTGATGGAACGGCTCGAGTTTAGAATTTTCGTTCACCGGTGTTTACCATTGCCCACCAGACCGCACCTTACTAAGTTGTGAACGAACGAAAATGACGTGTGACAGTTCCGCTGCACAAGGACAAACCTGCCAAATCATCAACGCAAGCGGAAGTGCAATCCGCTTTGTGTTCTCCGATTGGATGCGTCTCGCACATGGTTGGAGCAAAGGGGAAAGATTCCCGCACCACGTCATCAGCGAATCGAGCCTTCTTTCGTAGTGGTCCCCACTCCAGCTCGGATGGCATGGCGTGTGAGGCAGCAAACGGATCTAGGTCGGGCAATTCACACTCACGGATTCCAACCACAGCTTGGCATTGGGTGGTGCATCTAGAATCTAGATTCCACTCGTCAGACCATCGCAAATCTGCGGGTAATTACCTTCTGGGTAACCAACATCGAAGCCGCTGACGTCAGAAGTCACCTACGTGGCTCGATGGTACCCGTCAGATCATGCGCGCCCCTTCGTGGTACCCATCTTCCCTCCGTGGTACCCATCTTCCCTGCGTGGTACCCATCAACTGTGCGTGAATTCCCTGACTGGTACCGCAACATTTCAACCGAGCTGTACACTGTACAACAAGGGTTTCAATGCGTTTTTCAGTATATTAATAACAACGTTTACAAACTCTTATTGAACATTAATACCCTTGAACATAAATGTTTGAACGTGCCTTACACTGGACAGAGTGCAACATAGAAAGAAATCAACTCCTCTTCTAAAATCCTCACATTACCTCCGAACCTTCGTAAGCTCACATCACTGAACGACATGTAGAGTGAATCTTGCGACCATGTTTCGCAGCGCTCAGTATGTTATTTGAACAAAGTTTATAAGGTTGTATGCAAATAAATTGAGCATGCACCCCCAAAGCTAAACATAAAATCATAAACAAATAATACGTACATTCGTTGGTTTTTGGAAACAAAACAATACATATAATGAAAATCAAATATACCTTAAGTCAATATATACTTTACGTGTAAGTTGATTGTTTGCTATACGGATGTCTTTTTTTTCGGTTGATGCAATATATCAGTTTTACGTTATCTTATAGCACGTTATATTGTCAATGTTTCTTAGCCTAAACAAATCTACCCAATGAATGCTATTTTATTTAAGAATCCAGCTTTTCTTCTACACTTTATTATAGGTAATGGGTGTGATAAATTGACTCGATCAGGTGGCACTTCGGGCTTGTGACTCTATTGAGGTTGTAAACGTTAAGACAATATACTGAGAAACGCATTGAAACTCTTGGTGTACGGTGTACAGCTCGGTTGAAATGTTGCGGTACCAGTCAGGGAATTCGCGCACAGTTGATGGGTACCACGCAGGGAAGATGGGTACCACGGAGGGAAGATGGGTACCACGAAGGGGCGCGCATGATCTGACGGGTACCATCGAGCCACGTAGGTGACTTTTGACGTCAGCGGGCTCGATGTGAGTTACCCAGAAGGTAATTACCCCAAATCTGCTCCTCCTATTTGCCTGTTGTGACTTCTGCTTGCTCAACACACTGCTGCCAGTCGACTCAGTGAGCCGCCTCGCTACACATTCTAGTTTGTGTTGTTCGGCTTCTTGAAATGAACGCGTGCTCTCGTTCCCTAGCATCAAATTGCCTCTCAGCATCTCCATTACATCGCACATTTCCTTTAGGGCATTCTCCTTTACAGCAGCTGGTACGAGGCCGAACGAGTCTCTTTCCACATCGCGTCGTCATGGCGACAGCATCGCAGCCAATCAGCTGCCCGCCAGCGAGCGGCGCGGCGCGCATGGTGAGGGTGTCGTCGACGGAGAAGATGGACTTCGCGCCGCACCTGCGCGACGTCTCGCAGTTCTCCTCCACGCCCACCTCGCGCGTAGCCGGCACGCCGCCGTCGCGCGGCGAGTCGCTGGGAGACTCCCAAGGCGTGGCGGCGCGCGCGTTCTTCAACTTCGGCAAGCCGGCGCTGCCCGACGTGGTGGAGGCGGGCGACCCCGTGCTGCACGAGCCTGCGCGCCCCGTGCCCGCCACCGTGAGTGCCCGCCACCGTGAGTTCACCTTTCCGTGAGTTCACCTCTTCGTGAGTTCACCTCTCCGTGAGTTCACCTCACCGTGAGTTCACCTCTCCGTGAGTTCACCTCTCCGTGAGTTCACCTCTCCGTGAGTTCACCTCTCCGTGAGTTCACCTCTCCGTGAGTTCACCTCTCCGTGAGTTCACCTCTCCGTGAGTTCACCTCTCCGTGAGTTCACCTCTCCGTGAGTTCACCTCTCCGTGAGTTCACCTCTCCGTGAGTTCACCTCTCCGTGAGTTCACCTCTCCGTGAGTTCACCTCTCCGTGAGTTCACCTCTCCGTGAGTTCACCTCTCCGTGAGTTCACCTCTCCGTGAGTTCACCTCTCCGTGAGTTCACCTCTCCGTGAGTTCACCTCTCCGTGAGTTCACCTCTCCGTGAGTTCACCTCTCCGTGAGTTCACCTCTCCGTGAGTTCACCTCTCCGTGAGTTCACCTCTCCGTGAGTTCACCTCTCCGTGAGTTCACCTCTCCGTGAGTTCTCCTCTCCGTGAGTTCTCCTCTCCGTGAGTTCTCCTCTCCGTGAGTTCACCTCTCCGTGAGTTCACCTCTCCGTGAGTTCACCTCTCCGTGAGTTCACCTCTCCGTGAGTTCACCTCTCCGTGAGTTCACCTCTCCGTGAGTTCACCTCTTCGTGAGTTCACCTCTCCGTGAGTTCACCTCTCCGTGAGTTCACCTCTCCGTGAGTTCACCTCTCCGTGAGTTCTCCTCTCCGTGAGTTCTCCTCTCCGTGAGTTCTCCTCTCCGTGAGTTCACCTCTCCGTGAGTTCTGGCGGTGAGTGGTGCGGAGTGCCCTTGTGGTTGAGTAATTCGGGCGAGTGCGTGGGGGGTGAGTGCCCGTGATCGCATGAGCCTCAAGCGCCCACTGCCTGTGCGCCTGGTAGATTCGCGTCGTCGTCGTGGCTGTGTTACAATGCGGTATCAGTTTCCCAATATAAACAGCAACCCTGGGAACGCACGTGCTTAACATGAATGGCACGTGCCCTTTCTGCTTCTTCCCGTGTTCTCCTCCTCTCCACCCGGTTCACCAATCCACCTCCGTGCCACGTGGCATCAGGACATTGGGAGTCCGGAGATAGAGAAGATCATCAATGACATGGTGGCAGTCATGCGCACCGCGCCAGGTGTCGGCCTCGCAGCCAACCAAATCGGCCACCCACTGCAGGTACGGGCGCTGCAGGTACGGGTACTGCAGGTACGGGTACTGCAGGTACGGGCACTGCAGGTACGGGCACTGCAGGTACGGGCACTGCAGGTACGGGTACTGCAGGTACGGTCGTCAGTTATGCTGGTGGATTTCACCATTCATAAAGAAGAATCACGGAAATGAAACGGACAGGTATGGCAGGAAGGGCCCCGGGAAAAATGAAGGGCTTGTTTTCTCCCCACCGCCCATGGCACCTTTTACCGCCTCCCTGTGCGCCCCGCCTGTCCCCCTGTGCGCTCACCGCAACTCTCGGCCTGTGACTGTGTGCGCTTATGCGCGCGCAGATCATCGTGTTGGAGGACACGGTGGAGCTCATGAAGGCATGCGACCCCGAGGAAGTGAAGCTGCAGGAGCGCCAACCCTTCAACCTGCTGGTACGCGTGCAGTTGGTTCTTGCATGGTTGACTGCATGAGCGAGTCAGTGGGTGTTGAGTCAGTGAATAAACAGAATGGGGGATTGAATTGACGAACGACCGACTGCCTTGGCATGAAATATCTGGTGCTTCATTTCTAAGGGAATCAACGAGTGGGCATTGAACAGCAAGATGGAATGAAACGAATGGCCCACTCCGTGCTGGCTACTGCATCTCTTCGCCCTGATCACGTCTGCCTGCCTGCCTGCCTGTGTCGGGCTGCATTGCCGCCTCTCGACACCACTGTGCATTCTTCCTCTCTTCTTCTCCCATCTCTCCACCTCTTGCTGCACTGCACTGCGCGCCAATGGCAGGTGATCATCAACCCCGTGCTCAAACCAGTGGGCGACACCAAGGCCCGCTTCTTTGAAGGATGCCTCAGGTGCCCTCCCCCCTCCCTCCCTCCCTCCCTCCCCCCTCCCTCCTTCCCCCCCTCCCTCCCTCCCCTCCCCCCTCCCTTCCCCCTCCCTCCCTCCCCTCCCCCCTCCCTCCCCCCTCCCTCCCTCCCTCCCTCCCTCCTCCCTCCCTCCCTCCCTCCCTCCCTCCCTCCCTCCCTCCCTCCCTCCCTCCTTCCCTCCCTCCCTCCTCCCTCCCTCCCTCCCTCCCTCCCTCCCTCCCTCCCTCCCTCCCTCCCTCCCTCCCTCCCTCCCTCCCTCCCTCCCTCCCTCCCTCCCTCCCTCCCTCCCTCCCCCTCCCTCCTTCCCCCATCCCTCCCTCCCCTCCCCCCTCCCTTCCCCCTCCCTCCCTCCCCTCCCCCCTCCCTCCCCCCTCCCTCCCTCCCTCCCTCCCTCCCTCCCTCCCTCCCTCCCTCCCTCCCTCTCTCCTTCCCTCCCTCCCTCCCTCCCTCCCTCCCTCCCTCCCTCCCTCCCTCCCTCCCTCCCTCCCTCCCTCCCTCCCTCCCTCCCTCCCTCTCTCCTTCCTTCTCTCCCTCCCTCCCTCCTACCCTGCATTACTGCCGTCACCAAGTCGAGTCTCACCCGTCTCCCCACGCCTTCCGTCCTCTGCGCGTGCCATTGCCCATCTGTATGCGCGGCAGTGTGAATGGGTACCGGGCCATGGTGGAGCGGTACAGAGAGGTGGAGGTGTCAGGGCTGGCGAGGGACGGCAAGCCCATCACGGTGCACGCCACGGGCTGGCAGGCCCGGATCCTGCAGGTGAGACCACTGCCGCGCCTGGTGCTCTGGTGGAGGCGGATAGGCTGATGCTGACCGTTTCAGGAAGGCACTGTGTGGAGGACCTTGTTTCGGAGCAGCTCTCGTGCTCTCACTTCATAACCTCTCTCTCTGCAGCTTCCTTTTCTCTTTTCCCCTATCGCTTCCTCTTCCCCATCATGAAAGTCACATGCTTCTGTCTTCATTGACCTACTCCCTCACATGCACAGATTTTCACGTGCCCCCCACCCCCCTGTACCCGCTACGGCTGCGCCACGCCACCACCAGCACGAGTGTGACCACCTGACAGGGCTAATCTACGTCGACAGGATGGTTCCTCGCACCTTCCGCACCTCCGGCAACCTGCGCCTGCCCCTGCCTGCGGGGTGCCCCCAGCCCGGCTGCTGTTGAGGGCAGGAGAGCCGCGTGGGTGCAAAGGCTTTGGTGGAACGTCACAGGGGGATAGCTGGAAGGGGTGAGGGGGACCGAGAGGGATGGGGGTAGCTTAGGAGGGGCGAGTCTTTTCCTGGAATTTGCCTGCACTTGGCGAATGCTGTCGGGCTGGGTACTACTCTGGAGCAGAGGGAGAGGGAAGACGAGGTGAGAGTGAGAGGCGGGTGAAAGAGCTGCTACTGACTGACCTGTCTGCTGCCTGCGCTGGTGGTGGTGGAAGGGAGGAGGGGGGTCAGCAGGGAGCTGAGAGGTGGATGTGCGGCGGTAAGGTAATTAACGAAATGCACAGAACAGAAACCAGAGTGTTTTACTGATGACTGACTGAGACAAGCTCACGTGAAAGGAAGCAAGGGGGCCAGAGATAGGGAAGGTAAATATGCCTCAACTGTAGAGTGCATGGTTAAGGCCGGTGTGCATTCCGGAATACGTTTGTTAAAGCGACGGTGCACATTTGCCACCCAAAACCCAGAACCCTGGCGAACTGTTACTGCGGATGGAAAGTGTCCGCACGAAATCCTGGTTTTCGCCAGCCAGCACTTTCGCGCTGGCAAGCCTGGTTAAAAAGAAAAACTTCTGAACCCAACACTGCCAAAAGTTGCCCGTCGCTTTAAGTGGTGTTGCGATCGAAAAGTTGATCGTCCTCAGGATCACCTCAGGAAGGTTCGCACACTTCTCGTTTAGCGGTGGTGGGCCCTGACCTCAATAGCAGAGTGAATGTAAAATGCTTGAGATGATTAAAACATGCAAATACAGCAAATATAAATATGAGTACAGGGAAGACGAATCGACCTAGCTAGCCATGTACTCTAAGGGGTACATTCCCTTATTCAAATTCATTCCCAACCGTGCGGCGCGTACAGTTACGAAACTGTTCCCGCCAGAACCCTCCTGCCTGCAGCTGCCCGATGCCATCTGCTCCGACGGTCCAGATGCGCCTCAACCGTCTGACGCTTAGAGTCAACTCTGACTCTTCGTATTCATTCTCGATACTGCATGCTTCCTTAGCTGCGGTCGGGAGTGTACAATGAATCTTCATTCAGTACTATTCGTAACACCCCCCTTCACTCCTGGCCGTAGCTCGACTTGACCTGTTTGACCACGCCACTGAGTTCGGAGCAGTGCTGGTACTGCTGGCGTGGCAGTCGCTTGGTGAGGAAGTCTACTGCCATGTCAACGGTCGGGCAATAGGTCAAGTTGACCTTGCCCTTGTCCACCTCGTCCTTTATGAAGAAATACCGCAGCGCAATGTGCTTGGTGCGGTTGACGAAACCAGGTTTGTTTGCGATGCGAATCGCGCTCTGGTTGTCACAGTGAAGACGAAAGGTGGGCGAAGCTGGAATTTTCGCTTCCTGCAGGAGTTCCTGCAAGTAGAGGCCTTCGCGAACTGCTGCGGTAGCTGCGATGAATTCTGCTTCGGCTGATGACAGGGCAACCAGCTCCTGCTTCTGCGAGTTCCAGGAGATTGGTCCCGTTGGCTCGAGTCGGAACAGGAAGCCAGTCATGGACCGTCGATTATCGGGATCTGCTGCATGATCGGCGTCCACATATCCGATGAGATTGAAGGATGAGGTTGGTGCAGTTGAGTAGCACAGCCCAATCTTAGGCGTTGAAACGAAGAACTGTAGGGCGCGCTGCAGGTCTAGAAGATTCTCAGCCGTTGGTTTGCGTGAGTACTGGGCCAGCTGACTTGCGACGTAGGAGAAATCTGGCCTGCAGGTGACAGAGGCGAAGAGCAGGCATCCCAACTGCTGCTGGTAAGTCTGAATTCCAGCAGGGGATAGGGCTTTGTTGTCGGGTTTGTGGTTCGGTCCAGGAGTTCGGTAGGGAGTTGAGAGAGGTGCAGGTGACATGTTGAACCGCTTCCCTAACTCCTCTGCGTACTTAGCTGCTGAAAGGTGAATGGCCTCAGGTGTGTAGGAGATGTTGAGGCCCAAGAACTGCTTCACTTCGTAGTTGCATGTGATATCGACGCGCCCCGCCAAGGCCTTCTCGAACTGCTCGAGTAGCTCGTTGTTTGAGCCTGTGTAGAGCAGGTCGTCGACGTAAACCGTGAGGAGAATTTATTCCCCGCGGAAATCGCGGCGGTACATTCCTGGATCGTGCGGCATCTGCTTGAACCCGATTTCAAGCAGGATGTTGTGCAGATATTGCTGCCACAGCCTCGGTGCCTGCTTGATTCCGTAGAGCGACTTGCGCAGTTGACACACGCGTGAGTCCCCTTCGCCGTATGCGTGTGGCTGCTCTACGTAGATCACGGCGTCCACTAACGCGTACAAGAACGCGTTCTTCACATCGATCTGGCGGAGTGGCAGGTGCCTTGCAGCTGTGATGGCGAGTAGGATACGAACGGAGGTGTGGCGGCTGATTGGAGCGAACGTCTGGTCGAAGTCGATGCCATGCCTCTGGTCATAGCCGCGCACCACCCAACGCGCCTTGAAGCGCTCGATCGTTCCATCCGCAGCGGTCTTCACGCGGAAGACCCATTTGCCCGAGAGGACCCTGGCGCCTTTGATTGCCGCACGGTCGACTAACACCCAGGTGTCTCGGGACTCGAGCGCCTTGATTTCCGCGTCCATCGCCTCGCGCCATTCCTTGCTGTGTGGTCCAGAGAGAGCTTCGCGCGGGTTTCGGGGCTCGATGACACGTGGCGCCTTCGAGGTTGCTGTGTGAAGCCCCAGCAGCTGCAGTCCTGAAACGGTGCTGTCGTGGCGACGTTGCGGGATGACTTCCTGCACGTCGTCGTCATCGCTCTCTGGTTCAGGTAACGCTGGTGGTGCTGCGCCTCTGCCGCTTCCGCCTGTTCCGCCCATTCCTCCTCCTGAGGAATCGTCGTCGTCGTCGTCGCTGCTGCGCCGATCTTCCCATGCGAACTCGCCCCTAGTGTCCTGCTCCAGGATTGCTGCAGCGGCTTCGTCTTCGGGAGTTGCGTAGCTGTGACCGTCATTCGCGTAGACGCGATTTGCGTTCGTCTGTTCGTCGTGGCGGAACTGCTCGAGGAAAAGGCGTTCGTAGAAGATCACGTCGCGAGCGTGGGCGGTTTTCTGACTGAGGAGGTCTAGCACGATCCACGCTTTGTACTCGTGACTGATGCCGAGATGAATGCCCCAACGCGCGCGGCTGGCGAATTTGCCGATGGTTGATGTCGGCGGGCGGTATTGAACCATGCACCCCCACACGCGGAGCATCGATGTATCCCCCTTCGTTCCAGTCCATTTGACATGCGGGGACAGATTGCCGGTGATGGCAGTGGTTGAAAGCAGGTTATGCACCCGCACGGCGTGGTGCATTGCGTAGGTCCAGTAAATCGGCGGCAGCTTCGACTGCATCATCAGTGCCCGCACCTTCGTCATCAGCGTGCGGTTCGTCCGTTCGGCTACGCCCTGCTGCAGGTGTGCGTAGGGGAGAGAAATGTGGTGCTCGATCCCCTTTTGCGCGAGGTAATTCTGCATCTGGTTGCTCCTGAACTCCTTTGCGCCGTCAGATTGCCAGATTTTCAGCTTCTCACCAGATTGCCGCTGCGCGTGCGCCAGCCAGAGGCGGAACACCTCGTAGGCTCTGTCGCGGGTTTCGACGTTCACGACCCACACATAGCGTGTTCCAGCGTTGATGAAGGTAAGCGTGTACAGCTCGTCATCGACTCCGCAGTGGCCTACGTTCAGGAAATCGCTGTACACCTTGTGCAGCTTGGGGTAGCGGTTTGTCCCTGGCTCGAGGAGCGGGAACGGCTGATGACTGAGCGCGGCTGTGGGGCAGATGGTGCAGGTGCGCGGATGCGTCGTGCTTCTTACTTCGGTGCCGTCTGGGCGCAGGAGCGCTCCTGAAGCGAAGACGCCAGCGTCGATGCAGTTTTTCAGCGTCGCGCGTGAAGGATGTCCGAGGCGCTGGTGCCAGAGGGCATCATCAGCGCGAAAGCCGGAGGTGCGCATGTAGCGCGCGCGAGCTTCCTCAGGGTCTTCGTCAGACACAGGGGCAGGTTCTGCTGCTGCTGCTTCTGCTGCTTCTTCTTCTCCTTCGTTGGCGGTGGTCATCATTAGCGCCAGAAACTCTCGGTCACGAATCTCAGAGAGAGGGATATTGGTCCCAGGGATGGTTCCAAGGACGAAGGTGGGTTCGCGCGGCTCGGGAGCGGGTCCGTAGACAGTGCGGCGCGGGGTTGACGGTTCGTTGCCCCAGTCGATGGTGTCCCAAGGGTCACTTCCTGGCGGGATGTCTGCAGGGGGAAGTGCAGGAGTAGGGCGACGCGGGGGACGACCGAGAGGGACCACAGGAGGTTCGGTCTCAGTGACCTCCCCAATGGTTTCCTCTTCCCCCCTTTGGTCCTCGCGGAAGGCTCCCCAACCGCTCGTCTCGCCGCCAGATGCGACGCCCCATCCGCCAGGGTTACCGCCGGTGTCTGGTTCCCAGTCGCCAGTTGCGGCTCCCCATCCGCCGGTGGCACCGCCAGTATCGCTCGTGCCCCATCCGCCAGCGCTTCCCCACCCCCCTTCATTGGAGGCGCCCTCGTTGTCGCCCCAGCCGCTCCAGGCGAATGTCCCGCGTGACTCCGCAAGACTCCGTAGGCGAAGTTCGTCTGCTTCGCGTCGCGCCAGATCTTCTTCATGTGCGACGGTGAGGTGCTTCGTGGGATCGCGCTGATGAGGGTAGAGTTCCAGGAATTTCTCCTGCGTGTAGGGTCGCGCGTTTCCTTCCCCATCGAAGGTGCCAACGCCAACGCCACGCAGCATTCCGCGAAGGTGTTGTGATGCAGGTCCTGGGAGGGGAGTTTTCTCCGTTCCGAAGACGATGCGCGTGGCCGTCTCAAGTTCCAGGTGAGACAGCCCTTCTTCAGGCGGTGCTTCCCGCTCTGCTTCGGCGATGGCGGCAAGGCCACGGCCGGCGATCGCGCTCGTCGAGGCTGTAGGCGTGTGGCAGTCTCTGCAGATGCCGTCGGGATCGGGATCATGCAGCGCCGTTTCGCGTGGGTGGGGATGATGCGGCACCCACGGTCTGCCGTCAGGGTGCTTCCAATCCCTGTGGTGAATGTGCTCGAAGCGTAGTGGCACGAGATCGATTAGCTCGTGCGAGTCGCCGCTGCAGTCGGGGATGTCGAAATCCAGGACATACACTCCATTTTCGGAGTGGGCTCGTCCGATCTGCCTGCGGGGGAAGGTTTTTGATTCGTAGTGCAGCAGAATGTCGCGCGTCGCGCGATCCGTGCTGAGATCAACGCCGCAGTCCATGAGCTGTGCGGCGGAAAGCAGATTGAAGCGCAGGTTCTGGACGATCAGCACATCGTTGAGCGTGATGTGCGTGCGGCTTCCGCGTGCCTTGAGCACGACGATGCCTTGCGCGCTTGCGCGCAGGCGAGTGTTGTTAGCCACGGTGACGTAAGTGACTGTGGGGGTGGCGACGGCGTTGGATATGTAACGCTCGGAGCCTACCATATGCTGGCCGCAGCAGCTGTCTAGATACCAAGTGTTGTAGCGCTTGTTGTCGTCGCGTGCGAGCAGCGCCAGTCGCGGCGTGACGATGTGTGGGGTGTCCAACTTCAGAAATTGCTCGCGCGAGAGCCAGTCGAGTGGCGCCACCCGCATATCAAGTACATGCGGAGGACTTTCAAGCAGCGGGACTGGAAGATTCCAGTCCTGGTCGTCGTCGTCGGTGAAGTCGCGGCGCGGACTGAACGGGTTGTTGTTGGTGAACGCGCCAATGGGGTGTGGTGCTGGTTCAGGTGAGGGTGAGCGCACGCGGCGACGACGCGACTCGCCTGTCATGGCCATGTTGCTCATGACATTGCGTACTGGGGCAGTCGATGACGACTGCTGCTGCTGATGCTGAACTGCTGAGTTCAGGTTGCGCGCGGATGGGGGTTGATACCCCTGGGCTGGACGCACGTCGCCTCGTGCGTCTTGTCGGCCGGACCAGTTACTCGGATTGGTCTGGCGAGGGCGGAATCGGAACTTGCATCGATCCGCCAAGTGCCCGAAGTTTCTGCAAACTTTGCAGTAGAGGCGCCGCGGCTTTCGCTCTTCGTTGTTATCGGCGTAGAAGGCGAGCCGTTCTCGTTCTCGTCGTGGCGCTGGTCGCTGCTGATCCATATCCCGTTGTTCGACGAGAAGGGTGGCGCAAAGGGCGGCCTCCGAGATGACCCCCTGTTGTCGAAGAAGCGCCTTGCAGGGCCGCCACTCTGGGCCGAGCCCTTGAAGCACGATGTTTACGAAGATTTCCTCCGAAATCGAGCTTCCCAATTTCGCGATTTGATCGCGAAGGCTTCGACAGCGATTGATGTAGCTATTGGCCTTCTCCCCTGGGGCCATTTTGGTTTCCAGTAGCTGCTGGAGCAGCCGGCTCGAAGAAACTGAGTCCTTCGGCTGATACACGCCGTTGAGGTGGCGCCAGGCGTCAAGGGCTGGAGCGGCCGATGTTTTGTATGTGCGAATGTCAGAATATGTTGTTTGTGTAGCCTGCAGTGGGGTACTCAATAGTGAGTACAGCCCCTTAGGGTTTGCTATTTGTATCCTGCTGCTTGCTAGTTCAATCACTCCTTCTCAATTCTGTTCCTGCACACAATCCTAGCTAGTACTTGGCGCCTCCTTTCGTAGTCCTACTGTGGCCTAGGCTACTAAGCCTAGGCCGTACTCCTACTATATCTGACATGGTATCAGAGGGCGGCATGTCTGCCGCCTTCCTGTGTATGGGCCCACCACCCGCTTCCGCTGCCGTACTGTCCGCCGCGCGCCCCGTGGTGCGCGGCGCCGGGTTTCTGCCCGCCGCGCGCTCGGGACGCGTGGCGGCTTACCCCTCCGTGGCGCCCGTCGTGGCGCCCGTCGTTTCTACTGCTACCGGGGGCCCGCGCGGCCTCACCTCCCGTCGCCCGTCGTGGCGACCACGGGGGGCTCGCGCGCGGTCCCCTCCCGTCGTCCGTCGTGGCGACCACGGGGGCCCGCGCGGCCTCCCCTCCCGTCGTCCATCGTGGCGACCACGGGGGCCCGCGCGGCCTCCCCTCCCGTCGTCCGTCGTGGCGACCAAGGGGGCCCGCGCGCGGTCCCCTCTCGTCGCCCGTCGTGGCGACCACGGGGGCCGCGCGGCCTCCCCTTCCCGTCGCCCGTCGTGGCGCTCCGGGGGGGCCCGCGCGGCGCCCTTTTCGTCGCCCGTCGTGGCGACCACGGGGGCCGCGCGGCCTCCCCTTCCCGTCGCCCGTCGTGGCGCTCTGGGGGGGCCCGCGCGGCGCCCTTCCCGTCGCCCGTCGCGGCGGCTCTGGGGGCCCGCGCGGCGCCCTTCCCGTCGCCCGTCGCGGCGGCCCTGGGGGGGCCGCGCGGCTCCCTTTCTCGTCGGCCGTCGGGGCGCCCTGGGGGCCGCGTTCTTCCCCCCCCGTCCTCCTACCTTCACCTGCAGCAGCCGCCCCTGGAGCAGCCCGCACCTGCAGCAGCCCGCGGCCCGTCCCTGCAGCCCCCCCCCCCCCCCCCCCGTGCTGCCCATTGCTCCCAATCCGCCGTACGTTCCGCGGTGGTGGGGGTGTGGGGTGGCGAGCATGGGGGTGACCGGTGTGGGTAACCTGAAGCTCCTCCTCCTCCTCCGTCTCCCACTGCTGCAGCTGCCGCTGAGGGGGGTGGGTGTGTGGGAGCCGAGGGTTTAGGGTTTAAGGGGGGTGCCGTGGGAGTGGAGCTAGGGTTTCAGCAGGGGGTGTGTGAGAGGGGTGTGGGACGGTCGGGGGAGGTTGAGTGGAGGCTGCTGTCTTGTCGTCCGCAGCACCTGTAGTCCGGGGCGCACTGTCCTGGTAGCTCAGAGAGCCTGCTGCACCTGTTGCCCGTGGGTCCGTTGCTCCTGCCGCTCGTCGCAGCCGCAGAGCCTGTTACTCCTGTATTCCGGGACGCACTGTCTCGGTAGCCACTGAGAGCCTGCTGCACCAGTCGCCCGTGGGTCCGTTGCTTCTGCCGCTCGTCGTAGCCGCAGAGCCAGTTACTCCAGTATTCCGGGGCGCTCTGTCTCGGTAGCCACTGTGTCAGCCGCCACTGTGTCAGCCGCTTCTGTTGCCCGTGTGTCTGCAGCTTCAGTCGTCGCCTCCCATCTTCTCTCCTTTCATAGTCCCTCCTCCTCCTCACTTGCCCTCTGTGATAGCCTCTAGCTTTGCTGATAATTATGAACTATTGCTATGACTGCTCATTGTGCTGATTACACCCCACTTTGGCTATGGGGGTGTGTCAGAATATGTTGTTTGTGTAGCCTGCAGTGGGGTACTCAATAGTGAGTACAGCCCCTTAGGGTTTGCTATTTGTATCCTGCTGCTTGCTAGTTCAATCACTCCTTCTCAATTCTGTTCCTGCACACAATCCTAGCTAGTACTTGGCGCCTCCTTTCGTAGTCCTACTGTGGCCTAGGCTACTAAGCCTAGGCCGTACTCCTACTATATCTGACAGCGAATGCTCAATTGCTCCGCCGGCGACATGTTTTGCAGGAGCACTCCGTACGCCATCAGAGATTCGTTGTAGTATCTCGTTTTGGCGTCGTCGGTGTCCTCGGCGGGCTCTGCGTAACTCCCGTCGAAGTAATGGAAGATTTGGGCGTTCTGCAGCAGTAGCTCCAATTCGAAGCTCCAGGTATAAAAATCTCTGACGTCAAAGCAGGTACTTGTCTTTATTTTTGATATGCTGAGAAACCTTGATTGTGCAGAGAGAATTGCCTCTTCACTGGGACGGGGAGTCTTGGGGGTTGAGCCATTTGTGTCGAGGGAGAAAGTGTGCGGGGCGGCGTTCTGGCCGATTGGGGCCGGTTGAGAGGGTTGCGAGGATGTTCCCGCGTCGCCGTTCCGCAATGTTTGGAGCCCTTGCTCCAGGCTCGTGAGTCGCTGAAGCAGTTGTGCGAGGACGACGGAAGGGATTGTCGTCGTCTCTTCGCCTGTCGCAGCCGGGTTGGTCTGCGTTTCAGCCGTCAGATTTGTCTGACCTCCGGATCCTCCGGCCATTCTCACACGTGAGCGTGTGCCGGACGCCACTTTTCGATTGCCGAAGTTTTCGGTAGTGGCGGTGCGAAGGATTCCTGAGTCGCTCTCATACCATGTTGCGATCGAAAAGTTGATCGTCCTCAGGATCACCTCAGGAAGGTTCGCACACTTCTAGTTTAGCGGTGGTGGGCCCTGACCTCAATAGCAGAGTGAATGTAAAATGCTTGAGATGATTAAAACATGCAAATACAGCAAATATAAATATGAGTACAGGGAAGACGAATCGACCTAGCTAGCCATGTACTCTAAGGGGTACATTCCCTTATTCAAATTCATTCCCAACCGTGCGGCGCGTACAGTTACGAAACTGTTCCCGCCAGAACCCTCCTGCCTGCAGCTGCCCGATGCCATCTGCTCCGACGGTCCAGATGCGCCTCAACCGTCTGACGCTTAGAGTCAACTCTGACTCTTCGTATTCATTCTCGATACTGCATGCTTCCTTAGCTGCGGTCGGGAGTGTACAATGAATCTTCATTCAGTACTATTCGTAACAAGTGGAGTGGCTACAGCTGCTGTGTATGTACTGTGGGGTGGTTGAAGGTTTTGTTACTGAGGTGTAGAGTATGTAAGTACACGTTGCCCCTTTGTGTCGATAGGATGGAAAAGTATTTTGTCAGAGCAGAGCAGACTGTGTCTGACTCCCACAATGACTTTGTAGGCATGAAGCGATGTATTCAAGTGGAAGCTGATGCGGAGAGATGAGGCAAGGTGCACCCCCCGCTCTGAAGTGTACCACCAATACACCTTTACTAGCACATGCTTACCCTCATCACATTTGTAGAATATTCAAATGGAAGCACGCAAGCACAGGGGAAGGAGAACCACTGATAGCATGGCTTTGAGGAAGAGCGAGGTGTCAAACTATATTTTTGTGGTTATAGGCTGTAGTGGGTCACTTTCCATAGGGTAGAACCCAGTTAGGGTTAGGAACACTTGTACTCACATTCTATTTCAATGCAATCATTCCGTTGTCTTGATTTCAACATGGTTTCAGAGCAGGATTTAGATCCTAGCTTAGCTTAGCCTCGGTAGGTCGCGCCTCGCCCCGTAGCAGGCCTTGCCCCGTCCCCGAACAGGCCGCGACCTGCCCTGCCCCACGCGTGCCGCGCCTCCTAGCGCGCGCTGCCCTGCTGCGCGCTGCCCTGCCGCGCGCTTCCCTCCCGCGCGCTGCCCTGCCCCGCGCTGCCCTGCCGCGCCTGCCCATGCACTGCCCTGTTGCGCCGTGCCTGCCCGTGCGCTGCCCCGCGCGCCACGCCTGCCCGCGCGCACTGTCCTGCCGCGCCTGCCCCGCGCACTGCAGCTGCTTGCGCGCGCTGCCCTTGCTGCCCCGCGCGCGCTGCTGCGCTGCAGCTCGCGCTGCCACTAGCAACTGCCCGCCGCTGCCCTGCCGCGCGCGGCCTGCTTGTGCGCTTCCCCGCGCACCGCGCCTGCCCGCGCGCACTGCCCTGCTGCGCCTGCCCCGCGTGCCGCATCTGCTAGCGCGCGCTGCCCGCGCACACCCGATCTGCCCGCCCGCCGCTGCCCTTACTGCCGCCCGCGCTGCAGCCCAGCCACCCGCACTGCCGTCCGCACTGCTTCGCGCTGCGGCCCGCGCTACCCGCGCTGCCCGCCCGCCGCTGCCCTTATTGCCCCCCGCGATGCTTTGCGCTGCGGCCCGCGCTGCCCGCACTGCCGCCCGAGCTGCTCCGCGCCGCCCTGCCGAGCCGCCCTGCCGAGCCGCCCGCCTATCCGCGCCGCCCGGGCCTAGCACTGCCCCTCGGTCCTAGCACTGCCCCTTTTCCTGCCTTCTTCGTCGTCGTCGCTAGGCCGCGTTGCTCACTATGGCGACACCCACTATACTGGACTTTGACGCCTAGGGTAGCCCGATCGAGTACGAGTCTTGGATAGAGGGCCTTCACCTGTACCTGCTTAGCGTTACCAGGGACAACGTCTCTCCTTTTTAGCACACCTCAGGCTCCCTTCCGGCCCCGCTCACTCCGACTGTGCCTGCCCCTACTGCGCCAGCAGACGCACAGCAGAAGTATATGGTTGACAGTTTAGCTAGTACCCAGTGGTTAGCACGCGACGCCACTACCGCGCTTGCAATCCGCAACCACACCCGACCAAAGGACCCACTTTCGCCAGCTGAAAACGGTCAAAGCACTCTATGACGTTGTAGTGAAGCTCAACTCCTCCCCCTTCTCTGTCGCCCTAGGCCGCCTGCTGCTGCCGTTCCTCTTTCCTGAGCTGCCCGACTTCCCCACTGTCGCTGACCTCATGACTCACATGCGCTCCAGTGACACTCGCTACCGTGCTGCCCTCAAGCCAGAGTTTTTGGCTGAGAACCCCCCCCCCCCCCCCCCCCCCGATGTACATCACTCTCTACTTCCTAGTGACCCGTCTCCCTGACTCCCTTCGCCCATCCGAGACCACTTCGTCTCCTTCGACCCCTTCGAGCTCACCCTTGCCTCGTTTGAGTCCCGTCTCCTCGAGGCTGAGACCAGTGCCTACGCTGTAGCTGCCTCCGGTGGTACTCCCCGCCCCTCCTTCTTTGAAGGGTGTTCCCCTTCCCTCCTTGCGCCTTCTGTCGCCTCTGCTGTTGCTGTTGACTTCCTCGGTTCAGAGGAAGCCGGTGCGGCGTCCGCTCCTAGCGGGAGGCGCAACAGGGGTGGGCGTCAGAAGGGTAAGGGTGGTGGGGGTGGCGGCGGCGGTGGCGGGGGTGGTGGCGGTGGCGGTAGTGGGGGCGGTGGAGGTGGCAGTGGCGGGGGAGGTGGAGGTGGCGGGGGTGGTGGAGGTGGCGGGGGTGGTGGCGGCACTGGGGGTGGCGGAGGCGGCTCGGGTGGCGGTCGAGGTGGAGCTAGCGGGGGTGGAGGTCAGGGAGCTGTGTCTGGGGGTGCAGCTGGTGGAGGCGGAGCAGTCGCGTCGGGAGGAGACTCTCTCGGCGCAGCAGCTTCGTGAGTGGGTGGCCCCGGAGGAGGAGGTCGCTGCCAGTACGTCAGGCGCACGAGTCCCCGCGCAGGCGACGTCTGCGGCAGGCAGGGCCACTCTGAGGCTCGCTGCTTCTACCGCCTCGAGGACGCTTTTCGCACGGATTTTGGTGAGAAGGCGAAGATGCCTGACTGGTTAGGATTGCTCAAGAAGAGGATTGATGTGTTTGCTCTTGATTGGGACCAGATCTGTGCTGACATGTATGCTATGTATGCTGCTTCTGCTAGTGTTGAGGGTGACTATTACTCGGGTATGCCTAGCTCGAGTGGTGTAGTGGCTGCTAGTGTAGGTGCCTGCGAGTCCGCTAGCACAGGTGCAGTTCCTGCGGAGGCTTCGCACACCTTCACGCTGGACTCCGGCGCTTCTCGTTGCTTCTTCCGCGACTGCACCACAGTCACATCGCTCACAGCACCTGTCCATGTCACTTTGGCCGACCCCTCGTCTGCTCCGGTCGTGACACGTGGCACCATTGTTCTCCCGTGTCCGGCGGCCCCCTCTGGCTCCCTCACAGGTTTCCACCTCCCCTCGTTCGCTACGAACTTGGTGAGTCATGCTGTCCTCTAGGATGAGTTGGTCTCCAAGAGGCGAGCTCGTGGTGATCTGTACGGACTCAGTGACTGGCGACCACCTTGCCACGTTCACCCGGAGGCCTGGGTCTGGTCTGTACAGGCTGCACACTGAGTCGGCACATGTAGCTGTGTCAGGTCAGGTAGTTGCGTCGTGCTCCTGTCGGTTACTCACGCACCCGTCTCTCCTCTGGCACCACCGTCTTGGTCAGCCCTCCCTGCAGCGTCTGCGTCGCATGCACTCACGTCTTCTTGTCTTTGGCCTTCCGAGGTCTCTGCCCCCGCTCCCCGCCGTTGCTTGCGCCGCCGTGCACTCCCTACGTCGAGGGACGGCAGCACGCCACTCCTCACTCCTCCTCGTTCCCTCCGACCATTGCTCCTCTACGGACCCTGCACATGGACGTGTGGGGCCCCGCCCTCGTCCCTGGGCCGGGCCGGGAGCGCTAGTTCCTGCTGGTCGTTGACGACTACACGCGCTACACCACGGTGTTTCCCTTGCGGAGCAAGGGCGATGTCCGTCGTGTTTTGATCCCTTAGATCCGCGCTGTTCGTCCCCAGCTGAGAGCACACTTCCTGCAGGACCTCCGGTGCTGCGGCTGCACTCTAACCATGAAGGTGAGTTTTCCTCCGGTCTCCTTGAGGACTTTTGTCATGAGGAGGGCATCACCCAGTCGTTCACGCTTCCGGCCTCTCCACAGCAGAATGGGATCGCTGAGCGCCGCATTGGCTTAATCATGGAGGTTGCTCGCATCTCCATGATCCATGAATCGAGGGATACCAAATCATTCCGCTGGTGGTGTTTCAGTGCAATCATTCCGCTGTCTTGATTTCAACACGAGGGATACCAAATCGAGAGTGAAACACTTTGAAAGTCACTCCCCCACCCCTCCCACCACATGTTGGCAACATACCTCCCACCCACAGGCCCATGCGCTCCTCTCTCATTGCCCCACCAGTGCACTCACGCACCCGAGTTTTGAGCGACTTCTCCTTGAGCTGCCGATTGAGTGAGCGCACGATGCGAGGCACCTCCTCCCTCAACACTGCCAGCGGACTACTCGCACCGTGCCACATGGGGAGGCACGGGGGGGGTGGGGGGGCGAGGAGGAGGGGTGCAGCATGATCAGCATGGGTGGACCATGGAAGGATGAAGAGGTGAGCCGGAGTGTGTGGTATGAACGATGAGCACAAAGGGTCCGAGCAGCGGCATGCTTCTGTGGGCACAAATTACCGAGCAGACCTCAGCGCTGCCTGCCCAGTTTTGCCTGCCCAGTACGACCTCCCCTGCATCACCCGCCAATACTACCTTCCGGGTCATACCCCGATGCTGCCGTGCAAGTGCTACCTGCCCTTACTGCCTCACAGTGGTATGATACCTGCCCTTGGTACAGCAGGGGAGGCGTGGCCCTTGGTAACGTGGCCCGTCTGCTAGAGCAGGTCGATAAATGCGTTGAACACATCCACATGCCATGTGCAAGGGGGCGAGGGAAGATTTTCAAGTTGAAGAGGGAAGAAAGGTAATAACTTCGTGGGTTTCGGAAAACGAAAAAGAGGGGTGGTGGAAGTGGGTGAGTTGGACAAAGTTAGTGGTTTGAACAACACATAGGCGAAAAGAACAACAGGCCAATGCCTTATATAAGACACAAGCTATATAGCGTTTCCCACATCCAAGAAACAAATTAAAAGCCGAGTAACAAACAAGTCGGAAAGGAATGAGACAACAAGCCTATTCGAGTCACTGTGCAGCTCGTACCTTGACATTCTCCTCTCGCTCCCTGAACCGCTCGATCAGCTTGGGGCTCGCCTGCATGTTGGGGGCACACAACAGACGAGATTGAGAAGAATGAGATCACGGACACATTGACTGATGGATTGATTCAAGGGGGAAGCGGAAGGGGGGGTCATGACTCAAGGGACAGGATGGAGAAAATGGCGCCACATGGAGCAAGAGGCTGGCCTGAACGCGCTCAGCAGACGCAATAAATAAAGCCAACATCATCGCTAAAAGGAACGCCGATCGCCACCGCCGCCCTGTGACGTACAAGTCAGGAGACTACATGCTGCTCGACACGCAGAACTGTCAAATGTTGTTATTGGTTGTAGGCTGCAGTGAGTAGCACTCTAAGGAGTACAACACTCTTAGGGTTTCTATTTGTATGCCTTGCTCTCCTAAGTCAAACATTCCGTTGCATTCACTTTCTGAGATGGTATCACGAGTAGGTTTAGAATCTTTGCCTAGCCTAGCCTACCTCGCGCCCTCCACGCCCTAGAGCGTCTCCGCGCCTTACGCGCCCTCCGTCACGTGCCCTAGCACCCTCCGCGCCCTTGCGCCCTCCGCGCTCTAGAGCGCCTCCGCGCCTTACGCGCCCTCCTCCACGCGCCCTAGCGCCCTCCGCGCCCTAGCCTCGAGTAACGCGGCCTCCGCGCCCTCTGCGCCCTAGCCTCGAGTAACGCGGCCTCCGCACCCTCCGCGCCATCCGCGCCCTCCGTAACGCGCCCTCCGCGCCCTCCGTAACGCGCCATCCGTGCCTCCGCCCCAGCCCGTCGCGTAACCCGTGGCCCCTGCCCCAGCCCGTCGCGTCGCCCGTGCGCCCTACCCTAACCCGTCGCGTAGCCCGTGCGCCCTACCCTAGCCCGTCGCGTAGCCCGTGCGCCCTGCCCCAGCCCGTCACGTCGCCCATGCGCCCTGCCCCAGCCCGTAACGTCGCCCGTGCGCGCTGCCCCTAGCCCGTGCGCGCCCGAGCGCCCTGCCCCTAGCCCGCCGCGTCGCCCCGCCCCGCAGGTAGCGCGCCCCGCGGGTAGCGCGCTGCCTGCAGGGTGTGCTGCCTGCGGAACGCGCTACCCGCGGGGCGCGCTACCCGCGCGGCGCGCTGCCTGCGGGGCGCACTACCCGCAGCGCTTTAGCGCCAGAAAATAAAATTAATTAATTAAACCGTAAAAAAAAAAAAAACAAGAGGCGACGAAATCGTCTTAGGGTTGCGAAGCGTTTTGCGTAATTACATTAATTTGTACAAACTCTCTTCTGTATATTATGCTGTAGTATGACACTAAGTGGTACTTCCTCTCACTTTGCAAAGATTCAAAAAATCGCATCAGCAAGAATCGAACTGGTGACCTTTCGATTCCGCATCCTTCCTAATGGACTCAACAGCACCGATGTTCTATTGGAACTACAGATAATATAGCTTCTGTATCTTTGCGCCGAATCTGGGACCACCTTAGGGTTTGCTCGTCCCTTTTTTCTCCCAACTTTATTTACAGAGTTTCTAGGTACATGGGCTAATATATGTACAGTATGTACAAGAAGTTCTAGAGCAGTGGGAAAAAGAAAGTGAACATGTGAAGGACAGGTGAGAGATCACAAAGTGATGGAGTGGTGTGAAAGCATAACGATGTGCAAAGGAAAAGAACAGATGTAAAACAGGAAAAAACAGAGGGGACAAACCTGGTAGAAACATCAACAGGACACATGTGAAACAGAAAAACAGAACTTGACTGACATGACAGAAGAGACAAAACAAAACAAAACAGAACCAAAACAGAACCAAAACAGGAAACAGAACAGAACCTAACGGACCACATGACACAAACAGAAACTGACAGACTGAAACTGACCCACATGACAGGACTAGAAAGTCCCTCAAAACCAGCAACCCTACTCTAAAGCATCTACAAATGTTAACCCCCCTCAGATGCGGGGGTTGTACAAATATGCAAGATCAGGAGCACCGTCACTGAAAGCAGGAAGGGCTGAAAACGACGGATCTTCGCTTGACATCTCATCCGAGATCGAACGGAAAGCGACCTCCACCCTGTGACGGATTGCTCTGGCCTGCGCCCGTTGCAAAGCCATGGAGACCCGAAGCATGTAAGAACTCTCAAAGGCGGTTTTAAGAACACTGCCTGCTGCACCATGATCAAGATGCCTTGCTGCTGCCCTGCGACTGCAGTCCCGTAGGAAAGAGAAACGCATTGAAACTCTTGGTGTACGGTGTACAGCTCGGTTGAAATGTTGCGGTACCAGTCAGGGAATTCGCGCACAGTTGATGGGTACCACGCAGGGAAGATGGGTACCACGGAGGGAAGATGGGTACCACGAAGGGGCGCGCATGATCTGACGGGTACCATCGAGCCACGTAGGTGACTTTTGACGTCAGCGGGCTCGATGTGAGTTACCCAGAAGGTAATTACCCCAAATCTGCTCCTCCTATTTGCCTGTTGTGACTTCTGCTTGCTCAACACACTGCTGCCAGTCGACTCAGTGAGCCGCCTCGCTACACATTCTAGTTTGTGTTGTTCGGCTTCTTGAAATGAACGCGTGCTCTCGTTCCCTAGCATCAAATTGCCTCTCAGCATCTCCATTACATCGCACATTTCCTTTAGGGCATTCTCCTTTACAGCAGCTGGTACGAGGCCGAACGAGTCTCTTTCCACATCGCGTCGTCATGGCGACAGCATCGCAGCCAATCAGCTGCCCGCCAGCGAGCGGCGCGGCGCGCATGGTGAGGGTGTCGTCGACGGAGAAGATGGACTTCGCGCCGCACCTGCGCGACGTCTCGCAGTTCTCCTCCACGCCCACCTCGCGCGTAGCCGGCACGCCGCCGTCGCGCGGCGAGTCGCTGGGAGACTCCCAAGGCGTGGCGGCGCGCGCGTTCTTCAACTTCGGCAAGCCGGCGCTGCCCGACGTGGTGGAGGCGGGCGACCCCGTGCTGCACGAGCCCGCGCGCCCCGTGCCCGCCACCGTGAGTGCCCGCCACCGTGAGTTCACCTTTCCGTGAGTTCACCTCTTCGTGAGTTCACCTCTCCGTGAGTTCACCTCACCGTGAGTTCACCTCTCCGTGAGTTCACCTCTCCGTGAGTTCACCTCTCCGTGAGTTCACCTCTCCGTGAGTTCACCTCTCCGTGAGTTCACCTCTCCGTGAGTTCACCTCTCCGTGAGTTCACCTCTCCGTGAGTTCACCTCTCCGTGAGTTCACCTCTCCGTGAGTTCACCTCTCCGTGAGTTCACCTCTCCGTGAGTTCACCTCTCCGTGAGTTCACCTCTCCGTGAGTTCACCTCTCCGTGAGTTCACCTCTCCGTGAGTTCACCTCTCCGTGAGTTCACCTCTCCGTGAGTTCACCTCTCCGTGAGTTCACCTCTCCGTGAGTTCACCTCTCCGTGAGTTCACCTCTCCGTGAGTTCACCTCTCCGTGAGTTCACCTCTCCGTGAGTTCACCTCTCCGTGAGTTCACCTCTCCGTGAGTTCACCTCTCCGTGAGTTCACCTCTCCGTGAGTTCTCCTCTCCGTGAGTTCTCCTCTCCGTGAGTTCTCCTCTCCGTGAGTTCACCTCTCCGTGAGTTCACCTCTCCGTGAGTTCACCTCTCCGTGAGTTCACCTCTCCGTGAGTTCACCTCTCCGTGAGTTCACCTCTCCGTGAGTTCACCTCTTCGTGAGTTCACCTCTCCGTGAGTTCACCTCTCCGTGAGTTCACCTCTCCGTGAGTTCACCTCTCCGTGAGTTCTCCTCTCCGTGAGTTCTCCTCTCCGTGAGTTCTCCTCTCCGTGAGTTCACCTCTCCGTGAGTTCTGGCGGTGAGTGGTGCGGAGTGCCCTTGTGGTTGAGTAATTCGGGCGAGTGCGTGGGGGGTGAGTGCCCGTGATCGCATGAGCCTCAAGCGCCCACTGCCTGTGCGCCTGGTAGATTCGCGTCGTCGTCGTGGCTGTGTTACAATGCGGTATCAGTTTCCCAATATAAACAGCAACCCTGGGAACGCACGTGCTTAACATGAATGGCACGTGCCCTTTCTGCTTCTTCCCGTGTTCTCCTCCTCTCCACCCGGTTCACCAATCCACCTCCGTGCCACGTGGCATCAGGACATTGGGAGTCCGGAGATAGAGAAGATCATCAATGACATGGTGGCAGTCATGCGCACCGCGCCAGGTGTCGGCCTCGCAGCCAACCAAATCGGCCACCCACTGCAGGTACGGGCGCTGCAGGTACGGGTACTGCAGGTACGGGTACTGCAGGTACGGGCACTGCAGGTACGGGCACTGCAGGTACGGGCACTGCAGGTACGGGTACTGCAGGTACGGTCGTCAGTTATGCTGGTGGATTTCACCATTCATAAAGAAGAATCACGGAAATGAAACGGACAGGTATGGCAGGAAGGGCCCCGGGAAAAATGAAGGGCTTGTTTTCTCCCCACCGCCCATGGCACCTTTTACCGCCTCCCTGTGCGCCCCGCCTGTCCCCCTGTGCGCTCACCGCAACTCTCGGCCTGTGACTGTGTGCGCTTATGCGCGCGCAGATCATCGTGTTGGAGGACACGGTGGAGCTCATGAAGGCATGCGACCCCGAGGAAGTGAAGCTGCAGGAGCGCCAACCCTTCAACCTGCTGGTACGCGTGCAGTTGGTTCTTGCATGGTTGACTGCATGAGCGAGTCAGTGGGTGTTGAGTCAGTGAATAAACAGAATGGGGGATTGAATTGACGAACGACCGACTGCCTTGGCATGAAATATCTGGTGCTTCACTTCTAAGGGAATCAACGAGTGGGCATTGAACAGCAAGATGGAATGAAACGAATGGCCCACTCCGTGCTGGCTACTGCATCTCTTCGCCCTGATCACGTCTGCCTGCCTGCCTGCCTGTGTCGGGCTGCATTGCCGCCTCTCGACACCACTGTGCATTCTTCCTCTCTTCTTCTCCCATCTCTCCACCTCTTGCTGCACTGCACTGCGCGCCAATGGCAGGTGATCATCAACCCCGTGCTCAAACCAGTGGGCGACACCAAGGCCCGCTTCTTTGAAGGATGCCTCAGGTGCCCTCCCCCCTCCCTCCCTCCCTCCCTCCCCCCTCCCTCCTTCCCCCCTCCCTCCCTCCCCTCCCCCCTCCCTTCCCCCTCCCTCCCTCCCCTCCCCCCTCCCTCCCCCCTCCCTCCCTCCCTCCCTCCCTCCCTCCCTCCCTCCCTCCCTCCCTCCCTCCCTCCCTCCCTCCCTCCTTCCCTCCTCCCTCCCTCCCTCCCTCCCTCCCTCCCTCCCTCCCTCCCTCCCTCCCTCCCTCCCTCCCTCCCTCCCTCCCTCCCTCCCCCCTCCCTCCTTCCCCCCTCCCTCCCTCCCCTCCCCCCTCCCTTCCCCCTCCCTCCCTCCCCTCCCCCCTCCCTCCCCCCTCCCTCCCTCCCTCCCTCCCTCCCTCCCTCCCTCCCTCCCTCTCTCCTTCCCTCCCTCCCTCCCTCCCTCCCTCCCTCCCTCCCTCCCTCCCTCCCTCCCTCCCTCCCTCCCTCCCTCCCTCTCTCCTTCCTTCTCTCCCTCCCTCCCTCCTACCCTGCATTACTGCCGTCACCAAGTCGAGTCTCACCCGTCTCCCCACGCCTTCCGTCCTCTGCGCGTGCCATTGCCCATCTGTATGCGCGGCAGTGTGAATGGGTACCGGGCCATGGTGGAGCGGTACAGAGAGGTGGAGGTGTCAGGGCTGGCGAGGGACGGCAAGCCCATCACGGTGCACGCCACGGGCTGGCAGGCCCGGATCCTGCAGGTGAGACCACTGCCGCGCCTGGTGCTCTGGTGGAGGCGGATAGGCTGATGCTGACCGTTTCAGGAAGGCACTGTGTGGAGGACCTTGTTTCGGAGCAGCTCTCGTGCTCTCACTTCATAACCTCTCTCTCTGCAGCTTCCTTTTCTCTTTTCCCCTATCGCTTCCTCTTCCCCATCATGAAAGTCACATGCTTCTGTCTTCATTGACCTACTCCCTCACATGCACAGATTTTCACGTGCCCCCCACCCCCCTGTACCCGCTACGGCTGCGCCACGCCACCACCAGCACGAGTGTGACCACCTGACAGGGCTAATCTACGTCGACAGGATGGTTCCTCGCACCTTCCGCACCTCCGGCAACCTGCGCCTGCCCCTGCCTGCGGGGTGCCCCCAGCCCGGCTGCTGTTGAGGGCAGGAGAGCCGCGTGGGTGCAAAGGCTTTGGTGGAACGTCACAGGGGGATAGCTGGAAGGGGTGAGGGGGACCGAGAGGGATGGGGGTAGCTTAGGAGGGGCGAGTCTTTTCCTGGAATTTGCCTGCACTTGGCGAATGCTGTCGGGCTGGGTACTACTCTGGAGCAGAGGGAGAGGGAAGACGAGGTGAGAGTGAGAGGCGGGTGAAAGAGCTGCTACTGACTGACCTGTCTGCTGCCTGCGCTGGTGGTGGTGGAAGGGAGGAGGGGGGTCAGCAGGGAGCTGAGAGGTGGATGTGCGGCGGTAAGGTAATTAACGAAATGCACAGAACAGAAACCAGAGTGTTTTACTGATGACTGACTGAGACAAGCTCACGTGAAAGGAAGCAAGGGGGGCAGAGATAGGGAAGGTAAATATGCCTCAACTGTAGAGTGCATGGTTAAGGCCGGTGTGCATTCCGGAATGCGTTTGTTAAAGCGACGGTGCACATTTGCCACCCAAAACCCAGAACCCTGGCGAACTGTTACTGCGGATGGAAAGTGTCCGCACGAAATCCTGGTTTTCGCCAGCCAGCACTTTCGCGCTGGCAAGCCTGGTTCAAAAAAAAAAACTTCTGAACCCAACACTGCCAAAAGTTGCCCGTCGCTTTAAGTGGTGTTGCGATCGAAAAGTTGATCGTCCTCAGGATCACCTCAGGAAGGTTCGGATATTGTTGACGGGTGGGAATTCAGTAGGGGTTCAATCTGGTTTGGCTCTTGACTGAGTGTTTTGGCGTGGTTCAGTGCGATCAAATATCGAACTTCATGTTTGCATCCTTACTGGTGAGTTATGTCGCCACAAAACTTTCCCGCCGCCTAATAGTTACATTGCAGTGCACGATTCGTCGCGACTCGCCGGTCGGCGGCCTAGGGAATGTCGACTTGCAGCCATGCTACTACAGCACATGCTGCCGCGCACATGGGCTGCACGACTTACCGTACGCTGATTGGCTTTCGGTAGTCGTGATGCTGCTTGACGGCGGCAGGCCAGTGCGCATGATGGGTAAGAGTGAGCGGCGGGGCCAGCCTGCCACGTGGCGCCTTCCATGGCGGCTTCTAGCTCAGCTCCATTCGAGCTTGCCTTATGACCCTCCAACCAAACCGACTTCCAAGCGGCGAGAACTCGCACATGCTCCGCACCGCGCAACTTGCAGTACGCTGATGGACGGCAAGAATCCCACAGCATGCGGCTTTCCGCCGCGCGTCTTTGTGCGCGGCCCGTCTTAGATCGCTATCAGCAGTGTTGCGTCAGGGAGAGTCAGTTGCGCCATGGCCGGCGCCGACAAGGCGCGCCAGACGCGCCGTGCTTTCGACTGTCAGACCGTCGGCGTCGTCACCGTCCTCCGTTCGTCGCCGCCAATTCCGTTTACGAGTTATCGGGCGCAGCTAGTGCGCCCTTCCGTGCGCCACGCAGCTATTTAGTCGCTCTGCTGCGCGTCGCTGCCATAGCGCACTCAGTTCCACACACTTCCAGTGAAGCCACATCAACTCACGCAATCGCGATCGCAATCGCAGAAGCAGACTCGAGTCGAATCCATCCAGACCTCCTAGCCCGGTGTTCCCCCTCAGAGTTGCCTCCGACAGTTTCCGTGATTTACGGTACTTCTGATTCGCGGCGCCACCCGTTACAGTGAAGTCGCGTCCCGCGCGATTCGAGGGCCGAGATGGCGAGGCTCAATCTGCTCGGCGCGCTGCTGCTCCTCGCGCTGCTGTGTAAGTAAAGTCTCGTGATGTACGATTTTTGAGACCTCTCAAGAATAGTCTCGCGACAGCAAGTGAGCTGTCCCGTTGACAGGTGGTCCGCTGCCCGTGCTCGCGTCCTCTCGCCATGATCCCTTCGCCCCACACGGGCCCTCGTCTTCTCAACCCCCGTGCCGTCCGTGACCTCCCTCCCATGCCGCGTGCTCCCTCTTTTACTCCCTTCCCCCATCTTTTCTTCCACTCATGTTCCCCTCGCCTTCCACCTTGCTGTTTCTCTCCTAACACTTCTCTCCATATGCTCTCCCGGTGCCTCCCTCTTCTCTTCTCTGACCCTCTGTGGCTGCAGGTGTAGCCGACACTCAGGTACCCCCACTGCCACCACCACTTCCACCACTCAGGAAGCACCTGCTTCCACCACTGCCACCTGCCAACCATGGCATGCGCCTTCCGCCACAACTTTTTCCCCTTCCTTCCTACCTTCGGCTTGTCTGTCTGCCTGCTTGCATCCGTTGGTTTCCTCCCCCCAATCTTCTTGCACCTCCTTTCCCCGTTACTAGAGTCTCTCCCTCAAACCCCCCCGTTCCGTCCCCCCATCGCCATGGGCACAGGCCAAGACAGTGACGGTGGGCAGGGGGTGGTTCAGCCCGTGGTCGTACGGCGTTGAGTCCTGGAAGCCTCCCCGTGTGAAACCCGGGGACGTGCTTGGTAAGGCCAAGGCTGATGGCACCCCATGTGTTGCTGAACTCGTGTGAGCCTCTTCATCCGTCCCCTACAACCCCCCCTTCATCCTCCCCTCCTCCCCTCTCATCCTCCCCTCCTCCCCACTCATCCTCCCCTCCTCTCCTCCTCATCCTTCCCGCTTCCCTCGACTCTCCTGGTCGCCTCTACTTTCCTCTTCACTCTCCCCTGCTTGCGCCTCTTCCTCCTCCCCTCCTCATTCTCCCCCCCCATCGCCCAGTGTTCCGGTGGCGCATGGCAGCGCATGACGTGTGGCGTCTCAAGGACCTAGCAGCCTACACCAACTGCACCTTCGCCACGGGAAAGAGGCTCACCCCAATTCGCACCTCCTACCGCTACAAGTGCGCTGCTGCCTGCTGCACACAGCATTTCAATCTCTCTTACACAACCCAACAACACCACCTTCAACCCCCATCACCACCCTTCACCATCCTCCACCAAAATTCACCACCCTTCGCCACCCTTCACCAGCCCTCACCAGCCTCCACCAACCTTAACTGTTAGGATTCCCTTGCATGCCATCAGGGAAGCACACAGCCTGGGCGGAACTCGACTTTTAAATGTCACCCGACGCCCCCCCTGCATGTATCCTCATGCCATTGCCTTCCCTCATATCCCTGCCTCAACCCTCTCAATCCTTCCAACCCTCTCAACCGATCTCAACCGTCTCAGGTACAAGGTGCCGGTGACAGCAGCGGGTACAACGCTCTTCTTCGCCTGCAGTGTACCCTCTCACTGCAGCGTCTTCCGCATGAAGTCAAAAGTCCCCATTTCGCCGTAGACTGCCCTCTGAAGCCTTCTGCAACGCACCAACCAGAGAGGCCATGCCATGCCACCTCATTGCAGCGCCTTCCACACAAAGACAAATGTCCCTGTCCCGCTCTAGACTGCCATGTGTAGCCGCCTTCACTGTGCCATGTCATCTCATGAGTCACTACACCCACAATGAAGCACAAGGGCCCTGTCTCGGCCTGGAGTGCATTTTCAGGTGCCTTCAGAGCCAACTGCAGCGTGTCATGCCGCCTCAACATGGTCCCTTGAGAACAGACTCAGTGGTGCCTGTCCCCCTGTAGATTAAGAGACTCAACCCCTTATTGTTTGCAGTGTGTGCTGTTAGCTGCACCGGTTGATCTCCTCCTTTTTGTCTGTGCTCCCATGAACGCTTCGTATCGAAAAGGATAGCGGGAGCACTGCAGGTTGAATTCCTTTTGCGTATTCTGCTGGTTGTAGAGGCTGGATGGATTTTTTGGTAAATTTATGGCAAAACAAAGTGTATCGTGTTTTTTAACTTGGATTTTCCGTTCCAGCTGCATAGCAAGCTTCTGGACACTATCATAAACTTCCAGATTACAATTCCGGATTGAAGACCTTACAACTTGTAAGGAAAATTCCTTTTCCTTACTTCGCGTCCCTGCTTACCGCGTACATGGCCGTTCCCGCCATCGGCACCCATCCATGAACGTTACCCGTTCACGACATTCGCCTCGACCACGACTCTCGCCACTGTTCACGACGCGACCCAACCAGGGCTAATTTTTGGTTTTCAGCAACCCTTGTGATCAGTGTTGCACAAGTCCAAAAACCTTATTATCAGTGTGACCCCTTGTTCAAACCCTGATCCATCAGGGTTTTCCTAGTTTTTGAAAATTATACCCTGTAGGATCAGTGTACCAGTTTTGCAAACCCTGGTGTATTGATATTATCGTTGGCAGGCAATAACGAAACTGTATTTCTGGCCAATGGAGGCCCCCCTCGTGCCAGCTCAGATATTGCCTTATGCCAAATTTCAGTTTCGACAGTTGGCACGCGAGAACCTCGGGTTACAGGAAAGGGGGGGTGGGGTAGGGCGGGGGGGGGGGGGGGGGGGGCGTGGGGGGGGCTTGGGGGGGGTATGTACTCGATTCAGGGTAAAACTCGTTATGAACATCGGCAACCCTGGGCCGTCAGTGTACCTTAAACGTAAACCCTGGCCTGATAAAATTAGCCCTGGACCCAACCTAACGGTTCGGTTGGTAACCCGCGCTCCGGACCTCCGCCTCGACAATTGTCCAAACCTCGGCGCTAGGCCCGTAGCGCACCCCAATTTCCCACATTACCGTTACCACGCTAGCTTCGCTATATAACTTCGCTCATGTCCTTCGCTCAAACTGTATTGATTGCCTCGATGGTGCAATTCTCACTCGCTCATTCAATTGCACTCGTAACACTTGGTATTCAGAGACTACGATCTCTTCTCGGACCGCACCCACACCTTCGCTTCCCCACTATCTCAATTTTTGGGAGGTGTAGACGTCTCTCAGCGAACAAGCACCGCCGCTCGAAATGCTCTCTCGTAAGCACGCACGGCCACGACCGAGGCTCTCGCTGAGCTTGCTCGACACCCCCGCCATGGCCGAAATTAATCTTGCGACATTGACGCAGGAGCAGCTCGACCGTCTCGTGCGCCAACTCGAAGATTCGGCGCTCGAAATCGCGACACTCACGGCGGAACGTGACTCCGCCCGCCAGCAATCAATGGTGAATGCGCCAGCACCATAACAAGCACCCGCAAATGCACCTGTGCAATCGGATGAGCCGATTGTCATCTCGTCCGGCACACCGTCACATCACGACAGCGTTGGACAGCGCTCAGGTGCAGCCAGTGATGGCGCCGCCCAGTCAATGCCTGGCATGGGGAGGAACAGGGCTGTACCAAGCACGAGCGGGCCTCGCGAAGCCCGTCGTCACGTTGAATTTGCGGCAACAATCGGCAACAACGACATTATCGCGCCGATGCCGCTCAAACCGCAGCGCCCGCCCTGTTTCGACCCGAGCCAACGAGGAGGTCCGACGGTTCAATCGTGGGTCTTCACGATGAACGTCTTTTTCGACGCAAACTACGTCGAGTCGGACGCAACGAAGATTCGATATGCTGTTTCGCTGCTAAGGGGCCCCGCCATGGACTGGTGGCGAGTCATTGTGACGTCGCCACGCGCCTACGAGCCTCCGTCGCAAGAGGAAGAGCCCACGGGTCCAGCCGTCACCTGGAGTTCGTTCTGCGAAACCGCCCAGTACAGCACGTGGGATGCGTGGTGCGCAGGGCTTGGAGCGCGCTTCGAGCCGATTGCGGCTTCTATTTTGTCAAACATTATATATGTTACTGCTGTGTAGGCTACAGTGGGTTAGCCTTTAGGGGGTACAATACTCTAGGGTTTCATACTTGTATCCCCAATCTTCCTAGTTCAACCACTTCTCTCATTCTGACATGGTATTACGAGCCTAGGTTAGGAACCTAGGACCACTTACCTAAGGGCCCACCGTTCCGCTAGAAGCGCCCTCGAGCGCCCTATCGACTTAGCGCCCTCGAGCGCCTCTCTACTAGTGCGCCCTCGTGCGCCTCTCCTTCTCCTGCTGCTCGTGCGCAGCTCGCTAGTGCCGTGCGCGGCCTTTTTTTTAGCGCGCGTAGCCCGCTAGCAGCCCGCGCGCGGCCTTTTCTGCGCGCGCGCCGACCGTTAGCCACCCGCACGACCAGCGCCGCCCACGAGCAGCCCGCTAGCCGCCCGTCGACCGGCCCTCCTGGCCGTCCAGAGCGTCGCAGCCCCTCCCGTAGGCCGCCGCGTCGCCCTTGTAGGCCGCCGCCCGCGCGCGACTGCAGCCCACGCACAGCCGCGGCCCGCCCGCTACAGCCGCCCACGCGCAGGCCCACCGTCGCGCCGTGCCGCGTAGCCTAGTCCGAGCCGCGCCGCGCCGCCCCGCCCGAGCCGCGCCGCCCGAACCGAGCCGCGCCGCCCGAACCGAGCCGCGCCGCCCTGACCGAGCCGCGCCGCCCTACTGTGCCCCACCTGCAGCACTTGCTGTTCTGTTCCTGCTACTGCTACTACTGCTACAGCTACTACTGTTTCTACTGCTGCTACTGCCACTATGGCCAGTCCTACTGTTCTCACCTTTGACGCTGAGGGCCGCCCGATTAAGTTTGATGTTTGGCTTGATGACCTGCACCTGTTCCTCCAGATCACTGCCAAGGACGATGTTTCACTGTATGATCACACGTCCGGCACTGCTCCCGCACCTGCTGCTACTGCTGACAGTACTGCTCGCTCACAGTGGCAGACTCGTGACGCTCATGCTCGCCTAGCCGTTCGCAGCCACCTGCCGTTAGATGAGCGCGAGCACTTCGGCCAGCATAAGACCGCTAAGGAGCTGTACGATGCTGTAGTTGCGCGCTACTCCTCCCCTGCTACTGCTGCGATAGGCCGTCTCTCACTGCCCTATCTCTTCCCCGATCTGTCCGCCTTTGCCACTGTAGCTGACCTCATCACTCACCTCCGTACTAGTGATCTCCGCTACCGTGCCGCGCTTCCTCCCGATTTCCTCGCCAAGAACCCTCCCCCGATGTACCTCACACTCTACCACCTAGTCACTCGCCTCCCTGACTCTCTTCGCGCTGCCAGGGACCAATTTCTCGCCCTCTCCCCCACTGACCTCACTGTCGACCTGCTCGAGAAGGAACTCCTTGCAGCTGAGAAGAGTATTGTAGCTGTAGGGGCCTCTCGTGGCGACCCTCGCACTACCTTCTTTGAGGGGTGTTCCCCCGTCCCCCTTCTCCCCTCCATTGCATCTGCTGTTGCTGTCGACTACCTCGGTGCTGAGGAGGTCGGGGCTGCGTCTGCTCCTAGTTGGAGGCGCAAGGGCGGCAAGGGCAAGGGGGGCAAGGGTGGCGGAGGTGGAGGCGGGGGCGGCAGTAGTGGAGGGGGTGGAGGAGGCGGGGGTGGTGGCGGTGGTGGGAGTGGTGCTGGTGGGGGGGGGGGGGGGCAGTGGTGGAGGCGGGGGTGGTGGCGGCGGCGGTAGTGGGGGTGGCGGGGGTGGTGGTGGTAGTGGTGGCGGCGGTGGAGCTGGTGGCGGACGCGGTGGAGCGGTGCAGCGTGGAGGGGTCGGTGGTGGCCAGAGGCAGCAACAGCAGCGTCCCAGCGAGACCCCGTCCCCCCAGCAGCTCCGTGAGTGGTACTCTCAGCGTGGGGGGTCTGGGGGTGGAGGTACTTGCCCGTACCTTATCCGCACAGGTGACCGCACTGGCCAGACCTGTGGAAGGTTCCACACGGCACACCGCTGCTTCTTTCGTCTCGACGACGCCTGGCGTGCACAGTTTCCTGACGCCGCTGAGCTGCCCCGCTGGGCTGATCTGATGAAAAAGAACATTGATATCTTTGCTCCTGACTTTGATGCTATCCTTGGGGCCATGTATGCATTGACTATTAGTGTTGAGGGTGACTCTTACCTGCGTGTACCGCCAGACCCGGGTATTGGGACCAGTGAGGCTGCCGCTCTAGGTGCTAGTGCGTCTGCTGCCCTAGGTACTGGTCAGGCTGCCGCTCTAGGTGCTAGTGCGTCTGCTGCCCTAGGTACTGGTCAGGCTGCTGCTCTAGGTGCTAGTGAGTCTGCTGCTCCAGGTGCTCGTGCGTCTGCGCCTGCTGGTACTGCGTCTACTGAGGCACTGCACACCTTCACACTGGACTCGGGTGCTTCCCGCTGTTTCTTTCGTGACAGCACTGCCCTTGAGCAGCTTGCTCGGCCAGTTGCAGTCTCCCTCGCTGACCCCTCTGAGGGTCCGGTCATTGCGACCTCCTACACTGTCCATCCTTGTCCTGCGGTCCCGTCGGGCACACTGTCAGGTCTCTACCTCCCCTCGTTGTCTACGAACTTGGTGGCGGGTCGTGCGCTCCAGGACGGGGGTGTCCACCAGTTCACCCCTGCCTTCGAGCGCGTGACACACTGCACGTGTGCTCGGACGGGTCGCCACCTGGCTACCTTCACTCGGCAGCCGGGGTCGGACCTGTACACACTGACCACTGAGTCCCCCCAGGTAGTTGCGTCTGCGTCTGCGTCAGGTCAGCTGTCGGCCCCCTGCTCGTGTCGCTCCCTGTCGCACGAGACCGTCCTCTGGCACCACCGCCTTGGTCACCCGTCAGTGCAGCGCCTTCGTGGCATGCACTCCCGGTACCTTGTCTCTGGTCTTCCCAGGGTTCTCCCTCCCCTCCCACCCTCGCCTGCTCCTCCCTGTCTTCCCTGTGTCGAGGGGCGGCAGCGCGCCGCTCCTCACTCCTCCTCGTTTCCCCCGACGACTGCTCCCCTGCACACCCTCCACATGGACGTGTGGGGCCCAGCCCGCGTCCGTGGACAGGGTCACGAGAGGTACTTCTTGATAGTTGTTGACGACTACTCGCGCTACACCACGGTCTTCCCCTTGCGCACCAAGGGTGAAGTCCCTGATGTATTGATCCCTTGGATCCGCGCTGCCCGTCTCCAGCTCAGCGAGAGGTTCCACTCGGACCTTCCTGTTCTGCGTCTGCACTCTGACAGAGGTGGGGAGTTTTCCTCCGACCTCTTGCGAGACTTTTGTCGTGGGGAGGGCATTGAGCTCGTTCACGCTTCCGGCCTCTCCACAGCAGAATGAGGTTGCTGAGCGCCGCATTGGCTTGGTCATGGAGGTCGCTCGTACCTCCTTGATCCATGCGGCTGCCCCCCACTTTCTGTGGCCGTTTGCGGTCCGATACGCTGCGCATCAGCTCAACCTCTGGCCCCGTGTCTCCGTTCCGGAGACTTCGCCGACACTGCGTTGGACGGGAGAGGTTGGCGATGCGTCGGTGTTCCGGGTCTGGGGATCTCGTGCTTTTGTCCGCGATACGTCCGCGAACAAGCTCTCCTCCCGCGCTGTTCCTTGTGTCTTCCTTGGCTTTGTCCCGGACGCGTCTGGTTGGCAGTTTTACCACGCCACCTCGCGCCGTGTCCTACCCTCTCAGGACGTCACTTTCAACGAGTCGGTCCCCTACTACCGCCTCTTCCCCTACCGCACTGCCCCACTCCCCCCCCCGCCTCTCTTCCTCGCACCAGGTGCTGCTGTGGTAGACCCCCTCCCCCCTCAGGGTGCCGCTCCCTCAGGTGTGTCTCAGGTAGACCCGGTTGAGCCTGTCGAGGTAGCTGTCGACTCTCGTCCTGCTAGGGGTGCTGAGCCTGAGCGTGCGAAGCCTGGGGGTGCGGAGCCTGGGGGTGCGGAGCCTGGGGGTGCTGAGCCTGAGCGTGAGGAGTTTGGGGGTCCTGAGCCTGAGAGTGCTGAGTCTGGGGGTGCTGAGCCTGAGAGTGCTACGTCTGAGGGTACTGAGCCTGGGGGTGCTGCGACTGATAGTGCTGCGCCTGGAGGCGCTCCCTCTTCACAGCAGCTGCGGGAGTGGTACTCGTGGTGCCCATGGGAAGCAGTGAGACGCACAGGGAGAGAAGCTGCCCATTGCAAGGGGAGGCTAGCCCAGCGTCACTCCATGCCACACCATACGGTACAGTGTACCCCGGACTGGATCCATTAAACTGCGTCAAAAACGTTCATGACCACAACCACCATGCCACCCATGCACACACACACGCACGCACGCACTCACCACTCCACCCACCCACCCACCCACCCACTCACGCACTGTCCCACCCACACCCACCCACCCACTCACGCACTGTCCCACCCACACCCACCCACCCTCGCACCAACCAGCCCATCCAGCCACCAACCCAGCCACCCACCCACCACGCACCCTGGCAGAAGGCTGGCAGAGGCAGCGGCACCAGCAGTCCCCCCAGCAGCAGTGGAAGAGCGAGAGAGTTCCTTCACCACCAGCAACAGCACCTCGCTCTGCACCTCCCTGCTGCTCCCCTCGCCCCCTCCTGTCGCCCTCCGTGCAGCCGCCTGCAGTGACCCCTCCTCCTCCCCATCATCCGCATCGCACACCTCCCCGTCCCCGTCATGCAGCTGCCCTCCCGCTGTGAGGCGCACGAGCATGCGCGCAGAGAGAATGAGGCCCTCCTGCAGGGCGAGGGGTGAGGGACGAGGGGCGACGGGCGACGGGCGAGGGGCGAGGGTCAAAGAGATGCGTTGGCAAAAGAAGCGGTGCAGCAGAGCACGCCGAAGAGCCTCGGATGATGTGTTGCCACACCCGTGGAGTGGAACCAGTGGACCCAGTGAAGCAGCCACCATCACATGCTCCTCGCGTGTGCACTGTGCAGTGCCATGTACGGACCTAAAGGCCCCTGTGCAAAGCCAGCAGTAGCCCCACCAGTGCGAATCTTGAGTCAACTCACGAACCATCACATGCAGCAGTTGTGCGTCTGGGCTCACCATGACATTCTCATCCCGTGTGCAGTGCCACGTGCGCACCACAAAGCCCCTGAGTGCGCCCAGCAGTCCTGTCAGTTCCCCCGCTGCAGCGAGGCCCGCCCCACACTCTGCGAGGAAGGCCGCCCCGCATGCCAGCAGCTTGCGCGCCAGCCGACCGTCGTCACTGCGGTGTGGGGGAATGGGCAGAATGCGCACATTCAGTGGTCTGTCTGTCTGTCCGCAGGGCACAGCGCGAGGCACGAAGCCCCTGAAAGCGCCGCAGCCCTGTCGGTGCGCCCGCACTCTGCAAGGAAGGCTGCCCGCCCCGCCTCACACGCCAGCATCCCCGCCAGTTCCCCCGCTGCAGCGAGGCCTGCCCAGTACTCTGCGAGGAAGGCCGCCACACATGCGAGCAGCTTGCGCGCCAGCCGACCGTCATCACTGGTGGGCGGGAAAGTGGCGATGGAGCCGGGAAGGAGGGCGGAACAACGGAGCAGAGAGGATGCAGTGCAGGGAAGGAGGGCCTGTTGGCGTGCATGTAGTGGGTGGCAGAGGCCCTCAGAGGCCCTCATTGTGCGAAGCAGTAGCACGCACGCACTGCAGACTGACGGCATCCGGGAGAAGGGCAGCAGCAGCTGCACGGCACCTGAGGTGTGAATAGCAGAACTGGCACAGCACCTGAGGTGTGAATAGCAGAACTGGCACGGCACCTGAGGTGTGAATAGCAGAACTGGCACGGCACCTGAGGTGTGAATAGCAGAACTGGCACGGCACCTGAGGTGTGAATAGCAGAACTGGCACGGCACCTGAGGTGTGAATAGCAGAACTGGCACGGCACCTGAGGTGTGAATAGCAGAACTGGCACGGCACCTGAGGTGTGAATAGCAGAACTGGCACGGCACCTGAGGTGTGAATAGCAGAACTGGCACGGCACCTGAGGTGTGAATAGCAGAACTGGCACGGCACCTGAGGTGTGAATAGCAGAACTGGCACGGCACCTGAGGTGTGAATAGCAGAACTGGCACGGCACCTGAGGTGTGAATAGCAGAACTGGCACGGCACCTAAGGTGTGAATAGCAGAACTGGTGCTAGGGGTGCTGCTGGAGTTGGTGCTCGTGGTTCCCCGCCTAGGCGGGAGCCGCCCTCTCCCCACCGGCTCCGAGAGTGGTACGCTCGGCGCTGCAGTCTCCTGAGTGGCGCTACTGGTGCCTTGGACTCTGGAGCTGGAGCTGGTGCTGGTGCAGCGGACCCTGGAGCTGGAGCTGCTGCTGGTGCTGGTGCTGCTGGTGCTGGAGCTGCTGGAGGCACTGCTGGTGCTGGAGGTGCTGCTGGTGCTGGAGCTGCTGGAGGCGCTGCTGGTGCTGGAGGTGCTTCTGGTGCTGCTGGAGATGCTGCTGGTGCAGGTGCTGCTGGAGGTGCTGCTGGTGCTGGAGCTGCTGGAGGCACTACTGGTGCTGGAGGTGCTGCTGGTGCTGGAGCTGCTGGAGGCGCTGCTGGTGCTGGAGGTGCTGCTGGTGCTGCTGGTGCTGCTGGAGGTGCTGCTGGTGCAGGTGCTGCTGGAGGTGCTACTGGTGCTGGAGCTGCTGGAGCCGCTGGTTCTGGAGGTGCTCGTACTGGAGGTCCTGGAGCTGCTGGGACTGGAGCTGCTGCGGGGGTTGGAGCTGGAGGTACTGGAGCTGCTGGGGTTACTGGTGGTGCTGCGGGAGTTGTCGCTGGAGATCCTGGGGCTGAGGGTACTGGTGCTGTCTCTGCTGGTTCAGGAGTTGCTGAGCGGCCGCGACCGTACTACGTTCCGCTCCTTCAGCTGGTTCTTGGCCTCCCGCCCTCCACTGGTCCTTCTCCTCCTTTACTGAGTCCACCACCTGTCCAGTCGCAGTCACAGTTACCGCTTGCCTCTCCGCTGCCTGGTCCTTCTCCTTACGCTGGGCCGACTAGAGGTCTTACGGAGCGCCGTGAGCCTGAGTCTCGTCCTGCGTCGCCTGAGTGCCGTCCTGAGTTGCCTGAGTCTCGTCCAGAGTCGTCTGCACTGGTCCGCGCTGTCCGCACTGGTCGTCGTGCTCCGCGTCAGCGTCCTCCTCCTGTACTTGGCACTCACTATATGACTCTGCGTCCTTCCACTGCTCCTCAGCGTGTCCCTCTGCCGTCTCCTCCTGCGTCCTCTCTTCCTGACGTTGCTGACCCGCCGTCAGACCTTGCTCGTGCTGCCAGTCCTACTGTCACGCGTCTTCTCGCTACTGTTGTCACTGACCCTTCCTTTGAGTCCACTGCTGCGTCTGCTCTAGTTGCTGAGCTTGTTGACTTTGCTGCCGCCTGTCGTCTAGACTACGCCGCTAGCCTTTTTGCAGAGTCTGAGTCTGTCTGTCCTCCGTCCGTCGGGGGTGAGTGTGCTCTTGGCACGGACGTCCTTGAGGACAGACAGGAGGAGTTTGAGTGCTTTGCCGCTGCTTTACCTCATCTCGTGTCCATGCTGATTGCCCCTGAAGGAGACCCGGATGCACCAGACATCCCGACCCCGCGCTCTTACGCAGAGGCGATAGAGGGTCCTTACTCCTCTCAGTGGCAGACAGCCATGGACGCAGAGATGGCTTCCTGGAAGTCCACAGGCACCTACGTCGACGAGGTTCCCCCACCTGGGGCGAACATCGTCAGTGGCATGTGGATTTTCAGGGTGAAGCGGCCGCCGGGTTCTCCGCCTGTCTTCAAGGCGCGTTACGTTGCACGAGGCTTCAGTCAGCGAGAGGGAGTTGACTTCTTCCAGACCTTCTCCCCGACCCCGAAGATGACCACTCTTCGGGTTCTGCTGCACGTCGCCGCTCAGCGTGACTACGAGCTCCACTCTCTTGACTTCAGCACTGCTTTCTTACAGGGCAGCCTGCACGAGGAGATCTGGCTGCGCCGCCCACCTGGCTTCACTGGGTCGTTCCCTCCTGGTACCCAGTGGAGCCTCCGGCGGCCAGTCTACGGTCTCCGCCAGGCACCCCGTGAGTGGCACGACACACTGAGGACTACTCTTGCTGCTCTTGGGTTTGCTCCTTCTACTGCTGACCCGTCGCTGTTTCTACGCACCGACACCACTCTGCCGCCGTTCTACGTTCTCGTGTACGTAGACGACTTGGTCTTTGCTACTGCTGACACTGAGGCACTCGCCCACGTGAAGTCGGAGCTGCAGAAGAGACACACGTGCACAGACATGGGTGAGCTGACAAGCTATCTTGGCTTGCGGATCACCCGGGACAGAGCACAGCGCACCATCACCTTGACGCAGTCACACATGGTGCAGCAGGTCCTTCAGCGCTTCCGCTTCACGTACTCCTCGCCTCAGCCCACTCCTCTGCCTACCGGTCACTCGCTCTCAGCTCTGCCTTCGGATGAGTCCGTAGAGCCGAGTGGCCCGTATCCAGAGCTTGTGGGCTGCCTCATGTACCTGATGACCTGCACTCGACCTGACCTTGCATACCCTCTTAGCATCCTAGCACGCTATGTCGCTCCTGGCCGTCACCGGAAGGAGCACATGGATGCCGCTAAGAGGGTGTTGCGCTACTTGTGCAGTACGTCGGGCATGGGGCTTGTGCTTGGAGGACGGAGCGACGTTGTCCTCACTGGGCACTCAGACGCTTCTTGGGCTGACGACCAGGCTACGCAGCGGTCGTCTCAGGGTTACACCTTCAGCCTTGGCTCTGGTTCAGTTTCTTGGCGTTCTACACGCTCTTCTTCAGTTCTCAGCTCCAGTTGTGAGGCTGAGATCTACGCCACAGCCATGGCTGCACAGGAGTTACGCTGGCTCACCTACCTGCTGACCGACCTGGGAGAGCGGCCTCGTTCTCCTCCAGTGCTGTACGTCGACAAGAAGGCCGCCATTGCCTTGTGTCAGGAGCACAGACTGGAGCACAGAATGAAGCACATCGCTCTGCGCTACTTCCTTGCTCGAGAGTTGCAGCAGCGTGGTCAGCTTCGTCTTGCTTACGTGGCCACTCGGGCCAACACTGCTGATGTGTTCACCAAGGCGCTTCAGCCTTGTGATCATCAGCGTTTCTGTACTGTTCTAGGCCTTGTGCCTACTGTCCCTCACTTGCTCACTTCTTGACTCTGCTTGTACGGTGATCTCTATATATATACCTGCATGCTTACACTTGCTAGGTTGTGATCACTGTACCTCTTGTTATATTATCAAACTGCATGTGAACTGGTCTTGTGACCGCTTGCTTGTGCTCGGAATTTGTGTGGTATCCTTGAGATCCACCCTGAGCTTGTTTTGCTTTGCTTTGCTTTGACTGGTCTTGTGACCCCTTGCTCTCCCCCACTTCGCCTATGGGGGTGTGTCAAACATTATATATGTTACTGCTGTGTAGGCTATAGTGGGTTAGCCTTTAGGGGGGTACAATACTCTAGGGTTTCATACTTGTATCCCCAATCTTCCTAGTTCAACCACTTCTCTCATTCTGACATATTTCGGCGCGTCAGAAACTGCGTACTTGGCGACAACTTGGGTCGGTCCAAGACTTCACCAGTGGTTTTCTCGCATCATGCGAGCAAGTCGGCTACATGCACGAAGCGGAGCGGGTGGACCGTTACGTCGGAGGGCTGAAGCCGGACATCTCGCACGAAATCATGCTACGCGGGCTCTCGAATTTCAACGAGATCCTCGCGCTCGCCGAGAAAATCGACATTTTGCGCCGTCCAAGACCGGGGTCCTACTACGGACATCGCCCTCGGGGACCGACCCAGCACGCCACCGTACACGCCGTTGCGGCGAATGCAGCTGCTGCGCCATTCAAGGGGCGCTGCTTTGCTTGCAATAGGCCGGGCCATCGCAAGAGCGAATGCCCAGAGGAGCAGAGACGCCGCGGAGCAGAGCAGGGACGGGAGTCTCAGAGGCAGGGAAACGCCAGCAGTCAGTAGAAAATGGGCCGACTACTGACGAGACAACCTGCTCGCCCAACCTCATCGACCCTCACCGAGTCACAGTACCAATTCACGCTATCGATCGGGCTCGGATGAATAAGGAGGGTACAGCGACGGATTGCCCAGTACTGATTCACGGGAAAATACAGGGAGCAACAGTGAAGATTTTTATAGACGGGGGAGCAAGCCACAGCTTAGTTAATACCGCAACCGCACGGAAGCTGCAACTGACACTTATTCGGTGTTTACCGGAGATAGATGCACGCTTAGTCGACGGCACGCCGCTGGCCATACGGGAGAAGGTGGAAAGAGTAAAAGTCCGTTGCGGGGGGGACTTTGGGTTTACACAGGAAATGCTCGCGACGACACTGGATGGGCACGACATTTTACTGGGACGTGACTAGCTGCGACGGTATAACCCGCGAATCGACTGGACGACGGGTAGCTGCACTGTGCGAAGTAGCGGTAACTGGGTCATACTACCTCGCTGGCAGTCGCCCGAGTCTTCAACGGTCCACGTCAACGCCATCACGATGAAACGGGCTGTCGCCGCTGGAGCTGACGTGTACGCAGTGGATATAGCATTGGTAGCGGAAGCAGAGCAGCCGAGCGATTTTCAGAAACTGTTGGCAGCAGTACCGCCCGAACTACAGGAACTGTTGAAACGGTACCCGGGGATTTTTCCGGACGATTTACCAGAGGGACTACCACCTCAACGAGCACATGACCACCGAATAGAGTTAGAATCGGGGGCACAGCCAACTGTACAGCGACAATTCCGACTGACACAGCCAGAGCTCGATGAACTGAGGAAGCAGTTAGATTACCTGTTAGAGAAAAAAATCATCCGACCGAGCTCGTCACCGTTCGCCGCCCCGATACTGTTCACACCGAAAAAAGACGGAGGTTTTCGCATGTGTATCGACTACAGAGCACTGAACAGGGTAACAGTCAAGTCGCGATACCCCATTCCCCGCGCCGACGAACTGATAGATCAACTGCGAACAGCACGGGTCTTTTCGAAAATTGACTTACGCGGAGGTTACCACCAGATTCGGGTCGAACCATCGGACTGCGTAAAAACGGCATTTAGAACTAGGTACGGGTCATTCGAGTACACCGTGATGCCATTCGGGCTGACCAACGCACCGGCGACATTTCAGATGACCATGAACGAGGCGTTTAGGCCGCTCTTAGATAAATGCGTGATAGTTTACCTCGACGACATCCTAGTTTACAGTCGCGATAAGCAGCAGCACTTAGCAGATCTGGAAGCAGTTTTAAAGTTTTAGACAAGCACAGACTACTGACCAAGGGTTCCAAGTGCGAGTTCTTCCAGGATAGGTTAGAGTTTTTGGGGCACGTTATTTCGGAGGCTGGAGTTGAGATCGACCCAAAGAAGCTGGACACGGTAAAAGCGTGGCGCCCCTCGACGAACATCACGGAACTGCAGAGCTTTTTAGGGTTCGTTAATTATGTGCGTCGGTTCGTCCCCGACATGGCACAGTTAACTGCCCCACTGACGGACTTACTACGGAAGGGGGTCCCTTTTACGTGGGAGGAGAAAGAGCATGCTACCTTCTCTGCCCTGAAAACTGTTCTCTGTTCACCGCCCGTACTGCGCATCGCTGACCCACACCGCCCCTTCGAAGTAGTAACCGACGCAAACGACATCGCCATTGGAGCCGTACTGCTACAGGATTTCGGCAACGGCCTACAGCCCATCGCATACGAGTCACGAAAGCTGCATCCGCCCGAGAAAAACTACCCGATACACGACCGCGAAATGCTCGCGATCGTGCATGCGTTCAAGGTCTGGCGCTGTTACTTGACTGGCGCAGACGTGACAGTACGGACAGACCACCGATCACTATAGTACCTCCGCGCACAGCCCCACCTCAACCCACGACAGATCCGCTGGCTCGACTTTCTCGGGTCAAACTTCCACTACACGGTCATCTATAAAAAGGGAGCATCGAAAATTGCCGACGCACTGACCCGCCCTAATGCCCAAATCCACGCGATACTACTTGCCCAGACCAGCCCACTTCTGACAGGCCTATTTACCCACGGATACCAGACAGACCCGTTCTTCACAGGAGGAAACTCGCAGCAGTTCGCAGCAGCAAAAGGAGTTTATTACGTAAGAGCCGGCACCGACCGCATCTGGGTACCGGGCTACACTTTACTAAGGGAGTTGTTACTACAGGAGGCACACGACGGGGTTACCTCGGGACATTTCGGAGTAGAGAAAACACGGCAGCAGCTGCAGCGGTATTACTACTGGCCCGAAATGCTGACCAACGTGCAACGACACGTGGCATCGTGTCCCACCTGCCAGCTCATGAAGTCGTCACGACAACGACCGGCAGGACAGTTGCAGCCGATACCACCCCCAGAGCGTGCTTGGCAGCAGGTGACGATGGACTTCGTCACGGGGTTACCGGCTGGATCAAGTGGGAACGACGCGATCCTGGTCGTCGTCGATCGGCTGACGAAAATGGCACATTTCGCAGCATGCAAGAAATCAATCACAGCCGAAGAAACAGCTCGCCTCTTCATCGCCACCATCGTTCGATTACACGGGATACCAGCAGCGATCATCAGCGACCGCGACACGAAATTCACCAGCAACTTCTGGCGGAACTTGTGGCAGCAGTTCGGCACGCGATTACAGTTTAGTTCCTCGTACCACCCCGAGACCGACGGACAGACAGAAAGGACAAACCAGACCATGGAGCAACTCATCCGAGCCACGCGCGACGACCCGACCACATGGGAACAGCAACTGCCACTCATCGAATTCGCGTACAACAACTCGCCATCCGCCACGACCCAACAATCACCGTTTTACCTAAACTACGGACAAGACCCCACAGTACCTATGACCCCGAATCCCGACAACCCAGTCCCACGCGCGCAACAGTTCGCAGAAATACTACAAGCAGCACGGACCCGAGCAGCAGAAGCATTAAAAAATTCAAACATCATCGCTAAGCGCAATGCTGACCGCCACCGCCGACCTGTCACTTACCAGCCCGACGACCTAGTTTTACTCGACACTCAAAACCTCCGCCTACCCATAACCCCAAAACTCCGCCCCCGATATTGCGGGCCATTTCGCATCAGCCACATGATCACACCCGTCACCGCCCATCTCCTCCTCCCTGCTGACTGATACGTCAGCCCGTCATTCCACGTCAGCCTGCTACGCCCATACGTGCCATCCACCAGCCAACTGCCTCGCAACCGCCCCGCCAGCATGACACGACCGCCGACAGAGCCAATCATCACGCCTAAGAAAATACTCAGCCACCGAGTACGTGACCCACGGGGAGCCCGCAGAATCGAATTTCTGATCCGCTGGAAAGACCGCACACCCACCGAAGACAACTGGGTCCCCCTGGATAGAATTGAGAATCACCCTGTCATCACTGAGTATCTGCGCAGCCGAAACTTCCGAGATGTACACGCGCTCTCGTAAGAGGGGCCTCTTTGGGGAAGGGGGTAGTGTAAGGAAAATTCCTTTTCCTTACTTCGCGTCCCTGCTTACCGCGTACATGGCCGTTCCCGCCATCGGCACCCATCCATGAACGTTACCCGTTCACGACATTCGCCTCGACCACGACTCCCGCCACTGTTCACGACGCGACCCAACCTAACGGTTCGGTTGGTAACCTGCGCTCCGGACCTCCGCCTCGACAATTCTCCAAACCTCGGCGCTAGGCCCGTAGCGCACCCCAATTTCCCACATTACCGTTACCACGCTAGCTTCGCTATATAACTTCGCTCATGTCCTTCGCTCAAACTGTATTGATTGCTTCGATAGTGCAATTCTCACTCGCTCGTTCAATTGCACTCGTAACACAACTGTTAGAATGTATATTTTGTATAACTGCATGCACATGGTGGAACCGTGAGCATTCAGTAGGGGTAGTTCAGCGTGGTTCAGTGCGGCTGAGCACTGAACTTCAAATGCTCTTTCCAAAATTGGAGACTGACAGCGCACAACTTTCCGCCTCCTAATAGCGTGAACCACATTTCCTAAAGTGGACAATTCGTCGCGCCACTCGTCGGCGCCCAGATGTCTAGCAATGCTGCCATGCACATGCACCACAGAACTTGCTCACGCTGGCGTTCGATAGTCGCGACGCTGCTTTACGGTGGCGAGCTGCGCATGTCGAAGAGAACGGAGCGAACGTGGCATGCATTCCCTTCCATGGCGGCTTGCTCAGCGCCATCCGAGCCTGCCTTATGACTCCCGCCAAGAAAGCCCTACCACACCGCCGTCCAAGCCGCGAAACTGGGACAGCAAGCACCTCATCCCCACGCTTCGTATGCGCGGCCCGTCTTAGAACGCCATCCGCAGCGTTGCGGGAGGGGAAGTCAGTTGCGCCATGGCCGGCGCCAACGAGGCGCGTGCTTGCGCCAGACGCGCCGTACTTCCGATCGTCCGACCATCGGCGCCGTCACCGCCGTTCGTCCTCCCTGCCAATTCGCCTACGGGTTATCGGCCGCAGTCAGTGCGCCCGTCCGTGCGCGGCGCGGCTATTTAGTCGCTCTACTGCCATGGCGCACGCAGCTCCCCGGAGTTCCGCTTAAAACACCACCGTTTCCACCGCAATCGCAGCAGCAGACTCGAGTCGATTAATTTCAGATTTCTCCTCCCGCACGCCCGCCGCAGACTATCACTTTGCGTGCTTTCCGTACTTGTGATAGTTCGCGACGCTGCGCGTTTCAGAGAAGTCGCTTCCCGCGCGTTACAGCGGCCGAGATGGCGCGGCTCAAACTGTTGTGCACGCTGCTGCTCCTCGTGCTGCTGTGTGAGTGAAGTCTCGTGATATATGATTCTTGAGCGTTTCAAAAAAATGTTTCGTGATTGTAAGTGAGCTGTTGACAGGTGGTCCACTCCACTGCTCGAGGTGGCCTTTGAGTCCGACTCGAAATTCTCCTCGCTCTGCTGTGTAAATGAAGTCTCGTGAGAAGTGAGCCGTTGACAGGTGGTCCGCTCCGCTGCTCATGCTCGCGTCCTCTCCCCACCCTCCCTTCGCCCCTCACTGCCCCTCGTCTTTTCAGAACCGTCCTTGTCCTCCTTCCCACCCACCCCCGCGCTCTCCCTCCTTCTCTCCGCTCCCCCATCCCTCCTGCCACTCTTGTTCCCGTCGCTTTCCAGCTTGCTACCTCTCTCCTAACAATTCTCTTTATCTGTTCTTCCGTGTTGCCGCCTGTTGTCCTCTCTCACCCTCTGTGGCTGCAGATGCAGCTGACACTCAGGTACCACCACTGCCACCACCACCACAGGCGCCACCACCACCACTGCAACCGCCACTGCTGCCACCAACCATGCCATGCGCCTGGCACACGCTTGCCATCCGCCACACGCTTGCCATCCGCCACACGCTTGCCATCCGCCACACGTTGCCCTCTCTCCTTCCTACCTCCTCCTTGTCCGTCTTCCTTCTTGCATCTGTTACATTCTCTCTCGACGATCTTCTTCCCCTACTTCTTGAGTCTCTTCCGGAATTCTCCACACTCTATATCCCGCACCCCCCTTTCCCCCTCCCCCATCGCCATGGTCACAGGCCAAGACAGTGACGGTGGGCAGGGGGTGGTTCAGCCCGTGGTCGTACGGCGTTGAGTCCTGGAAGCCTCCTGTTGTGAAACCCGGGGATAAGCTTGGTAAGCCCTCGGCAGCCCATGGCAGCCCATGGCAGCCCATGGCAGCCCGTGTGTTGCTGCACTCATGTGAGCCGCGTCATCCTTGCCCCCCCGTCCACTTTATCCTCCCCTCCTCGCTTCACCCTCCCAACCTCCCTCCGTTCTCCCAGTCTCCCTCTGCTGATTTACCTCTCTCCCCTCCTTGCACCTCTTCCTCCTCCCCTCCCCCCCTACTCCCCACCCTGCAGTGTTTCTCTCGCGCATGGCGGCTTATAACATGTGGCGCTTCAAGGCCCTTGCATACTAATCGTTCCCCATTTTATCTTCATTCTCCCCGTTCCCCCTCCCGGTACGTCCTCTCTTCCTGTTCCCTCACCACCCCCCCCATCAGTGTTCCGGTGGCGCATGGCAGCGCATGACGTGTGGCGTCTCAAGGGCCTCGCAGCTTACACCAACTGCACCTTCATTCCCCCTCCCCTTCGTTCTCCCCTTCCTCGTTCTCCCTCCCACACCCCTCAGTGTTCCGCTGGCGCATGGCAAGGCATGACGTGTGGCAGCTCAGGGACCTAGCAGCCTACACCAACTGCACCTTCGCCACGGGCAAGAGGCTCAAGCACGTGCACATCTCCGAGCGCTACAAGTGCGCTGCTGCCCTTTCTGCTGCACACACCGCTCCAATCTCTCTTGCACAACCCACCACCACCACCCTTCACCCGCCATCACCACCCTTCACCCCCCCTCACCAAACTCTTCCAGCTTTTGGTTTGTCTCATTTTACTGTTACGATTCCCTTTACCTGGCGCTCCCCCTGCAGCAATTTTCTTGTCGTTGCCTCTCCTCGTGTCCCTGCTGCAACCCTCCCAACCTGCTCAACCCTCTCAACCGCTCTCAACCCTGGCAGGTACAAGGTGCCACGGACAGCAGCGGGTACAACTCTCTTCTTCGCCTGCAGCGTGGACGCTCACTGCAGCGCCTACCACATGAAGACACAGATCCCTGTCTCACCCTAGACTGCCACCTGAAGCTGCCTGCGCTGTGCCATCTAGAAACCCTCATGACGCCATGTCATCTCATGAGTCATTACACCCACAATGAAGCACCAAGGGCCCTGTCCTGTCTCGCCCTGGAGTGCCATTTCAGATGCCTTAGGAGTCAACTGCAGCGTGCCATGCTGCCTCAATATGGTTCCTAGAGAACAGAAGCTGTAGGTATTACCTGTCTTCCTGTAGATAGAGAGACTCCACCTCCTTTTGTTGGCAGTTTGTGCTGTAAATTTGCGTAACAACACTGTTTGTCAAGTTGAATTCAATCGTCTGTTATAAGCGGTTTTATTTTTCTCTCCTAATAGTGTACCCTTATTTTTTTCCTAAGAGTTCATATTCACTGGATAAGGCATTTATATATATTCCTGGTACGATTTGGAATATATTTTTCCAGACGCTATCACCATTCCTTGCCTGTAAAGTGGACGGAGCCAAGGGCTGCCCACGTGGCGGCATCCCGTGGGCTCGGCGGCAACACCAATACGCGGCTCGCTGCTTGCTGCCTAAACTGAACGGCTTCTTCTGTGGCTGGCTGGCTATCCCCTAGCCACCGACTACCGCCATGGCTTCTTCTATTTTGGCTTCTTGCTCTTCCAGCGTAGTTTTTGCGGCGCCGCGCATTTTAACCCTTCCAGCCTACAGAAGCCGCCCATATCGTCGGTACGGCTCGCGCTCGGGACAAACCCCCCTTATGAACCGCATGTGGCGCCGTCCGTTCTCCTGCTGCAGCAGCTGCAGCAACGAGTCAAGTCGCAAGAAAGCAGGGCGTCCCGTGCCGCGCTCAAGATCGAACCTCGCCGTGCCCTTCCATTGCTCAGCACTGAGCATTCAACGTAGCGCTCGGCGCGCAGCGCCGGTCACTCTGCGTGTATTTTAATGGCGCCTTCACGCCATTGTGCCATAACTTGTGGCGCCCTTGGGATTAATCTTAGCTCGTTAAGTTGCACGCATCGCTTACCTCGAGGTTAACTAATAGTTGCGGCACCGGAATCGTCTGTGGTTGGAATATCAACACCTTTTCCAACCCCTCCGAGAGTCTCGGACATCCCAGAAACTTAGTCTCTAAGATACCGAGCCGTGTCGCGATCAGCCATGGCGTCAGCTCGCGCCGCGATTCTCCTCTGCACGCTCGTGCTCCTCGCGCCGTGTGAGTCACTGGCTTCAAATGGACTCTCTCTTTAAATCACGCCGTGTGAGTCATTTTCGCTGTTACTGGTTTCGTGGTTCACCTTTCACATTCCGTGTTTCTTGATTCTCGCTGCATCTTATTCCCAACCCCCGCTTACCTCCCCCACACTCCCGCCCCCCCTCTCCCCCCCCTTCCCCCTCTTCGCCCTCTCGAATCCCACCTACATGCCGTTCCCGCGGCCCAATCCTTCCCTCCCGCGCCGTTGCTGCCGCTGACGGTGCTACAACGTCCACATGGCACGTGACGTGGCATGTGACGTGGCATGTGATGTGGCATGTGACATGGCGTGTGACGTGGCATGTGATGTGGCATGTGACATGGCATGTGACGTGGCGGCCTCCAACGTGCCGCTGCTGCGTGATCATGGCGGGAACACCACTCGGCCTCTGCATGTTGCACACGTGGCGTGGACGTGCTGACGTGCCACCAGTCCTGCTGCAAGCCCAGGCAAGCACCCTGCCAACCAATAGCGGTCTTCCAAGTACCGCACAAGGATGTTCAAGGAAACGTACCAGAGACTGGCCTGCATCAGCTATCATTTTCCTCCTCGCCCTAACCGTTGGCTGCTCTCCCCCTCACTCCCTCCCTCCCTCCCGCCCGTCCCTCCTCGCCCTGCCCCCCCCTTCACAGGCAAAGGCAGTGCTGGTGGGGTACGGGCCTTTCCCGTGGTCCTTCTACGTCTCGCGCTCGTGGAGTCAGCCCGTCGTCAGGCCGGGCGACGTGCTCGGTGAGTCAACGCCAGTCAACGCCAGTCAACGCACCTGGGGTTTCGCCTGGCGGGTGGGGAGATGCTTTGGAGAGTGGGCCGGGGAGGGCCTGTGGATTAACCGATAGCCTCGTGTACGCCGTACGGCATGGGCGAGGGATCTGTGAGCTGCGACCTCTTACTCTTAGCGGTGCCTCAAAAGGCCTCGGCACTCGTTCTCGATTAGCACCAAGTTCTCTTCAAAAGGCCATCGTCGCTCTAAATCCAACTCCCCTTGCACTCACCTCCTCCCTCGCTGCGTCCCACCCTCCCACCCTCCCACCCTCCCCCCCTTTCGTGCCACTCCCACCCGCACCCAACACCACCGCGGCGTGCAGTTTTCAAGTGGGGATTCTGGCCGCACGGTGTGCGCAGGCTGGCAAGTGGCACGGCGTATGAGAACTGCGACTTCAGCGGCAGCTCCAAGGTTGCCGCCGTGCGCTTCTTTGGCTACGCCAGGTAACACGCTTCCTCTGCCCTGCTCCCTCAGTCTTCCTCCCCCATCCCATCCGACCGCAACTCACAGTTGCCTTCACTGGCAGCTCCAAGGTTGCCGCCGTGCGCTTCTTTGGCCACGCCAGGTAACCCCCCTTGCACTCCTTCTCTTTAGCTTCTCGTTTCTCCCCTCCCTGCCTCTGCTCCGCTCTTCCTCCCTCCCACACCACAGCTGCACGCTTCTGTTGTTCGCATGCTCCTTATTCCCTGACCTGCATTGCTTCCCGCCCTCTCTCGGGCGCACTACGCCTGCAGCTGATGCCGCCACCACGTGACAGCGCTTGTCTCTGCCCGCACCGAATTTCCCAGCTGCCTGGCCTCTTTTCCTTCTTCCCTGCACCTGCCTCTTATTTCCGCCCTCCTCTCTCTCTCATGCTCTCCACTCTCCCCTCCCTCCCTCCCCCCTTCCCAGGTACACAGTCCAGGCAGCTGATGCAGCCGCGGCGCTCTGCTTCACCTGTGCCTTATTCCCCGTCCCCCTTGACCTTCCTCCCTTGCCTCTCCACTCTCCCCTCTCCCTCTCCCTCCCCACCCCACACCCCAGGTACACGGTGCAGGCAGCTGATGCGGCAACGGCGCTCTTCTTCGCGTGCCCGGTGCCCAGCCACTGCGGGCCCGGTGGCATGAAGGTGCAGGTCAACGTCACGCCCATGTAGAGGGCAAGGCACGCAGCGGGCGCGTGGCTTCTTAGTCGGCTCACCAACCCTGCCGATTGATTCTTGAGTCGACCGAGATGTCATCTGCGGGCCGGGCGGCATGAAGGTGCAGCCTGCAGGTTAACGCCACCCCACAGTAGAGGGGAGGGATGGGGTCTGAGTAGGCTCGAAGGCGCACCATTCGTTTGGCCTCCAGAGCCGTCCCTCTCTGGACTCTACAGCTGCTGCTCCACCCGTGCCTGCCACCCTTCTTCTACGCTCCACCGCTCGCCGCCCTCTGCATTCCTCTCCTTTCGTTCCATTTCTTACACGGCCCTTCCTGTTGAATAAGCGCCAGGTTTCCTTCCTCGCCTGGTGCCCACCACCCTGCTCCACTGCCGAGCCAGCAGTATTTCTCGAGTATTGAGCCAGTGACCATCACTGCTTGCCTTCACGCAGAATTCTCGTCTGTCTGTGATGGCCTTTCGATTCGAACGCTGCCTCGCTGCCTTCAGCATCTGGTGGATTGAGCGGCCCATGTTGGTCGCGTGTGAATAAGGCTGCTGCAGGGGCGAGGGTTGGTTAAACTGCCTTCCTTGTTTGTTATTAGTTTTGTACCTGCAGTGCTGATTCTGTTACGTGCTACAGTGTTGTACTTTGAAGTTTAGTGGCATCGTTTTTTCACACTCACCAACCAAGACAAGTGCTGGCAGCGCAAAAGATTCCTGAAACAACCAGAACCCGCGGTCAGTAAGCATTGAACATATGCTTATTGTGCTGCAACCAACGTAACATATAACGCATTTCTCTGGTCCTGCGGCTACAAGGTTGTGCTGTGCAGGCAATACCATCCATCAAGGACAAAGAGTTAATAAAATAAACAGAAGTCATAGTGAGTGTGCAAGTACGGTACCTATTTGATGGATTGCTACTGCAAAGAAATACGGTACAGTTGGTGTGTGCAGCAAACTATGTGTGAACTAGGTACCGTAAGATCAAATGTAGAAACTAGTAAAACAGCTCCAGCCCCACAAAGAATCAGCTTCCATTCACTCAATGCAGCAATGCAGCTCCAGCCCCACAGCGGTGCTGCTGTGCACCAGCAACACGGCAGATCCGGTAGGAGGCCAGGAGCAGCCTCAATACCACACCAGCCCACATATAACAGCAGTGTTACTTGTGGAGTTAGGGCCAGTCGATACATGGATGGAAGGATATGCATTCATAACCACTGTATACTGTCGTTTAGTCATCACCCCTGTTACAGTCACGGTCGGACATACGATTTTCCCTGTCAGCAGCAGGCCTCTTTGTCCCCAGCACCGGCTCCCACCAGTTGGCCATACTCGTTACACCCATACTTGTTACAATCACAGCCAGCCATGGTCGTTGAGGTACTGCAGCGCCATGGTGCAGCATCCCTCCCCCCAGCATCGTCTCGGCTCGCACCAATACACCATACTCCCTACAGTCACACCCGTCACAGTTACAGCCAGCCGTTGTCCTTGAGATACTGGAGAGCCATGGTGCAGGTGACGACAGAGGGCAGCAGCATGTCTCCACTCAGCGCCATGCCCTGCAGATCCCCCACCGGCACCCGGTGCACCTCTATGAACTCCTCTAGATCCCTTGGGAGAGGGTCGGAATCGTCCTGCAGAGTGGGGAATTGGGGCGAGGAGACAAGAGAAAGGGGAGTGGGCGCAGGTCCTTCATTGGCACTCGGTGCACCTCTACGAACTCCTCTAGGTGACTTTTGAGTCGACTCAAAAGTCACCTCTAAATCCCTTGGGAGAGGGTCGGAATCGTCCTGCGGAGTGGGGAATTGGAGCGAGGAGGCAAGGGAACGATAGGGAGTGAGGGAGTGGGTGCGGGTCACCCACCGGCACGCGGTGCACCTCTATGAACTCCTCCGTCCCTTGGGAGAGGGTCAGCGTCGTCCTGCGGAGAGGGGAATGTGGGGTAGACACAAGGGAGCAGCTCAGCATGGTTCTCTGCAGAGCAGGCATTTCCCACCCACGCATGCAGCATGGAGGGTGTGCACCTCTGTGAGTGAACTCCTCCCAGTCCTCCTAGTCCTCCCAGTTCAGTCATCCTAGTCCTCCCAGTCCTCCCAGTCCTCCTAGTCCTGGGGGTATACGTTGCTGTGGGGAATGGGCAAGGGAGGACCAGTTTAGGGGGGTGGCAAGACGAGGTGCAAGGGGAGGAGGGAGGGTACGTCGCCCACGTGAACTCCTGCATGTCTGGTGGTGCGTGGGGCATTTTGAGGCGCCTCGAAAACTGACACCCACGTTACCTCATGCATGTCTGGGGACGCGCGGGAGGGTGGAGGGGGAAAAGAGGGCAGGGATGGGGACGCGAGGGGCACAGAGGGGTTGAAACGAGGCCTGGGAGGGAGGGGAGAGAGGGAGGTGGCAAGGGAGCCATGGAAAACAAATACCAGAGGGGAGACGAAGGGGAGGCCAACCTGAGGGTTGCAGGGAGGGAGGGAAGGTGACTGACTGACCTGAGGGTCGATGACGAGGAAGGGAGTGAATCGGTTCTTGCACCACTTGACCTGCCACGCACACAGGGGAGAGGCGCAATGGGCTTAACTCCTCGGTTAATTGGAGGGTTTCAGATCAGCACTTTGGCCTGCCACACAGCAAGGGAGCAAAGGGGGGTAGGCAGCAGTAGTGACAAGGAACGCATGTTCACCTTCAAGGTCGGATTGTGGATCAGCAAAGCTGAGCAGGCACGAATGAAACACACGTCTTCAATCATTATGAGCTGATTGAGATGAACGAGCCTACTTTAAGAGGTAACGCAAGCTCCCTTGCATGGACTGCACACACATGTGTATGGTTGAAAGGGCACGCAGCTCCCACCGAACGAAGCAGGAAGAAACGGGTGAGCGTGGAAAGCAGGGAAGTCTCACCTCGAGCAGGCCGGGATGGTCGTCCCCCACGAGCTTGATGAGCTGCCCTCCACACAGCCTCGCCTGGCGCATGCATGCAGGGGCAGCAACGCATGGAGCGAGAGGTGATGAGTTCTTTTTTAGAAACTAAACAATGAATCAGTTAACGACGATGTTTATGAGTTGCCCTCCAGACAACTTTGTCTGGCGCATGCAGGGGTAGCAAGGCGTGGGTCACTTCTGAGAATTCTCAAAAGTCACCTCCGAGAATCCCAAACTGTCACCCTTCACAACCCTCATCAATCAACCCACTTCCGTCTTTCTTTTACATGTGAGTCACATCTGAGCATTCCCAAAAGCAACTTCTGAGAGCCCTCAGAACCATCGCCCTTGGCGGGTCTCATCAATCCGAGCGCATCCCACATCACCCGCGTCTCACTCACCTCTTCAGACAGCTCTCTGCGAGCGCAGTCCTCCAGGGACGTGTGGTTGTCCGTGTAGCCGCCACACGGCACCGTATAGACGAGGGCGTTTGCTCCCTGCGGGCCATGCAGGGCGAGGCAGGGGGAGGGAGAGGTAGCAAGTTTGAAGACGTCTGAATACATGTGGGACGGGTCCTCCAGGGGCGAGTCGTTGCCTGTGTACTTTTGAGACTTCTGAGAGGTGAATCCACTTGCCACCGTGTATACCAGCGCGTTCGCTCCCTATGGGCCATGCAGGGGGTGGCAGAGGGCGAGGCAGAGGGAGGGAGAGGTAGTAAGGTTGGAGACGTCTGAAAACATGTGGGACCGGTCCTCCAGGGGCGTGTCGTTGCCTGTGTACTTTTGAGACTTCTGAGAGGTGAATCCACTTGCCACCGTGTATACCAGCGCGTTCGCTCCCTATGGGCCATGCAGGGGGTGGCAGAGGGCGAGGCAGAGGGAGGGAGAGGTAGTAAGGTTGGAGACGTCTGAAAACATGTGGGACCGGTCCTCCAGGGGCGTGTCGTTGCCTGTGTACTTTTGAGACTTTCCAAAGTGGCCCCACATGGAACTGTGTACACCAGCACGTTCGCTCCCTACGAACCATGCAGGGTGAGGAAAAAAACGCGAGGGGGAGGGAGAGGGAGGGAGAGGGAGGAAGGGCAGGAAGGCGAGCGAGTGAGGGAGGAGGGAGGCAGGCACACGCCAAGAGATGCCTCAGAACACTGCAAAACCCTCTTCTCCAGCCCGTCCCCCTCTTCGAGGACCAGACGGAACATCGCCACCGCCCAACCATCCATGTGACCACCAGCAAACAGTGCCAAGTGCTCCTTCATTTTCTTGCTACCTCATTCGCGCTACCTGATTCGCTTGCTGCCTGATTTGTTTGCTACCTGACTCGCTTGCTGCCTGATTCACTTTGTACCTCATCGTTCTTGTGCCTACCTGTGCGTATTCCTTCAACAAAGTAACAGTCTTGGTTTTCGAGTGAAACGGCAGCACGCACACAAAGTGGCACGACTTGGTCGTAGCCGCCACCACATCATACCCCACCACCTGCTGCGCCCACAGCTCCGCGCGCTGCTCCCCCTGCCCCACTTCCACTTCATCGTGTCTACCAGAATGAGTTGCATCACGTACCTGCGCGTATTCCTTCAGTAGAGTAACCGTCTTGGTCTTTGAATGGAACGGCAGCACGCACACGAAGTGGCACGACTTGGTGGTAGCCGCCACCACATCATACTCCACCACCTGCTGCGGCCACAGCTCCGCCCGCTGCTCCCCCTGCTCGCCCTGCACCTGCCCCAGCTCCAGCCCGTATCCTATCCACCCGCCCGAGTGCCCGCTGCTGTTCGGCCTCTCTTCTGTCACCCCGAACTCCTCCGCTAGCAGACAATCGCCGCCGACCGGGTGCTCATCTGATGCTGGTCGGGTCATGCTGGCTGGGAGGGTTTGGCCGTTGGGGAGAGGCTGGGGGGGATGCTGTGAGGGGGAGGGGAGGGGGAGAGGAAGGGGGAGGAGGATACAGGAGGGGAAGAAAAACGGGAGAGGAGGAAGGAGGGGGAGAGAAGGTGAAGAGGACAGAGAAAGGAGAGGGAGAGGAAGGGGAGAGGAGGGACAGATGATGGGGAGAGGGAATGAGTAGGGGGAGAGGACCGGACGGGAAGAGGATGAGGAAGAGCATGAGGCGAGGCATGAAATGAGTCGTGGGACGGTGCGAGATGAGGCATTGGACAGGATGAGGAACAGGATGAGGCACGTGCTGGGCCCTGGAATGAGGCCTGGGGTGATGCATGGGAAGTGACATGAGATGCGGCATGGGAGCACAGGATGAGGCACGGGATGAGGCTCAGAATGAGGCGTGGGACGAGGCGTGGGGTGAGGCATGGGAAGAAGTCTGAGATTGAGCACAGTATAGTAGGAGCCACACTTTCAAATCAACCAGTGCAGGGATGTCACTGGTGTTTCAAAGGCAAAGCCACGTGGATGCCTGTGGGATGGCTGGTGTTTACAACATTTGGCTGCATGATTTCACATGCTAGTAGCTGAACTCACAAACTTATTTCCATCTTGGAGAAAAGAGTTTTGCTTCTTTACAGACGAACACACTGCAGCGTGCAACGCGCGACAGCTGGCTGACAGAGGAACTGCCAAGCATGGGAGCAAAGAGCTTACCTCGACAACTCGGTTGAAGACATTCAGGTAGCGTGAAAACTTCAGCTCCTCCTGCCCAGACAGTTGCACAGAGTCAGGAGTTCAGACCACAGTTGTATGAGGATAGGCGCATGAGGAAGACATGAGGACAACATGGTGCAAATGCAGGAATAATATTAAAGCGATTCTCGCACACAGGGAGGACGACAAAGCCACAACAGCACAAGAAATGCAAGATTCGAACAACGAAGCACGGGATCAGCACGGGATCAGAGCTCTGTTCGGAAACAGCGAGAACATTTCTCACCTTGAGGATCTTGAACTCGTATGGCCGTTTGGGTTCTTCTGCGGAAGATAATATCGGTATAGGAAGCTCACTCGCCACCCCTAGCTCCTCCTCTCCGCCCATCCCCTCCTCTTCCTTCGCCACTATTTTCTGCTCTCCGCTTTCTCTCCCTAGGGCACTGCCGTTCACAGCCCGTTCAACCCCTCTACCGTTGCTTTTAATCTCGCTCGCGTCGTCTGCTTCGACTACGAGTAACCCGCTATCGTCTGACCATGCGACTGCTCGCACGCTGTCGCCTGATGCCGTGTCGTCTGCCGATAGGTCCATATCCACGTGGTGGTTCGTGATTCGCAGCACCGCGCTCTCTTCTGCCAGCCCGTCTATGTCCGACTCATCCTCAGCTGAACCTGGAAGGAGGGGAAGAAGCGAGGGCAACGGACACCAAACGCGCAATAAGACCGAAAGGGGGAGTCGCGGTTTGTTCGTGAAGAATCAGCACGGGACGTTGTAAGAATGAACGCGTAACAAGGGAAAAAAGATGTGATAACACCTCAACGGTCAATCTTCCACCGAGAAAGGAAACGAGAATGGCATACCTCGGTTTCTGGAACCAGCGGCTTGGTGCGGAATGGCGGCCTGCCCAAAGCCGAATGCAACACAAGCGAATCAGTACAGCTTGATATAGTTCTTCTTAAAGAGCACGGCGAAACGTTCTAGAGACCTTGACGTATTATGATGACGGGCAAGGCGGGTACTTGAGATCACTACTCGGGTCCTATACGCGACAGCTGCACATAAGTCGGCTCGTGACAGCGAAGGATGAATCTAGAAGGTACAAACTTGCCGTACCCGACAACGCCACTTTGTTGTGCTGGTTGCTGCTCCTTGCCAATCGCCGGCTGGGGTTTGTCCGGTATGGAACGAAGCGGCGACTGACGAGCTGGACCGGGAATGTCGCTGGCGGTGCTGCGGCCTTCGCCTGAGTGACGTGGATGTCGGGCTGGTTGACCTCGCTCCGGCAGATATTTCTGTCGCCGTGGCGAAGGACGAGAGTCTAAAGTCGCAGACAGAGGAAACTGAGTTAAACGGCATTGCTGTGGAGATGGACGACGGAGGGGTCAAAGCCGACGAGAAAAGGCCTAACTGACGAACGCGAAAGTTAAACTCGGCGCGACGCACATCCACACAAACATAACACGTCACGAGCCGAATAGGCCAAGTGCTATTGTGCTGCGGTCACAGGCATAACGCGTCACGAAAGTTGCTTCGCGAACGTCGGAGATTCACGAAGTTGAAAGCGTTATTGCTTCGGTGCGAAAGCAAGGCGAGGTTACAGGACTCACTCTTAGCGCCTCTGGACGCGTCCGAAGCGACGTTTGACAGCAGAGCCGAGCCTCCGCCTACCCCTACAGCAACGGTCTCTCCTACTTTCCACATGCAATCCCAGTGATAGCTGTAGCCGAAGCTAAGTTCAAGGGAATAACAAACTTGCCTTCTTAAAGCCGCGGTGCAACTATCTTAGGAACAGTGACAAGCCGGGTTTTGTCTTGTTCCGTACTGGTAGTCAATTGGCTAGCGAGTGTGTAAGTTGTGTTGCGATGAAAACATCCAAGGCGAATGTCGCGAACCTCGAAAGGAAAAGTGGGGGGGAAGGGGTGGGGGGGAAGGGAAGGGGGGAACACACACGAAACGGGAAATGGGACCACATCAACACCCCCATACTCCCTTTCGCTGATTGTTCTGCCAATAACACCTCCACATTGCAAAACGATAAACCTTATGTTTCATAAAAACTTTGCAAAATACATATTTCACTTACAAGGTTTATTTTGGTTTATTTATCCATCCATTTGCAAGAGTATTATTTATAATGGGGAGAAAGAACATCAACTGTACAGACCTGCAAGACTTGGAATGTCATATTGAAATCCTTATCATGCAAAGGATCACAAGCAAACAACATGGCATAATCCAAGGAGAGCCGATTTTTACACTCCGATCCACTATTGGTGCAGCTGTCCATTTACAGGGAGGAGGGGGGAGGGGAAAAGGGGAAGGAAACGTTGCGCATTATTGAAGAATGTTAGGTAGGGAAATTGAAGAGAGCATGGAAACTGAGATATGATAGACAGCCTTCAGTGGCCAAGCAAAGCTGGTACTGTTGGCTGAATTGAACGAGAGAACGTAGTGGAAAGGGAAGGGACGGTAGTGGGGGAAGGCGAAGGGCAGGGGAGGGGGGAAAGGGATGGCTGAGAGAAGCGTGAATGGTGGGAGAGGACAGTAGGAAAGGGAAGGGATGTGAGAGAGGGGGAGGAAAGGTGGGAGGGAAGGACAGGGGGAAAGGGAGAGAAGGACAGGGGGAAAGGGAGAGAAGGACAGGGGGAAATGGAGAGGAGGACTGGGGGAAAGGGAGAGGAGGACAGGGGGAAAGGGAGAGGATGACAGGGGGAAATGGAGAGGAGGACAGGGGGAAATGGAGAGGAGGACAGGGGGAAAGGGAGAGGAGGACAGGGGGAAAGGGAGAGGAGGACAGGGGGAAAGGGAGAGGAGGACAGGGGGAAAGGGAGAGGAGGACAGGGGGAAAGGGAGAGGAGGACAGAGGGAAATGGAGAGGAGGACAGGGGGAAAGGGAGAGGACAGGGGGAAAGGGAGAGGAGGACAGGGGGAAATGGAGAGGAGGACAGGGGGAAAGGGAGAGAAGGACAGGGGGAAAGGGAGAGGAGGACAGGGGGAAAGGGAGAGAAGGACAGGGGGAAAGGGAGAGGAGGACAGGGGGAAAGGGAGAGAAGGACAGGGGGAAATGGAGAGGAGGACAGGGGGAAATGGAGAGGACAGGGGGAAAGGGAGAGAAGGACAGGGGGAAAGGGAGAGGAGGACAGGGGGAAAGGGAGAGAAGGACAGGGGGAAATGGAGAGGAGGACAGGGGGAAATGGAGAGGACAGGGGGAAAGGGAGAGAAGGACAGGGGGAAAGGGAGAGGAGGACAGGGTGAAAGGGAGAGGAGGACAGGGGGAAAGGGAGAGGAGGACAGGGGGAAAGGGAGAGGAGGACAGGGGGAAATGGAGAGGAGGACAGGGGGAAAGGGAGAGGAGGACAGGGGGAAAGGGAGAGGAGGACAGGGGGAAAGGGAGAGGAGGACAGGGGGAAAGGGAGAGGAGGACAGGGGGAAAGGGAGAGGAGGACAGGGGGAAAGGGAGAGGAAAACAGGGAGGGCACTGCCCAAGAGAAGTTGATGCTGAGAACCGGGCAAGGGATCGGAAAGGGGGAGGCATTGGAGAGGAATAAATATGGAGGGGGACGCGAGATGCTTCGCCACCGTTGCACAGATGCTTCGCCCCGCTGCTCGCTATCGTCGCCCTGGTGCTTGCTATCGTCGCCCTGGAGCTCGCTATCGTCGCCCTGGTTGTCGCTATCGTCGCCTTGATGCTCGCTATCGTCGCCCTGGAGCTCGCTATCGTCGCCCTGGTGCTCGCTATCGTCGCCCTGCTGCTCGCTATCGTCACCCCGCTGCTCATATCGTCGCCCCGCTGCTCGCTATCGTCGCCGCACCGCTCGCTATCGTCGCCCCGCTGCTCGCCACCGTCGCACCCATTCCTGCCTGTCGCTACCGTTGCGCCTTTGCTACCGCAGATACGTGAGGAATGGAGGGGCGGGAGAGGAATAAGGACGGCAACGGAGGAAAACGAGCGCAATGCGCTTCGAATACGACAAAAAGGTGTTTACGAGGTAGGAAATTGCGCAGATATTCGTGAGCACATCAATAGACCATGAAACGCGAGAAATCTTAGCGGAAATGGCTCTGCGTAGCTCGGAAAACGCACTTCAAGTTAGTAAGAACCTAGTTCAAGCGTGAGAGTTTGCCGAGTTTGAGTTGTTTTGAGTTCAAGTTTGAATTTTCAAGTTTGCTGCATGCGCTCCCCCTCAACTCGTTGAGCGGAGCTTTTCCCCGAGCCCTCCCCCGTTTCCCCCCCACACACATCATACTGCGAAGGACTTTTCCGCACGCCCTTCCCCCGCTGGCAGAAACCTCTCCCTGCTCGCTTTCCTGTGTATACTGGGTCACGCGGCTTTCAAACTATAATAGTTTGAACTGGAGCCCGGATATCTGCACCGCGGCTTTAATACTACCTACAGCGAACTGGTTCCTGTCACACCCGTCTAGAGTTGATGAATTCGAGGTGATTCAGAGGACACTAGAAAACCAAGGTAGATAGACCCGAGGAGATTCCTAGAAAAGGTGGTGGAGTGGAGAAGACCTGATGAAACCTAGGCTGCTATGTCTGGTCTGGTTGGTATGATCAACGGCAGTTTCCTGTTATTTCCTATTTCTGCACTGTACAGCGAGGCGGCGTGAACTTGGGTACATCTACGCTGATCGAGGCCAGGTTCGTCTTGAATCGTGAATCCCAGGCGCTCCCTGCTTCAATCAGCTGCGGTCACCAATCAGCCAACGGCCAATTGAGGGGGGAAACCGAAGCGTAAAACGCCCAGTCGAATGTTGCCACGGAGGACCTGTCTGTCATGGCCTTTCCTTCCTCGAATTACGGCGAATGGATAGGGTGGCAGGTGCTAAGGTTAAGGTTATATATTGATCGTAATCAAAGTACAAAGAGTAATCCATAGAGCAGTCTAGAAACATGGCCGAGGTGGCCAGCATCCGCAGTGGAGCACGTAGAACACACGTTATTCCTTGTCCTCGCGGACAACCGCCAGCTGCCTGGGGAGACGCTCTATGCGATGGATGACTATGGTGGTCGGAACGGGTTTCCCAAGAGCCAGGAGAGCCTTAGGTCGGGGTGGATAGAGGGTGTACCGGTCCTGTCGAAGAGGAGAAAGCGGAGTTTCTGTGCTCGCTTGATGCTGGATGATATACGTTGACGCTTCTTGGCCGATTGGCGTTTGCCTCTCCACATGTAAATTTTGAAGGCGATGAGGAACTGGGCTAAGATGAGCTGCAGTACCTCGAAGCTCGAGGAGGAGGAGTTGCGGTACCTGTGGTCACAGCGACTGTTCCACAGCGTCTTGGCTGCTGCTCCTACTAGTAGGCTCCATGGGGGGGACTGTCCAACCCGTGACTGTGGCGGGAAGAAGATGTGTTCGGCGGGGGCGGTTTGTCCGAGGTGACGGTCAGCGACTGTGCGCAGAGCAGAGGTGACATTTCCGGCGGAGGCGCATTCGAAGAAGATATGCGACAGTGTCTCTATAACAGCAGCAGGACACCGGGGGCAAACCCCTCGGTCGTCAAAATATTGGAAGCGTGATCTAGAGGGGAGAGTTAGTGTGTAGAGTCTGAAGAGGATATCCCGTTGGCGGCTCGGCTGGTCTTTGAGAAAGGGGTCCTTAAGGCCAGGGAGAGGGGGAGGAGGAAGGGTGAGGTCTCGGGTCCATCGACTGTGGTGAGTAAGCGGCTGTGTGGAGTAGAGGAGACGGCGGATGTCGGCGAGGCTGGGGGTGCCGTCCTGTAGAAGTTCTACCCTAGCTCCTAACCCTGTCCCTGTGTGAAGTGGCCCTGCGAGCCACCATTCCCTGACATACACCTCAATGAGGTCTTGTAAATGGAAGAGTCCGGTATTGATTGGGGTACGGCCGATGCGATGGTTGGGCGAGACGGGGTGGACAGTAGCCGAGACGGTAGAGGGGGGGATGAAAGCGACGACCTGGATAGCGAGGTGAGATATGGAGTAGTGGTCATCCGAGGGCATGAACCAATCTCCAGGGGAGGCAGAGGAGGAGTGAGGGGATCGGAGGCCGGCCCACCAGGGAGGCTTGATACGTTGATGAGATCTGGGAGGAGGCGTGTGGCGTCATCGTGAAATTCCTCCGGGAGTTGGGAGCAGAACTCCTGAGCAGAGATAGGGCTGACGTCGAAGGTGGTGATTCGGACAATGTGTCCGATGCAGAGCTGTCCTGTAAGCAGGAATCGCTCGTGTTGGCGGGTGCCGAAAGGTCGCTCGTCGGGTTTGAGGAGCAACCGGTTGAAGGCGAGAGGTTCGGTGAGGATGCATTGCATGCGTAGGGGTGGGCCACGGATAACCAGGGGAAGAGCGAGGAGGGTTTTAAGTTCATCCAGTGCCCGAGGGGGGATGAAGGAGGGAAGATAGTCACGTTCAAGGATGGCTTTATGGGAGAGCAGACCATGTAGCCCGAAGGGGAACGGGGTCAGGGTCCTTGTGACTTCCTCGGACGGGGTGGGTCCAAATCTGCGTAGTGCACGCTGGATAGCGAGGGCTTTGATTTGGGTAGATGGGGCGATCGCACCAACCCCACCGTCTTGGGGTGAGTTGTAAAGGAGGCCATTGGGGAGGAAGCGTTGTGCGAGGCCGTCCTGTTTATGTTTTGAGGACGAAAGGAAGTTCCCAACTGATATGTCAATTCGTTTGATGATGTTCAGCGGAGCAGGTTGGAAGCGGCCGGGATAGGAGATGACGGAGTTCAGAAAGATCGATGACAGAGATTTGCGGCACGTGACAGTGGCATGTAAGGCCGCCAGGAATTTGGCGGTGTTTTGTATACGGGCGAAAGCCTTAGTCCAGGTGGTGGATCCGGGGTGTAGTCGTTCAACATAAATTCCAAGGATGCGTTCTGCTTCGCTGGGGGCTCGGACGGGGATAGGCCCGGCATGCGCGAGATCAGTGGGGGGAATATTGAAAGGAATAATAGAGCACTTGTTCCAATTGGGTACCTCCCCAGACACGGAACCGAAGACGCCGAGGAGTATCACTGCGAGGCCGAGCTCTGTGTCTGAGGTGAGGAAGAGAGTGACATCGTCCGCGTAACATGCCATGAGTCGGCGCTGGACGGGAGACAGAGCGAAGCCGGGTAGGAAGAGGGACATGTATCGGTGGAAGATCTCTATGACACAGACGAAAAGAAGAGGTGCCAGAGGACAACCCTGTCTGACGCCCGTACGGACAGGGAAGGTTGGGCCGAGCATGTTGTTGACGGAGATTCGTGTGTTCGTGTCGGAGTGCATTAGTCGTACCCAATGTATGAAGGGAGCTGGAATCCCTAGGACCGCTAAGGCTTGGAGGAGAAAGGGGCGGTCGACCAGGTCGTAGGCCTTTCGAAAGTCTACCGTAAGAGCGAGGAGAGGGGTTGATGAGAATGCTGCCCAGTCCATGATGTCAAGGGTGTCGTTGATTGTGTCTCCAATTTTCCTGTGTTTGATGAAGGCGGTTTGGGACGGGTGGATGATCTGGGGAAGAACGAGCTGGAGGCGGTTAGCAAGACACAGCGCGAGTATCTTGTAATCAGCGTTCATGAGGGTGATGGGGCGAAGATTTTCTACGAGCGATGAGTCACCCCGTTTGGGGATGAGGACGGTGCGTCCGGTCAGCATAGACGGGGGTAAGCGAGAGAGAGGTTGCGGAGGGGAGAGCACGGAATGGAAGACCGGTGCAAATCGCGGGGCGAATTGCCGAAAGAGTTCCCCGAGCAGACCGTCTGGGCCGGGGGTTTTTCCTCGGGACAGAGAGAGTAGTGCTTTTCCAATTTCAGCTAGGGAGAAGGGGGCGCCGAGGCGTAGGAGTAGGGGGTTCGGGATGGAGGAGGGAGGGATGTGTTGCCAGAAGGCCGAGTTTACGGAGGCGGGGTTGTTCCCGCTGTAAAGTGTCTGGAAGAAGTTGGAGCACAGGTTCGTCATGGTGGGGAGGTCCGACGTTGTTTGTCCATTGGGTAAGGTCAGGGAGCTGATGATCGAGCCCTTGATTCGCGAGTTGAGGCCAGAGAGAAGGGAGGAGACTCCCATTTCCCTGTGCCCTTCCACTTTAAGCTTGGCCTTGAGCGCAATTTCGGAGGCTTTTGAGGCTTCATACCTGGCCAGGTGGAGTCTTGCTTGATCAAGGCGGTTAGACTCGGCCTGGGTCAGGGGCGTATACGCAGCATGTCGTTGAAGTGAGCCGATGGTATATTCCAGATGTGCGACTGTGCCATCGACGCGGCGCCGTTCTTGGTTGGAGAAGCGTTTGAGGTTAAGGGTGAGGTCGAGCTTCCATGAGTCCCAGGAGTCTGGGGAAGGATTGCTTGGGAAGATTGCGAGGCAGGAGTCGATGATTTGAGAGACATGAGGGCGCATAAGTAGATGCTGTCGGAGGCGCCAGGGGCGGGGGGCAACTGTGGGGTTGATGAAGCTGAGCGAGCAGAGAGGGGCGTAGAGGTGGTCCGTGATTGCCGTGCGGGTCTGGATGTACGGACTTGCAGTGAGGCGGGGTATGAAAGCTCGAGAGATGTATATTCTGTCGAGTGTTGGAATCACTGAACAGGAATGAATGAACTAGCAATGAAAAGAGTACAAGTACCTAACCCTAGAATTGTGTACCCCCTATAGGCTAACCCACTGTAGCCTAAACTAACACAACATATATAATGTTTGACACACCCCCATAGGCAAAGTGGGGGAGAACTAGGGGTCACAAGACCAGTCAAGGTAAAGCAAGGCAAAACAAGCTCAGGGTGGATCTCAAGGATACCACACAAATTCCGAGCACAAGCAAGTGGTCACAAGACCAGTTCACATGCAGGTTTATATATATAGAGATCACAGTACAACAGACTCAAGAAGTAAGCAAGTGAGGTCCAGTAGGCACAAGGCCTAGAAGAGTGCAAAAGCGCTGATGGTCACAAGGCTGAAGCGCCTTGGTGAACACATCAGCAGTGTTGGCCTCAGAGGCCACGTAACGCAGGCGAAGCTGACCACGCTGCTGCAGCTCTCGAGCGAGGAAGTAACGCAGAGCAATGTGCTTCGTTCTGTGCTCCAGTCTGTGCTCCTCACACAAGGCAATGGCTGCCTTGTTGTCGACGTACAGCACTGGAGGAGAACGAGGCTGCTCTCCAAGGTCGGTCAGCAAGTAGGTGAGCCAGCGTAGCTCCTGGGCCGCCATGGCTGTGGCGTAGATCTCAGCCTCACAACTGGAGCTGAGAACAGAAGAAGAGCGAGTAGAACGCCAAGAAACAGAACCAGAGCCAAGACTGAAGGAGTAACCCTGAGACGACCGCTGAGTAGCCTGGTCGTCTGCCCAAGAAGCGTCTGAGTGTCCAGTGAGAACAACTGGGACTCGCCCTCCAAGCACTAGCCCCATGCCCGACGTACTGCACAAGTAGCGCAACACCCTCTTAGCTGCATCCATGTGCTCCTTCCGGTGACGGCCGGGAGCGACATAGCGTGCAAGAATGCTGAGAGGGTATGCAAGGTCTGGTCGAGTGCAGGTCATCAGGTACATGAGGCAACCCACAAGCTCTGGATACGGGCCACTCGGCTCTACGGACTCATCCGAAGGCAGAGCTGAGAGCGAGTGACCGGTAGGCAGAGGAGTGGGCTGAGGCGAGGAGTACGTGAAGCGGAAGCGCTGAAGGACCTGCTGCACCATGTGTGACTGAGTCAAGGTGATGGTGCGGCGTGCTCTGTCCCGGGTGATCCGCAAGCCAAGATAGCTTGTCAGTTCACCCAGGTCTGTGCACGTGTGTCTCTTCTGCAGCTCCGACTTCACGTGGGCGAGTGCCACAGTGTCAGCAGTAGCAAAAACCAAGTCGTCGACGTACACAAGGACGTAGAACGGCGGCAGTGAGGTGTCGGTGCGTAGAAACAGCGACGGGTCAGCAGTAGAAGGCGCGAACCCAAGAGCCGCAAGCGTAGTCCTCAGTGTGTCGTGCCACTCACGAGGCGCCTGGCGGAGACCGTAGACTGGCCGTCGGAGGCTCCACTGGGTACCAGGAGGGAACGACCCAGTGAAGCCAGGTGGACGGCGCAGCCAGATCTCCTCGTGCAGGCTGCCCTGCAGGAAAGCAGTGCTGAATTCAAGCGAGTGGAGCTCGTAGTCACGCTGAGCGGCGACGTGCAGCAGAACCCGAAGAGTGGTCATCTTCGGGGTCGGGGAGAAGGTCTGGAAGAAGTCAACTCCCTCGCGCTGACTGAAGCCTCGTGCAACGTAACGCGCCTTGAAGACAGGCGGAGAACCCGGCGGCCGCTTCACCCTGAAAATCCACATGCCACTGACGATGTTCGCCCCAGGCGGGGGAACCTCGTCGACGTAGGTGCCTGTGGACTTCCAGGAAGCCATCTCTGTGTCCATGGCTGACTGCCACTGAGAGGAGTAGGGACCGGCCATCGCCTCTGCGTAAGAGCGTGGGGTCGGGATGTCTGGTGCATCCGGGTCTCCCTCAGGGGAAACAAGCATGGACACGAGATGGGGCAAAGCGGCAGCAAAGCACTGGAACTCCTCCTGCCTGTCCTCAAGGACTTCAGTGCCAAGAGCACACTCACCCCCGACGGACGGAGGACAGACAGACTCAGACTCAGCAACTAGGCTAGCAGCGTAGTCTAGACGACAGCGAGCAGCAAAGTCGACAAGCTCAGCAACTAAGGCAGACGCAGCAGCAGACTCAAAGGAAGGGTCAGTGACAACAGTGGCCAGGAGACGCGTGACAGCAGGACTGGTAGCACGAAGAGAGTCTGACCCAGGGTCAGGAAGAGCAGGAATAGAGGAAGCAGGAGGAGACGGCAGTGGGACACGCTGTGGAGCAGTGGACGGACGAAGCGCCATCCGGTGAGTGCCTGGGACAGCAGGAAGACGCTGACGCTGGACTCGATGACTAGAGAGAGCAGTGCGGACAGGCGACCCAGGACGAGACTCAGGCGACGCAGGACGAGACGCAGGCTCACGCCGCTCAGTAAGACCTCCAGTCGGACCAGTGTAAGGAGCAGGACCAAGGAGAGAGGAGGCAGACGGTAACGCCGACTGCAGCTGGACAGGCTGAGGACACTCTAAGGAGGGAGGAGGAAAAGGAGGAGGAAGCTGACCAAGAACCTGCTGAAGGAGCGGAACAAAGTACGGCTGAGACCGAGCAGCGACACCAGAGCCAGCAGGGACACCCGCACCAGGGTCGGCAGCACCAGCAGCAGCTCCAGCGTCCACGTCCTCAGCACCAGCGGTAGCTCCAACGCCCGGGTCCTCAGCACCAGCAGTAGCTCCAACGCCTGGGTCCTCAGCACCAGCAGCAGCTCCAGCGCCCGGGTCCTCAGCACCAGCAGCGGCTCCAACGCCCGGGTCCTCAGCACCAGCAGCAGCTCCAACGCCCGGGTCCTCAGCACCAGCAGCAGCTCCAACGCCCGGGTCCTCAGCACCAGCAGCAGCTCCAACAGCAGCGGGGTTCGTAACACGAGGCACGCCACTCCGAAGAGTGCAGCGCCGCTCGTACCACTCACGGATCCGCTCGCGGGAGGGGAGCTCCCGAACGGGAGAAGAAGTACTAGCACCAGTCCCAGTAGGACGTCCGGCTCGAGCGGTACCTCTCCGGAGGCTGCAGTACTCTAAGTACCACGCACGTAGCTGCTCCGAGGAGAGGGCTCCTCCAGGTGCAGGACTCCCAGACCTCGTACCTCCAGACGCAGAACCCCCAGACTCCGGACTCCGCAGCTCAGTACCACGAGGCTCCACCCCCCCAAGCTCAGCACCCTCAAGCTCCACACCCCCAGGCTCCACACCCCCAGGCTCCACACCCCCAGGCTCCACACCCCCAGGCTCAGCACCCCCAGGCTCAGCACCCCCAGCAGGACGAGAGTCGACAGCTACCTCAACAGGCTCAACCGGGTCTACCTGAGACACACCTGAGGGAGCGGCACCCTGAGGGGGGAGGGGGTCTGCAACAGCAGCACCTGGCGAGAGGAAGAGAGGCGGGGGGGGGAGCGGGGCAGTGCGGTAGGGGAAGAGGCGGTAGTAGGGGACGGACTCGTCAAAAGTGACGTCCTGGGAGGGCAAGACTCGGCGCGAGGTGGCGTGGTAAAACTGCCAACCAGACGCGTCCGGGACAAAGCCGAGGAAGACGCAGGGAACAGCACGGGAGGAGAGCTTGTCCGCAGACGAATCGCGGACAAAAGCTCGAGACCCCCAGACCCGGAAACGCGACGCATCGCCAACCTCCCCCGTCCACAGTAGCGTGGGCGAGGTCTCCGGCAAGGAGACACGGGGCCAGAGGTTGAGTTGATGCGCAGCGTACCGGACCGCAAACGGCCACAGAAAGTGGGGGGCAGCCGCATGGATCAAGGAGGTACGGGCGACCTCCATGACCAGGCCAATGCGGCGCTCCGCAACCCCATTCTGCTGTGGAGAAGCCGGAAGCGTGAACGACTGCTCAATGCCGTGCTCAGCACAGTAGGCTGCCAAGAGGTCGGAGGAGAACTCACCACCTCTGTCAGAGTGCAAGCGCAGGACAGGAAAGTCCGAGTGAAAACGCTCGCTGAGCTGGAGACGGGCTCTGCGGATCCAAGGGATCAAGACATCAGGGACCTCACCCTTGGTGCGCAAGGGGAAGACCGAGGTGTAGCGCGAGTAGTCGTCAACAACTATCAGGAAGTACCTCTCCTGACCCTGACCACGGACGCGGGCTGGGCCCCACACGTCCATGTGGAGTGTCTGCAAGGGAGCAGTCGTCGGGGGGAACGAGGAGGAGTGAGGAGCGGCGCGCTGCCGTCCCTCGACACAGGGGAGACAGGTAGGAGCAGGCGAGGGTGGGAGGGGAGGAAGGACCCTGGGCAGGCCAGAGACAAGGTACCTGGAGTGCATGGCACGAAGCCGCTGCACAGACGGGTGGCCAAGGCGGTGGTGCCAGAGGACAGTCTCGTGTGCCAAAGAGCGACACGAGCAGGGGGCGGACAGCTGACCTGACGCGGACGCGGACGCAGTCGCAGCAACCTGAGGGGACTCAGTAGTCAGTGTGTACAGGTCCGACCCCGGCTGCCGAGTGAAGGTAGCCAAGTGACGGCCCGTACGAGCACACGTGCAGTGTGTCACGCGCTCGTAGGCAGGGGTGAACTGGTGAACACCCCCGTCCTGGAGTGCACAGCCTGCCACCAAGTTCGTAGAGAACGAGGGGAGGTGGAGACCTGACAGTGTGCCCGACGGGACCGCAGGGCAGGGAAGGACAGTGGAAGAGGTCGCAATGACCGGACCCCCAGAGGGGTCAGCAAGGGAGACAGCAACTGGCCGAGTAAGTGGCTCAAGGGCAGTGCGGTCACGAAAGAAGCAGCGAGAAGCACCTGAGTCCAGTGTGAAGGTGTGCAGTGCGGCAGTCGACGCAGTACCAAGGGGGGGAGACACACGAGCACCTAGAGCAGCAGCCTCACCAGCACCTGGGGTAGCCGACACGTGAGTACCTGGAGCGGCAGACGCACTGGCCCTAATGCCCGGGTCGGGCGGCACACACAAGTACTCAGCACCCTCTCCACTAGTAGACATCACATACATGGCAGATAGAATAGCATCAAAGTCTAGAGCATAGATATCAATCCCCTTCTTCAGGAGATCAAGCCAGCGGGGCAGCTCAGTGGCCTGAGGGAACTGAACACGCCAAGCGTCGTCGAGACGAGAGAAGCAGCGCTGTGTGGCGTGCGGTCGTCCACACTGCTGACCAGTGCGGTCACCAGTGCGAATGACGTACGTGCAGCTAAGACCACCCCCACCCCCGTGCTGAGAGTACCACTCACGGACCTCCTGGGGTGAGAGGGTGTGCTGCTGGCCCTGGCCACCGCCAGCGCCTCCACGGCCACCACCACCGCTGCCACCTCCTCGACCACCGCCACCCCAACCGCCGCCTCCACTCCTGCCACCTCCCCCGCCGCTGCCGCCACCACCCCCACCGCTACCACTCGCCCCTCCAGCCGAGCCACCACCCCCACTGCCTCCACCGCCCCCACCGCCGCCTCCCCCGCCGTCACCGCCACTACCCTTGCCCCCTTTGCCCTTGCCGCTGCGGCGTCCGCTCGAGGCAGACGCAGTACCGACCTTCTCAGTACCAAGAAGGTCGACAGCAGCAGCAGAGGCGACAGAGGGAAGAAGGGGGGAAGGAGAACACCCCTCAAAGAACGGGGTACGGGGGTCGCCACGAGAGGCACCTACAGCGACTATGCTAGCCTCAGCTGCAAGTAGCTCCTTCTCGAGGAGGGCAATGGTGAGCTCAGTGGGGCAACGAGCTAGGAAGTGGTCCCTGACAGCACGCAGTGTGTCAGGGAGGCGGGTGACTAGGTGATAGAGAGTGAGCCAGAGTGGAGGGGGGTGCGTGGCAAGGAACTCAGCAGGCATGGCGGCACGGAAGCGGGCCTCACTAGTACGGAGGTGCGTGATGAGGTCAGCGACTGTGTGAAAGGAGGCCAGGTCGGGAAACAGGTAGGGGAGGGAGAGACGGCCTAGTGCGGCAGAGGCAGGTGAGGAGTAGCGAGCAACTACAGCTGTGTACAGTGCCGGTGCAGTCTTGTGGTGACCAAAGTGCTCGCGTTCGTCTATCGGCAGGGAGTTGCGAATGGCGAAGCGAGCGTGGGCATCACGAGTCTGCCACTGTGAGCGAGCAGTGCTGTCAGCAGTAGCAGCAGGGGCAGTGACAAGGCCTAGGGCGTGATCGTACAGTGAGATGTCATCCTTGGCTGTGAGCTGTAGGTAGAGGTGCAGGTCATCGAGCCAGGTGTCAAACTTCACAGGGCGGCCCTCAGCATCGAACACGAGAACCTGTGGGCTAGCCATAGGAACAGTAGAAATAGCAGCAGTAGCGGTAGGAGAAGCAGGTAGGACGAACCAGGTAGGGTAGGGCGGCGCGGCTCGGTTCAGGTCGGGTCGCGGCTCGGCTGGGTGGCGCGGCTCGGCTCGGGGCGCGCGGCTCGGCTCAGGTCATGGCGGGGACGGGCCGCCCGCTCTCCCTCTTGTGCTGCGGCGGGAACGGGCCGCCCGGGGCCTCTGGGTGGTGGGCACGGGTCGGCGAGGTAGGCACGGGGCCGGTTGGGGCCCTAGAGGGGCGAGCGCGGGGCCGATCGGAGCCTGAGCGGGGCTAGCGCGGGGCCAAACGGGGCCTTGACGGGGTTAGCAAGGGGCCGACGGGGCCTGAACGGGGCTAGCGCGGGGCCGACGGGGCCTGAAACGGGGCCGAAGGGGCCTGAAACGGGGCTAGCGCGGGCCTGATCGGGGCCTGAATGGGGCTAGCGCGGGGCCGACGGGGCCTGAGAGGGGCTAGCGCGGGGCCTACGGGGCCTGAAACGGGGCTAGCGCGGGCCGACGGGGCCTGAAACGGGGCTAGCGCGGGCCGACGGGGCCTGAGAGGGGCTAGCGCGGGGCCGACGGGGCCTGAAACGGGGCCGACGGGGCCTGAAACGGGGCTAGCGCGAGCCGACGGGGCCTGAACGGGGCTAGCGCGGGGCCGACGGGGCCTGAAAAGGGGGCCGACGGGGCCTGAAACGGGGCTAGCGCGGGTCGACGGGGCCTGAGAGGGGCTAGCGTGGGGCCGACGGGGCCTGAAACGGGGCCGACGGGGCCTAAACGGGGCTAGCGCGGGGCCTGAACGGGGCCTTAAAGGGGCCGACGGGGCCTGAACAGGGCTAGCGCGGGGCCGTCAAGAGGGGCCTCTAGGGGCGTGACACGCCGAGGCGCCCTAGGGCACGGGTAGGTAGGTAGGTAGGTAGTGACGTAGTGGTGGGCCCTTAGAAAATTTCGGTCCTAGGAAGGACCTGCTCTATACCATGTTGGAATCACTGAACAGGAATGAATGAACTAGCAATGAAAAGAGTACAAGTACCTAACCCTAGAATTGTGTACCCCCTATAGGCTAACCCACTGTAGCCTAAACTAACACAACATATATAATGTTTGACATCGAGTTGGGAGGAGGTGGGGGGTGTCGCAGTATTGAGACGTTGCCTCCCGAAAAAGGAGAAGACGTTGGTCGGCGTGGGGAAGAGTTCGCGGAAGGTGTCGATCAGGGCGTGGTTTTCCATGAGTTTGGCGAATGAGGCGCCTTCTCGAGCCTCGAAGTCTTTGGGAGGGCGATTCCTATCGATGGGGAGGACGACCGAGTTGAAGTCTCCTGCTAGCATGGATGCGGAGGCGGCGGTGGGGGCTTCCGGTGCCGGGACGAGTGTGGTGGTCCACCATACTCTGCGTCCGTAGAATTGTGTGGGGGCGTAAATGGCGATGAGGCGGATTTGCTCACGCAAATAGTTGAGGTGTACAGTGATTAGTCTGCCGTCTGCGGAGGGGGCTAGAGAGGACAGTGAGATAGCCCTGTTGAAAGAGAGGATAGAGACACCGCCGATGAGCGTGGGCCTCCCTGTGGCGCTCTCGGTAGAGAGAAGTGCTGGGGCGTGAGCGGAGGAGTGAGGTCGAAGTTTTAGGTCGATGTTGGGGATTCTGTGGATGAGCCGGGTGTCAATGAGGATGACCAGGTCAGCGGGTGCAGGAAGTCTCGCCAGCCAAGACTAGAGTTCATCCATTTTGCGTGTGTCGTTGATTCCATTCACATTGATGCATAGGATGCGGAGGTGTGTTAACATGGTAACGACGTGAAGGCCAACGCACGAGAGCTCGTGCGTATCCACGGCCTAGCAAGGAAGTTGTGACGGGCAGTGTTTGAAACGGAGGCGGAGCCCGTGAAGTGCAGGTCATGGTAAGGTTCATGGTGCTGTCGCGACATTTGGTTGCATGTCAGCATGTTGAAGTTGCGTAGCGCCATGAAGTCTGAGAGCTGCAAGAGCGAAAACTGTATGGAGTTTGGGGTGTGAACAGTGTACCAGTATGTGCGACCTAGCTTTATGTGAGCATCACCGTAGGTACCCCGCAAGGCTGACGGGTGGATCAAGGCGGGTGCTGAGTGTGGCAAGGAAGCATACAGAAAGACCTTGGGTGCTATTGCGTGGTACTTGTGGTTCGTAAAGGTCCGACCCCTTTTACGGCTTGTGACAAAAACGAGCGATGTGTTATCACTATTAGGCAGTGTTGACAGTTTGCGACGGGAGAAGTGTGTAGTGATATACTGGTGGCAATGTTTCCAGCTATAAATTTTACAAGATATGGAGCTGCAAGGAAAAAACAGGTCGCATCTAGTTAATGCACAATCACAAATGAAGCCTGTTAGACATGGCAGCGTGTAAAACACTGCCATACGGTATCGCGGGGTACGCAGACAAGGGGCAGCAGAGGTTGCTAGGGTTGCATGCAAAGGGGGATAGTTCTCCGTCGGCGGAAAAACTTCTTGGAAGCCGAAAAGGCAAGTCAAGCTGCCTGAAATACAGAGTGAGAGGAGGGGCAGGGAGTGACACGAGCGAGGATGCGAAGGGCAAGGAAGGTGGAGCAGCAGGGCCTCAGGGCCATCTGAGGGTCCAGGGTGGAGCCTGAGAGGCATTTGGGGGGGAAGACTGATCCAGGGGGACAGAGGGGCGGTATAGCAGCATGTTGAGACGTGGGGGGTCAAGGAAGAAGCGAGCCGTGGGAGGTGGCAGGTGCTAAGGATTCATAACATTTTAGGTAAGCTGAACAGCTGGCAGCCTCTAATAATAAGTTTCCCCGTAAGTGTTATGTGCTGGCTTGGTTCACAAGCTGCAAGGAATTCGCTCAGCAGCCAGAGGTAGACTACTCAAATCACCCCCAGGATCTCGGGCTGATTGTCAAGTGCTATTGCCGTTTGCAGTGTTTCCTGCTTCCCAAGGGGGTGGTTTCTGTTTCGGCCAAACGTCGTCCGGGAAAGGTGGTTGGTTGGAAATTCCCTGAAAAGTAGCCACCAAGATACATGTTGCTGACGTGGAAAGCACGAGATGCAGTGAAACTACCGTGTGCAGTAGTGCACACTTGCATTATGTATAACGGGTCACTTCCTCCAATGTACCAAATATATATATAGTGCATAAACAGCTGAAATGAAAATAGGCCTTATTAAATGGACGCATGATTTTTTTTAAAGATTTTTCTATTGATTTTAATTTCAAAACGTGGTATGTTTTAAATTGTTGTATTCCTTTGATTTCTTCAAGAACTCTTCTGACTTTGTGAGTCGTGACAACATCTTATTTCGTAAAATGTGATTTTTTTCGTGTCTTCCGAGCCGCTTCTTGTAAATCGCACTCTACTGGATATGCCTCGCTGACGTGGCCCTCACTCGGCCTGGCTGGCATCATGTGGCTGTGAAGCTCGTGTCGTGGCTGCTTCTCAGCTAGAGCCTATGCGCTAACCAAAAGAACCGCTTGTGGAAACTACAAAAGAAGCTCTCTATTCATCTGGGCCTAGAACAAGTTCCCAGACACCACTTACTGCCCATTCTACAAACATCGTCTAACGACGACATAAGTGCTCTTATTCGTAGTTCCGAGCATCAGACCTTGGTAAACGTGGCCAGAATTTTGAGCCTTCTCGTTCATCGATTCTCGTGTCGCACAGCGTGATTCAAATTTCACGTATGCATGTGCTCGCTTTACCGCGCTTCCTCCCCTCAATTCTCCCTCGTATCCCCGCGTCTCTCGTTCCGTTCCGATTCGTCTCGTCTCACCAGCTAATCGCGTTCATGGCGCCTAAGCGACGACCGCGAGAAATTTCTTCCGAATCAGACACCTCCGCGTCAGACACCCCTTCGCCGCCTCCCAAAGCTTCCAAAACCACATCAGGGAAGCGCCAACGCCAGACCGAACCTTCTGCGAAACGTCCCGCGCCAGCGTCAGAAAAGGTTACGAAAACCACCGCAGGAAAATCCCTAGGGAAAACTCTAGAGAAATCTCTAGGGTCCGGAAAAGCCTCCGTAGCCGTAGGATCGTCTCCGTTTGATGCGGAGCCGGCATGGGCGCAGAAGGACACGACGGGCGCGGTGAATCCGGGGAGGGTGCGCGAGCTGCGGAAGGGGCTGCGGCGGACGGGGCCTGTGGTGTACTGGATGTCGCGAGATCAACGGTCCAAAGACAACTGGGCTCTCATCTACGCCGTCCAAAAGGTGCAGCATCTCTCTTACTTGAACAGAGTTCTAACGATAGCATTACCTGCTCCTCCCGTTCCCCCTTACCTTAGCGCACACCTCCCCCCCGCGCCGCATTTATTACACCAGGCGCGGGAGCGGGGAGAGGCAGTGGCGGTGGTGTTCAACCTCGTGGACTCCTTCCTGGGCGCCAAGGCGCCTTGAGTCCACCCCAACCTCTCTCCTCCACCCCTCCCCTTTCCCCCTCCCCTTCCCTTTCTGCCCATGCGAGCACAGGCGCGGGAGAGGGGAGAGGCAGTGGCGGTGGTGTTCAACCTCGTGGACTCCTTTCTGGGCGCCAAGGCGCGCCACTTCGCGTTCATGCTGCGCGGGCTGAGGGAGGTGCAGCCCTCCCTTGCCGCGCTCGGCATCCCCTTCTTCCTCTTCCAGGTGAGGTCGCTGTAACGAGCGTGCTTGTAACGGTGGTGATGGGACGCGCTATTGTGGTATGTGTCGAGTGTGGCTGAAACGAATGGGACCTGTACCGGTCCTGGAGTGTACTGGCCAGACAGATAGACTTTTGCCTGGGTCCGATCCATCACCTCCCTGCTGCAACGATGTGGAAGGCACTGCGATGAAAGGCCATCTGTCTCAATTCCCCTCGCTTTATCTCTTTCGTCCTGACCCTGCGCCCATTGATCTCAATCCACCTCATTCTATCTCTCTTCCATCCCAACTCCAGGGCAAAGCGGAGGAGGCAGTCCCGGACTTGCTTGTGCGGCTTTTGAGGCTCCGTGAGGCACTTCATGTCTCATTCTGTCTCGATATGTCTCAATACGTCTCAATACGTCTCATTATGTCTTATTATGTCTCGTTATGTCTCATTATGTCTCATTATATCTCATTATGTCTCATTCCATTCCACCTCATTATATCTCACTTCAAACCCAACTCCAGGGCAAGGCAGAGCAGACGGTCCCGGATTTTGCCATGCGATGTGGCGCGTCGCTATTGGTCACCGACTTCTCCCCGCTGCGCATTGGGCGGCACTGGCGCGAGGCCGTGTGTGCACGGCTGGCAGATCTGGAGCTCAGCCAATCAGGGAGCGGCAGCAGCGGCAGCGGCAGCAGCAGGCAAGGGGCCACATTAGCAGACAGGGCAGCAGGAGGAGAAGCAGAAGAAGGGGCGGGAGGGAGGGAAGGGACAGGGAGGGAAGGGGCTGAAGGGAAGGAAGGGGCGGCAGGAAGAGACGAACTGTGGGACGCGCAGGTGGGGCTGACAGGCGTGCATGAGGTGGACGCTCACAACGTGGTGCCCATCTGGGCGGCATCAGACAAGTTGGAGTACGCCGCCCGCACCATCCGCACCAAGATACACCGGAAATTGCCGGAGCACTTGGTGGAGTACCCCCAGTTGGAGCCCGGGTGCACGGTGGAGTGGACGGGGGAGAAGCCGCTGCCTGTGGACTGGGACTCGTTAATAGCTGCTGTGATCAGGTGAGAGTGAGACTCGTTATAAGGTGTGGTGGTTTTGTGTAGAGTAGCGAAGCCGTTGCCTGTGGAATGGGACTCGTGTAATGGATCCCACTCATCCCCTTCTCGCACCTATTCATCTGTGTTCCCAACACGGCTGGCCCGGAGGTACCAGAGGTGGGCTGGATAGTCCCCGGGGGAGGCAGCGGCAGCAGCGGGGAGGAGAGCTGATCCTTGCTCCTTGTCTCAACGCTGCTTCCTTCTGAGACCACTCAACTCCATTTCTCCCATTGTCATGCCTTCTGCCAGGGCTGGTCCCGAGGTACCAGAGGTGGACTGGATAGTCCCGGGGGAGGCAGCAGCAGCAGCGGGGCTACAGACATTCCTGGACAAGCGGCTGAGGGGGTACGATAGCGGGCGCAACGACCCCTCCAAGGGCCCCACCACGCTGTCGGGGCTCTCCCCCTGGCTGCACTACGGGCAGATTGCCCCCCAGCGCTGCGCTCTGGAGGCGCGGAAGCTGCGGAAGCAGCACAGCAAGGTGAGGAGGGTAGCAGGGTGAAGTATGGAGGGCTGCAGTGGGGCCTCTACCCTCCCCCGCCTTAACCCCCTCCCCTCCTATTCTTTAGAGAAGAGGCTGAGGGGGTACGACAGCGGGCGCAACGACCCCTCCAAGGGCCCCACCACGCTCTCGGGGCTCTCCCCCTGGCTGCACTACGGCCACATTGCCCCCCAGCGCTGTGCGCTGGAGGCGAGGAAGATAAGGAAGCAGCACAGCAAGGTGAGGAGGGGGGGCAGCAGTGGGCTCTGTCGGAGCTCTCCCCCTGGCTGCACTACGGCCACATCGCCCCCCAGCGGTGTGCTCTGGAGGCAAGACTTCTGCGAAAGCAGCACAGCAAGGTGAGGAGGGGGAGCAGCAGTGGGCTCTGTCGGAGCTCTCCCATTGGCTGCACTATGGGCAGATTGCCCCCCAGCGGTGCGCTCTGGAGGCGAGGAAGATAAGGAAGCAGCACAGCAAGGTGAGGAGGGTCGTGACTGAGGACTGTAAGGGGGTATGCTGGGCAGCGCAGTGACTGTATTCCCATTCGGATACGACAATAATCCACCTCGCTTTTGCTCCCACCCTTCTCGCCACTCCCACTCTCCTCCTTCCTGGCCCCACCCCCCACTTCCCAGGCAGTGGACGCGTTTCTGGAGGAGCTGGTGGTGCGCAGGGAGGTAGCAGACAACCACTGCTTCCACCAGCCGCCTTCGCCCCTTGCTCCCCGCCCCCAATCCCTTTCTTCTCTCTCGCCCCGTCCCTTCCCCCGCATCTCTTCCGCGTCACTTCAGGTTGTGGATGCGTTTCTGGAGGAGCTGGTGGTATGGCTGATACATTTTGTTCCACCAAAGCGATATCTCTCCTCTCATCTCACTCCTCGATACCCCCCACACCCCCCCGCCCCCCCCCCTTCTTTTCCCCGAACCCTCCCCGCCCCATCTTCCTCTTCCCAGGCAGTGCGTGCCTTTTTAGAAGAGCTGGTGGTGCGCAGGGAGCTGGCAGTTAACTACTGCTTCCACCAGCGCCGATCCCTCTCCTGTCATCTCATTCCTTGTTCCTCCACCCCGGGCCCACTTCGTCCTACCCCCCCATACCTACCTGCCCTTCCCCAGGCCGTGGATGCGTTTCTGGAGGAGCTGGTGGTGCGCAGAGATCTGGCGGGTAACTACTACTTGCACGCGAGCTAATCCCTCTCCTCCTGCCTCGCTCCTTGCTACGCCTCCCCACATCTCCCCTTCCTCAGGCAGTGGACGCGTTTCTGGAGGAGTTGGTGGTGCGGAGGGAGCTGGCAGACAACTACTGCTTCCCCACAAAAGCAATCCCTCTCTTCTTCCCATCTCATTCCTTGTTCTCCACCCCCCAACCCCTCCCGTCTCCCTTTCCCTCTTCTCCTTTCAGGCAGTTGATGCGTTTCTAGAAGAGCTGGTGGTGCGGAGGGAGCTGGCAGATAACTTCTGCTTCCACCAGCCGCACTACGACTCGCTGGGGGGCGCGTGGGGGTGGGCGCAACAATCACTGGAGGCACACCGAGGAGACAAGCGAGAGTTCGTGTACACGTGAGTGGGGGGTGAGGGGGAGGGTTCGTGTGTACATGTGGGGGAGAGTGGGGAAAGTGGGGCACTGGTTTGTGGGGAAACGGGGGAGCAAAGGGAGAACAAACGGGGATGTGATAGCAGCCCATAATCTCCGTTGCCTCTTTTGTTGTTTCTTGGCCACTGTATGATCCGCAAGCAGCCACTGAAACATCATCTTGTATGCGTGCCATGCCATGCGTTTCAAATCTGCCTTGCTGTGTTGGAATTGCAGGGCAGCACAGTGGGAAGCAGCCAAGACTCATGACCAGGTAACACGTGAGTAGGGGGGAAGGTGAGGTGGAAGTAGGTATTACAAGGGGGAGCGGATGGGGAGGGTGAGGGGGGCGAACCGAAGGGTCTCTCTTCTTCTTACCCCAGCGCAGTGGGAAGCAGCCAAGTCTCACGACCAGGTAACACTATTGGGAGTTAGCCGTAACACTGGTGCCCTCAAGGAGTGGTAACTCCATGGCATTGTGCTTTCCGTGTGCTGCTTTGGCGCGGGCGTGGTCTGCTTGAACCCCGTTACCCTCTTGGTGCTCTTTACCCTCCATGTCTCCCATCCCCTTACATGACCTTCCTTCCCCTTTCTTCCACCCTCACCCCTTTATCATCGATTTTCCGTTTCCCCGCCCTTCCCCCTCCCTGTGTTGTAATTCCCCTGCCTACACTACATGCCAGCTGTGGAACGCGGCTCAGCTGGAGCTGGTTCACTACGGCAAGATGCATGGTTTCATGCGGTGAGATGCGGATTCAGTGCGGTGAGGTATGGTTTAGCGTGGTAGCCAGTGGTCAATGTGATAGTTGATAGGTGTGCAGGCAGAGAGAGGAAGGACGCAGCAGGTGTTGCAGCTGAGGGTTTGTGCTGCCCCGCAGAGTAGCAGCTAGCATGGCAATGTTTTGTGCGGCATGGTGCAATCAGGCATGGTTTGTGCAGTGAGGCGGGGTGAGGTGCGATGAGGAGTGGTTAGGAGCGGTGCTGTCTCCGGTGTGGCTCTGTGCAGTATGAGAGTCTGAAGCGGCCACTCTGTGCCTTCACCTCCAAACCACATTTCTCCACCTCCTTTAAGGTTTCTCCTTCTCCCCCTCTCGCGTATTGCAGCATTTACTGGGCATGTATCGAAGTCACTTTTGAGAACTCTCGAGATCAACTTCGCTTTCCATCCTCCTCCCCTCACCCCCTCTTCTCTGGCAGCATGTACTGGGCTAAGAAGATTCTGGAATGGTCTGAATCGCCAGAGGAAGCTCTCAGAATAGCGATCGAGCAGAATGATAAGGTGAGTGGACTAACAGATAAGGGAATTCTAGCACAACATATTCGTTTTCTCTAGTTTTTTGTCTGCTTCCCTTCTCCTCGTTGTTATCGCTCCCAATGCCTTCCCCTCTCGTCTCCTTTCCTCTCGTTTCCTTTTCTCACCTCTCTTCACCTGCTTTTCCTGCTCTCACCTCTTTTCCGCCCCCCATGTCCCTATCGCTCCACGTTTATTATCGCTACCATTCCCCTCACAAGCTCGCTTTCTAAGCTCGCTCAATCCTTCCTCTCACATCCATTTCCCCCCATCCACCCCACAACTCCGTCATCATCCCCATCCCCACCCCCATACCCATCCCCACCCCCATACCCACCCCCACCCCCATCCCCGTCCGCGTCCCACGGTCCGACATGCCCACGGCAGTACTCATTGGACGGCAGGGATCCCAACGGCTATGTGGGCTGCATGTGGTCCATTGCGGGGGTGCACGACCAGGTACGGTGAATGCGTAGTTCGCTAGTGCACGACCAGGTACGGTGAATGCGTAGTTCGCTAGTGCACGACCAGGTACGGTGAATGCGTAGTTCGCTAGTGCACGACCAGGTACAGTCAATGCGTGGTTCGCTAGTGCACGACCAGGTACAGTGAATCTCAGCCTGTCAAGTGCACGGTGCCATTGCTCCTGCCCCACTCCTTGCTATTGGAACCCTTTTGCTCAGGGCTGGGCGGAACATAAGGTGGTTTGGCAGTGTTGTAATGAATGCAGGTGGGTGGAATCGGGTGTAAAAAGGTGCATTGTTCAGCACTCATTCCACTTTCCCCTTCCCCTACCCCCTCCTTTCTCTCCCTGAACATTCAGGGCTGGGCGGAGCGTAAGGTGTTTGGCAAGATTCGTTATATGAACGCAGCGGGGTGCAAGCGCAAGTTTGACGTGGAGGCTTATATAGGGTACGTGAGACGCATGGTGGCTGCTGTGAAGAAGAAAGGCATGGCTGCTGTTCCTCCTGGCGGTGCTGCCGCCTCCCCTGCTGCCACTGCAAATGCTGCCACTGCAGCTGCTGCAGGTCGTAGGGCTGGTAAACCCACAGCCTAGACAGCAGTGAGGCGCATGCTGGCTGCTGTGTGGATGAAGGGCAATGCTGCTGATGCTGCTGTTCCCACTGGCGGTACTGCTGCTTCCCTGCTGCCACTGCAAGTGCTGCAACTGCAGCTGCTGCTACCTCTCAGAGCAGATAAAACCACTTGGTAAAGAGCAATGAGGGTTCTATAGGGTACCTTCGTGCGACGCATGGTGGGTGCAGTGAAAAGTAAGGCACAGCTGCTGATGGTAGCAGC